>CAVNZL010000142.1:1380000-1697500 GCA_963693355.1 Pontia daplidice
GGGGGGGGGGGGGGGGGGGGGGGGGGGGGGGGGGGGGGGGGGGGGGGGGGGGGGGGGGGGGGGGGGGGGGGGGGGGGGGGGGGGGGGGGGGGGGGGGGGGGAAAAAAGGGGGGGGGGGGGGGGAAAAAAGGGGGGGGGGGGGGGGGGGGGGGGGAGAAAAAAAAAAAAAAAAAAAAGGGGGGGGGGGGGGGGGGGGGGGGGGGGGGGGGGGGGGGGGGGGGGGGAGGGGGGGGAAAGAAAGGGGGGGGGGGGGGGGGGGGGGGGGGGGGGGGGGGGGGGGGGAAAAAAAAAGAAAAAAAAAAAAAAAAAGGGGGGGGGGGGGGAAAAAAAAAAAAAAAGGGGGGGGGGGGGGGGGGGGGGGGGGGGGGGGGGGGGGGGGGGGGGGGGGGGGGGGGGGGGGGGGGGGGGGGGGGGGGGGGGGGGGGGGGGGTTTTTGGGGGGGGGGGGTTTTTGGGGGGGGGGGGGGAATTTTTTGGGTTTCGTATAACATAATCTTTTAGGCCTAATAAGATTTTTTTTTAAAAAAAAAAAAAAAAAAAAAAAAAAAAAGGGGGGGGAAAACCCCCCCCCCCCCCCCGGGCCCTTTTCTTTTTTTTCCCCCCCCCAAAAAAAACCCCCCGGCCCCCCGGGGGGGAAACCCCCGGGGGGGGGGGGGGGGGGGGGGGAAAAGGGGGGCCCCAAAATTTTTTTTTTTTAAAAAAAAAAAAAACCCCCCGGGAAAAAAGTTACCAACCGGGGCAAAAAAAAAGTTTCCCAGTTAATATTATTTAATTAATTATTTACGATTGTTTTGTAGGATTTCAAAAAATTCTCAAAGCTTAAAAACAGGACACTATTACTGAGTGTTTGTCATGAGACAGCCTGGTGGCCGCCTGATACCTGAAGAAGAGAAGGAATAGAAAGTTGAAATTATCACAGTTTTTTTGCTCGTTTTTGCTGTAATAATAGGCACCTTTCGTGTGTGAATGCGACTCACACTTGGCCGGCGTTTTAAATTACTCAAAAGCATACAAAATCTCTTTTTATAATCAAGTAGTTTTTATATGCATGAGTTCAACATTCAAGTTTAACAATAACTTGATAGAAGGCAAGGTCGACTGTATTTAAGGTACTGCGAATTAAATTATATTTAGTATTTTACAGCTAACTGTATGCTCAGAATGGTGCAAGTTAGCGAGCATTATAAATTCTCCTAGTTAACGTTGTATACTAGTTTCCAAACACGCCAAGTTCTGTTTGCAGTGAAGTGTCGTAAAAGCCAATGCTGGCCTGCATCTGACTACACGTTTGTAGTATTAAATAGTTAAATAGTTTTGTGGTGTGCCGGAACTACGATTGCGAAAAAAAATTATCAATAAGAAAAGCTTTTGTGAAAGCTCGTTCCATACCATAGATGGTAAGACATTATTTTTGGAACTTTGAAAAAAACTTGTGCAAACCATCAAACACCGATTATAAGTTTTTTTCGTATAAAACAGGGGCCAAATGGGCAGGAGGCTCACCTGATGTAAAGTGCTACCGCCACCCATGGACACTAGCAATGCCAGAGGCCTCACTAGTGCGTTGAAGGCCTTTACGATGCTTATACGCTCTTTTCTTGAAGGTCCTTAAGTTCGGAAATACCTTATTACCTGTGTGTCATTGTTGACATAGATATATAAATAAATTTTGACGTTTTATATGTGTATGTTGAAAAAAGATGCATTGCCGTTTATCATTGAATTTTTTGCGATCTGATTATACTTAAAAATAACACTGCTGCCCGAGTAACACAGGTTAAACCAATAGAAATATTAAAGATGAAAAGTTTGCTTAGTTGAAACCGCGATTTGAAACGTCTTGGATATTTCATTTATCGAGGCTCGCTATACAAGAGATTGGCATATATTAAAAATGTTATAAAAGCGGAGAAAATTGTACGCTACGATGATTGAAAATATGTAGGCTTCTTTAATTAATACGGACGAAACCGTCGGAACAACTACGTTATAAACTCTGAACAGTTAATTTAGATAATTTTTACATATCGTTATTAAGATTATTGCTCGTGATCTTGGTACCTAAAATAATTACCATTCTTAAATTAAACCAATGCATAATACAGCAGAAAATTGGAATAAAGCCATCTTATCAACACTTCTGCAGGTTAAATATTTACCGGATAATGGGTCATTATTTACTCGGCCGGATATCCGGACAACCGAGTAAATGGATAATGAATTGATAATAACGATAGATTGCGTCATTATAGGTTATCGTTAACCTGTTTCGTTCTTGATAACGGATAGGTGAGTTAAATTTACTAAACAGAATAGAACTTAATTATTACATTTTTAAATAAGCTTTTTTTCCTCTAAATTACATATATATTAGATATTCACTATTTTATTATTTAGTTGGGGTAAGTAGTGTCAATTGCTGTTAGAGTAAACTTTGGGTGAGAGCCTCCTTCATTGCTTTCCAGATGTGTTTATCCCACGTATGTTCCAGCCACGATCTAACAGCTACACCTACGATATCGTCTGCCCACCTTCGTCGTGGTCTACACACACATGAATAAGTAATCAGAATTCAGTGGTGCTAAGGCTCTACATGTAACGGTCCTGCCACAGACTGTTAAATCGTTTTAATATTCGTCTTAAAGCTATGATTGATCTTCGCATTGAAAAAGGATTCACTTAAAATATTGTTGACTTTTTATTGCCAGTATTATATGAGTAAGAAAATTATACACATAGACTTTATCATTCTTTTGTGTTTGTTTGAGGATTTCTTCATTTAAAAACCTTCAAAATTCATAAACTTCACCATATCTCATTCCACTTGAGGAGTTCCTTAAACGTGAGCTGAAAGAGTGAATGAAATGAATGATGAATGAGACCCGAGACTTTTCTTTTTATGTAACCCTTAAATGTGTATGGCTCATTAGTGCTCTGGGATTTAAATATTTATTAAAATTTTAGTATTATCTACGTGAGTATAAAGTTGTATAACACACAATGGTATACAGAAATTTATGTTTAATACTGTTTATTTTTTAAGACATAAATTTACTAAATAATATTACTTATTGTTTTTAGTTGTCTGAAAGTTGCCTGTCTTACTCGACAGTGGTACTAACAATGTATTTTTATGAAGTTGTTGTTTTATGATGTCACAATTAAATTGACAAAATTTTCAAAAAAGTTAGAATTAAATGTCTAGGTAAAACATAGTGGCAAGGTTTCTATCTAGACGCTTTATTCTTATTTAAAGGAATTTTGTATTGCGATATTGAACAATAACATGAATTTTGTTCAGAGTCGTGTCACGATTCGTATTTCCGTTTGACCAATCAAAATTGAAAGAAACGAGCTCTTGTGAAGTCTTTTGTTTTAAATTCTCATCCACCGAGTCGGTTTTGGAAGTAACCCTTAGATACAGACTAACCCAATTGCTTTCACTCAAGGGATGTTACCTTTATATTGTTTGAATATTGTGGATTTTGAATATTATTAAGGCTTTATTGATATCTCTAGGGACACCCTTTTATTTTCATATGCCCCAAGATAACCTAGAGTTAGACTAAATTTTGCAATATTTTTATTTAACCACATGATATATTAAATCTTAAAACGCTGCTGTGATAGTGCGATGCTTTTTATGAGCTCACTTAGTGTGATTATACTTAAAATACGATTTCTTGTTTAGACTCAGTTAGCGCAATGGTTGCAATGGTCATGGATTTATATATTATGTACTTATAAAAAATATATGTGTATATGTTTGTTAGTTGCATTAGCATAACATAATACAAGATATAAAAGCTTTCCTTGGGGGATAACCGACCGTGTGAAATGTGCCCCGATATGTTTATTATCTACGAAACATTTCGAGAAAAGTCGATATCTGTGCGGTATCTCTTATTTGACATGTCTATCAAAGTTGCACCTTGAGGCTTCCTCGAAGGCAGGCTTTACGTGCGTACTATCCCATACCATATATAAGAGAACTTGGCATAGAACTATTCCAAATTTCACGTTAGTAGTTTCCAATAATTGTATTTAGTGAAGTGTACAGAAACCGCAAAATGAATATTAAACGTTCGGTCATTGGAAATTGATTGGTTTGGATTAAATTTTGTTTACCATATAAAAGCAGAAATGAATCTTTTGATTATAGATTGAGAGCAGCGTCTTTTTTTGTAAAGTTTAAAATATTTGCAACAGTGAAAACAGTTCGCTGTCAAAGCTGTCAAAGCTGCCCTTTCAGATTAATAAATAATTATCTAATTTAATAACACATAAAGGTAGGCTCGATGTACATTGAACATATTATACGTCTTTTTATGAAGCATTTTTTTCATTTTCTGCTTTTTTTTTTCATTTTCCTGCTGCTCGTCATTTTTTTTATAAGTATATTATATTAAAACTTTCACAATATGAGGCAATATGCTATAGTCACTGTCTTTTTTTCAAAAATGTAGTTTTGCGACCTTTCTCTTCAAAAAAAATTTTCATCGCTACATACATATTTCCTCAACTGTGTAGCGCGATAGAAGGTGTTTCTAAAGATTTACTGCACGATTATTTGAGCGGCTTAAAATAAATATATATTCCTGATACTATTAAACCTCCTGCTAAGCAATCGAATGCGTTTACTAATTGAATTCTGTGAGCAGATGTTGCACAATCGATCAAAAGCTCCGATTCGTATTAAATTGATGTCGTAATTTTTGCGAGTCTTTGGTGGTTTATATTGAAAAGTTGACGTTTTTTCTACATTGTGTATAATGACGTATATTTTAAGGTTAGCCGCTTAAGTCTTTTTTTTTGCCACTTGCCACGCTATTCACAACTTTCTTTACTATATTTCATATCTATACGGAGAGACTAAAAACAAATACCTAATTTCTATTTTTTTGAGCATTCTGAGTGTCCATGGGCGGTGGTACTTATCATCAGGTGATGCTAAGTAATACCGCCGATTATAAAAAACAAAAACATTCGCAACAATGGTCCATTTAACATTTGACACATTTTTGAAGTGCTGCTACAAATATATTTGGCTTCCTCTCCATTTGAAAACCGATCGCAACTGCCAATTATTCAGGGATTTTTTGCCATTACACGATTCCTCTTTCGGTCATTTTCCGATATCAATTGTCCCTGTCACATTCCAGGATATGTAAAGCACTTCAATTTGAATGTGGAACACCAAAGGTTTATCGGCTGTTAATATTAAATTATAGATATACGTTTAACTTAATATTTAAATTGAGATAAATGGTATTGATGCGATTTTTTTTAAATCCACCTAGGATTGTTGTAAAGCATTTGAAATGTGGAGATATATGTTAATAATTAAATAAATTCGCTTTTATATCAGTTATAGACAGTGTAATACTCGCATTAAAGTCAAACTTACAACATTAAATTATGATTGGTAAAAAAAAATTATGTTACGGAATAGAAAATATTTTTTGATTCTGTGGTTTAATCATTCCTGGTTGTTGAAACATTGATAAATCATAGATAGATAAATCTCGCAATAATAATCTAATAGTGTCGATTTATATGATTCGTATGTGAAAAAGCATTTATATATCTAACCAATAAATATAAAACTCGACCGTTGTTTGTTAAGCATCCATCAGTTGAAACAAACCATTCCCTCATTTAAGTTTAAATAGAATCCATTTAACAAAGTACTACTAAAACTACGAACAATAGTTAATCCAATGCTTTAACGAAAGCTCTAAACCTTCTTCAACGTAGCTTTTTTGTCAATTAATTGATTTAAATATTCTAGTTTATATGTAAATATAATATCTCCTTGTGTCCTTCATTGATAAGCTTGTTTAACTAAAGTTATTTAATGAAAAACCGTGTGTTAGTTAGTTAAAAGCTAATCGCAAAAGAAAATCTGTAAATTTCATATTGTAAGTGCGAAAGTGTGGCTGGCTATATATTACTGCTAAACCACAGTACCGATTTAAATAAAATCCAAATGAAAATAGTTAAAAAAAACCAGATGGAATACTGCTTTTATTAAAAAATTCAATACTAAGAGTCGAAAGAGGATGAAAGTTGTATCGTGTACGGTTTCTAAATTCATACGTCTGAAATTGCCGGGTACAGCCATACACAAGTCTAAACAAAACACTAACAAATTGCGACAAGTTGTGAATTAAGTAGATATTTTAGTCTATATTAAATAAGCCATATTTTCCGAGTCTTATCACAATTCAGAAGCGTCATAATTCTCCGCACTGTGTACCAAGGTAGTAAACAACCAGTTCAAATACGCATGTTTGTTCATTTGTTCCTTGTTTAGTTTCTAGTTCGGTCTATGAATTTATAGGTTCACCGCTCTCCTTGGGTACATAACAATAGCATCATAGCAGTGTTGTAGTTCCTTAGAAATCACTAGCTTTTGGCGTAGAACAATCTAAATTAAGTTAACAATGTTTTAACACCTACATGTATGAGCTTTTTATTCCCACTTATTTAATGATGTTCAATTCCAGTTTCAGTGACACTGAGGTGAAGCTTCTATTTATGTAGATAAGTACGTTAATACATGTACGATCTAGAATTTAAATGAAGCTCTGGAAACTCAATAGTGTTATCAAAGTGATATGCGGCCAAATTTGAGGTTTAACTTCATTTGAGGTTCACACCATTTAAATCTTAAATTACAAATACTCTGAGTCGACTTTGAAAAAAATTAAATGCTTATGTAAATTCGTCTGTTGTAGTTGTTAAAGCTGGACTAGTCCAGCCATAAGGTCTGTTTAAACTTAAATGTAATTAAAAAGTTGGAGAACGACAACACACACTTTTACAATAGACAATCGTTACTCCATGATTAAATATGTTTTTTTCCTTTACCACAAAAAGGTTAAAGAATTCTATATAGTACCAGCTTCAGCATTTAGAGGTATTCACAAACGAGCCGCACCTTGCATCAACCTGTAACTTTTCCATTTAAAATCACAAAATTAAACGCTTTGGCATGGTCAAAGTATCATTTTGATTTTGAATTTGAAACAAATCCATTAAAAAAAAAAAAAAAAAAAAAAAAAAAAAAAAAAAATATAAAAAAGGGGGGGGGAAAAAAAAAAAAAAGGGGGGGGGGGGGAAAAAAAAAAAAAAAAAAAACCCCCCCCCCCCCCCCCCCCCCCCAAAAAAAAGGCCCCCCCCGGGGGGGGGGGGCGCCCCGGGGCCCCCCCCCCCCCCCCCCCCGGCCCCCCAAAGGGAAAAAGGGCCCCCCCCACAAAATAAAAAATAGATTTTAAAAAAAAAAATTCCCTAAAAAACAAAAAAAAAATTACCCTAAAACTCTAACCAAAATATGTACAATATTTAAAACATTAGTCATTTGTTAATACATTTCAATGAAACATATCATGCATTACTTTCTATAGCCTTAAAACTTTGCAATATAATATTGGTATATAAGTATAAACTATGTTTTCACACAAGACGCGCTTGCTATAATTCCTTCGTCTTCGTCGTCATGAGACGTGATAAGCATTCAGAAATAACATTGTGTAGATTTGTGTGTTACGTGTTCAAAAGTCTTTATATATTACTGGTATTACTAGCTACTAATATAAATGTAAACTAACACATAGTAATATTATTATACTTTTCACACACGGTTCTAATTGATGTCTTTTTTTATAGAATAACGGGCATACGAGCATGCTCGATAGCTGCAATCAAATAGCGTGTCGCCAGCTCCTAGAATAGAATGTGGCGACTTCATAACTGATAAACAAATTAAAAACTATTGTATTATTTCATAAATACGTAGCAAATAAATATTAATATATAACTTCATATATTATATATAAATACCAATAACTATATAATAAATACATAACATCCTTGATTCATATGTTCAACAGATATGAATCCTGGGTGGTTAAAATATATGTTTTTGGCAGTCCGACATATGTAACTGGGGCTTAGAGAAGAAGCGCGAGAGGTATGCAAGTATCGTAGCATGTGGAGGTCTGTACTTAGAAGTCTGTAAAGTATAGATAATTATATTTCTCCAAAATAAGCTTCTTTTTTTATTATCCTTTACTATATACTTTTTCATAGTTTTTTTTATCATGCACAAGGCCTATTAAGTATATATAAGTCCCATTGGTTTCGATTGTAATTTCTTGACTGTGTGAACGAAATATTTTTTTTTTCATATGAGGCTTAGGGCAGACATCGCTTGTAACTAAGTCCACGATTTCTTTTTACTTAAGTTGACTTATCACTTAACATTTCTACAATTAATCGTCAAATAAATTTCCGTGAATCCCAAAAGCACCGGTCGTTAATATTAGCTGAGTGCTGATGCAACTACTGAGAAATAATGTACTTGAAGATTGGTTTGGTTACATAATTAACTTATTAATTTAGTCAAACTTCATACAATTATTTCCATCTCTTATATTTAATAAGAATAGAATATAGTAGATAATTAAATCGTCTGCCTCAAGATTATCTTCAGCGTATATTGCAAAAGTTGGTCCGCTTTCGAGCTTTTGTCAAGGTTCTCTCGATTCATAGAATATTTTATACAATATGAGCCTGGAATTTTAAGTATTCCGTTACGTAGCGCATACAAGTTATTGGCAGATCTGCTACGCGGGGTATGTTTGCTACGAAATGTAGCATTCACTCCATTGTGCTACGAGACATAGCGTAGAGTTGCATCGAATACGAAATGTTTCATGGAATAAACCTGGGTGCAAAATGTCAAAGATATTCTGGCTGAAGTGCGCTTCAAAAGCTTAAAATTGTATTTGCTTTTGAAATACTTCGAGTGATCAATATTTTCAAGATTTATGAAGTAGTTTTCAAATACGGGTAAAGTGATTTCGTTTCTTGTTGGGTCATAAATATTTGATTGTATGTATTATTCATTTCTTTCACACTTCAAGAATTAAACGTTTATTTACATTTTCCAAATACGTATTAAGCTAGTAGCATTAGTAAGTGGAATATGGACACAGAACAAAATTACCATTACTAATATATACACTTACTTAAAAATTTTATTATATTTATCGTTAAAAAAAACTCTTTTTACTGTTTCATGATTTTCCTTTATTCTTGTGAAGATAATTGAGGATATGTAATCATTAATGATAATCACACAAAAGAAAACCTTTACCTTGTGTTTAAAGTGAAAAGAATATAATATATATAATATATATAATATATATAAGATTAATTTTAACAGTAGTGTCAGTGACTATTTACAGTTACAATGTTTGAAATACATAAAATAACATCTTTTAGTAAAGTATACAACTAAGAGTTTTGGAGATTTTGCTTTATGCCTTCGAATACACTGCGCGGAATCTGCAAGTCGAAAACCTCATTAAAAATATGCAAAAACCGCTATCCGTGACTCAGCATACAATTAATTTGCCGAAGTTTCGTAATTAAATTGTCAAAGTATCATTAATTTATTGGTCAATTGAGAAAAGTTTTTTATGTTCAAAAACCGTTATAGTAATTTAACGAGACATAATTAACTGGTTAATTAGTAATAGTTATTTATATACAGCTTATTGCAGCTTGGATTATATTAATAATTAAATAATGCGTATTACGACGACATTTAAAAAAATGTTAATAGAATGATAAAAACTAATAAAATAAAGATAATTTGCGATTAAATTTAAGAAGATAATTAGATATTGTCTTTTATTAACGTAACTATTACTCATTTAAATAAAAACACTTTGTTTCGTCAAAAATAGACGTTTCGTCGGGAAAAAAAGTTAAGTTAAAAACTATATAATATAGGTACTTAAATTTTCTAAATTAAAACTTAATCCGTTAACAAAGTGTTTTTCTTTAAGATAATTAGAATTAATTGTTGATATTATTATTTATATATTTATAGAGAAATATAGCAACTTTAAAAGTGCTATCTGAACCTATTACTGTTTACAGTTCAGACTAAATAAGAATGCTGAATACGGATAAAATCTTAGAAATCAACTTACACGTTTAAATTCTTGGAAATGAATAAAAATAGTCGATCTAAAATCAGTTTGTGAAATCTAATCCGCGAGAGAGTGTCCAATAATTCGGTTAGGTCCATCCCGCTGGCCGGATGTTGGCGCCATCTTGAAATGTCATTTCCGCTGAACTCTGATATTGTCAGTTAGACGTTTCTTCGCAATCTTGATATACTCGCATCTAGATATATTTTCATAAAATATGGTATATTATATTAAAATGCTTTTTTAATAAATACCATGATTTGAGACCGTTTGCAGAGTTATTTTTAAACTATAGTACGCGTACAAATATTCCTTAGATATTCATTGATTGATTGGCAACCGACAAGGACAATTTCCTTTCATTTTGGAAACTTTTGCGTTACTGTAATCTTTGGTAGATTAAAAATATATTTATATTTTCACGTGATTGAAATTTTCATTTATTTTGATGATAGATGATATTAGACATTTTACGCGGTTTAATATAAAGTGATCAATAAAGCAAAAATAATAATACTAACATCAATTCCGACAGCCAATGAACGATATACATATATAAGTACATTTTAAAACATGTAATTGAATAAACCCAGATTAAACAAATATCAACTAATATGTTCATTACACAAATATTGTCCAGGAATTGAACCTGGAATTCTTTGTTTAATAGACTTGTGACTAACTAAGTGAAAAAACAAAAAAAATAACAGACCAACATGAAGAACTTTTATTTTTGTTAACAGCGATAAGACTTATTTATTTTATGAAAGAGTTGAATAAAAAGAACTCTCGCAGCATTAGCATTTTATAGTTGGGTAGAACCGCGCCCTAAAATTGCATCGCTTGATGTACATAATGAAGCCTTCAGAGGCTTTTAAGGCATTTCTGTTTAATTACAGAGACGCTTTTGATTGCGCGAATTCTGTAGCTCTTTGTTTAGACGAAGTAAAAATTATTATTTCGTTGATATAAGTATTTGCATGTCTCCAAGGTTGTATTTGAAGACAGGAATAACTCTGAGGTTCTAACTCTCTGAGGTTCTCTGTCCAAACCAAACCAAACCAAACCAAACCAAAATATCTTTATTCATTTAGGTAAACATGTACACTTATGAACGCGCTTCATTAACTCTAAAAAAAAAAAAAAAACGAAATAAATTTACCACCTAAGGAGGTTGTACAAGTGTTCGATTCTTGTCCAATCTTTTCTAATTGTGCAATTGTTGGTTTTTGCAAAATTAAAAGGAAGAAAGGAATCTAAACAACGATGTTATGTGTGATTCTGAACTTCTGTTTCCTAAATACTCTGGACCAATTTCAATTTCAATCTCTTACACGAAACGGTTTTCGTAATTAACAAAGTTCGCCTAAATTGCCATCTGCCTAAAGATATGGTTATCATCATTTTTCGTATAATTTGATTATTTTCTGTGAGCTAAACCGAATCACAGATCGAAATGTGTATTGTACACGAAACCAAATATAAAACTTCCACACATCCGAACTCTATATGAACAATATTAACCCCCATTTGCTATTAGCGTTGCCCATGGCCACTACGCTGCTGGATAACTGTACAAAAGGTTTCTAGATGAGTATATAAGTTGGCTATAGTCCAGGTATAATATAATATATAATAGACAGCAATAATATGTATTTATAAAAAGTATATATTAACATATGTTATCAGTTCTGATACCATCACGCAAGCCTTAAATAGCTTTCCTTGGGGATAGCGAATGTTTAAATTGTGCCCTGTTGGAAGATACGTGTTTTTGTTTCATATTCCAATCTATACTAATATATAAAATTGGAGTGTCTGTTTTTAATATTGAAATAACCGTATTTTAGTACATGCATATGAATATATATACGACAGATACACCAAAATGACATTTTTTTAAATTTTTATCTGTCTGTCTGTCTGTTTGTTCCGGCTAATTTCTGGAATGGCTGGACCGATTTTGACGGGACTTTTTCTGATTGGTAGCTGATGTAATAAGGAGTCACTTAGGCTACTTTTATTAGGGTTCCGTAGTCTACGTAAAGGAACCCTTCGTCATGTCCGTCGCCCGTTCTCACCGTTTCGACGCTAGACGTCGAACGTTAGTGTTAGAAAGATGAATTTGTACGGATATATGTGTATTTACTACGCCGATAAAAAGCTAAAATAAAATTACGAAAAAAAACGTATAAAATGTCCAGTAACGCGCTCCAAGATGATCTAAGCCGCAAGACTGACACACTCTTTACTGGGCCTATCTTTTATAATTCCCTTTTATAATTTGTTCTTATCTTATCTTAATTCAAAATATTGTGTTTCATTTTTGCTGCTTTCCTTTTTTGTCTTTAAGTAAGAATTATAAATAAAGTACATTTGTGTTTATTTAGTTCGTGACGTAGATAGTAAGTACATGTTTTCTAAAATACGTATTTTTAAGCTGTTATACCTAATCCATGCGGACAAAGTCGCTGGTACAGCTATACGAAATAAGGTCAACTATACAAAATAAAATAGTGCATCAAAGTTACGCTAAGGCGGTAAGAAGTTCGCCGGGTCAGCAAGTTACTAATAAAATAACATTCTGCTTCGAACGCTGTTCGTAGAGGCAACACCCTGACGTTGCTCCGGTGTCGGGGTGAAACGTGTGTCGAGTGTTTGAGGGTTTGTTCGCGATTTGCCAGTAAATTTGTCTATAAGAATTTTATACTATGGACTTCTGCAACGCCTGATTTTATTAATTACTGGTAAATGTAGATGGGTAGAAATAAATTTCGGCTACTTGTTACTACACTTGTTATTTCACAGACGACTCCAATGTTTGTGTCCCTAACGACTGGATACAGGGCTGGACTATCGTATTAATTTGCGGGTTTTGTGAAAAATAATGATATTAAACCTGTGTGAAAGAAGAGACTATTTATTCATTAGTTGACAATATTTTAAATTATTGAAGTCAAACCGGTGATAATAATTATAGCTTTCATTTGGAATACATATCTAACTGATTAATATCGGTTTTATTTAGTTGCAATGTATCTTTTACAAAAATAATTTTATTTAAAAAAAATTATTAAGACGCGCTGTGAACACTAGGGTGTTAAATAATATATATATGGCTCTCGCTCAATCAGTAATAACATACTGCATTTCAATATGGGGCGGTGCAGGAAAAACTAACTTTCTGGATTTAGAACGGGCACAAAGGTCCTTGATCAAAGTGATGTACAATAAACCTTTTAAATACCCCACCAAAACCTTATACGAAATTGCAAATTTGCTCTCTGTAAGAAAATTATACATTTTACATTTGATTTTAGAACACCATAAGACTTTACCCCTTGATAGTAAAAAACTCAATAATAGACGGTGTCATGCTGTTGCCCTCCAATATCCTGCCCGCACTGTCTTTGCCACTCGGCAATATATATCACTTGCCCCTTATGTCTATAACAAAATACATCGACTACTATCTATTTACCCTATGCAGCTGTATCAGTGCAGGCGCGCACTAAAGGATTGGCTCTCTGCCCTTACCTACGACGAGGTTGAGCAAATTCTTACAAGAATAATTTAGTTTTGGCTCTCATTGAACCCACCACAAACACACACACACACACACACACACACAGGCACACGCATAAATCTCACAAAGAAATATTAAAATTAAAATTTATTTACTCCTTATGTAAAAATGTAAATCGAAACTCCTATGTACACTGGAAGAGCGAGGCATTCCCTACACAAGTGTCTCTTGACTACTTTTTGGGAAGCCCCGTCAACTCAATTGTATAGATTTACTTGAAAATAAATACTTTTTTACTTTTACTTTTTACTTACTTTTACTTTTAAAAAAATACAATATCCAGACTAAAGCTTAAAAAGTTCACTTTTTATGCTTGAGTCTGCCAATATATTGACGTAAAATGGTCAGTCAAGTACCAAGTGTTATTTATTACGACTCACCGTACGATTTAAACTATAAAAAAGATATTTAAGTTTGCATACCTAGGCTTTTATATTTAATAAATTATCTTGCCGCCGCTTACTGCCTTTGCATGCATTCCGACACTAAAAACTAAAATTTAACGTGGAAGTTCATCCCTGTCTTGTTATCGATCTTGACATAAACCGATGTTTGTCTACGGACAAACCGTAATGACCCACCCGTATATACGGTAATAAATTAGTTTTTTTTTAATCTTTCAAGATATAAAATTTGCTCTATATTGAAGTTATCTTTAATAATAAGCTCTCTTTTATCGTTTAAAACAATTTTTAAATACTTTTTAGCTTAATGAATAAAAAATAAATCAACCCGTGGTCTGAACCTTAAATTTTTATAACTATTTTAAAATCATTTTTTTAAATAAAATAGGGGGCAAATGGGCTGGCCTGATGTTAAGTGACACCGCCGCCCTCGCATTTCATTTATGAATAGCCAAGTAGGTGATACACTCCTTCGATTGGGATTCTCACAATGGTTATCTTCACCGCAAAAGCAATGTCGCAAATAGAAACAAAACTCCACTGTCTCTGTCTAATCAATGTTTATATCAGGCTGGAGACGACACAAACCTACTATCTATATACCAGTTATTTCATGCGTTATTTCCGATTAAACAGGATAGCATAAATAACTAAGATAATTAAGGATAAATGAAAAAATAGAATTAATTCCCTCTTAAATCACTGTAATTAATATTAAGCGACTTTGTTATGAGTGTGCAAAATAAATGATTAGATAATGTAACATTATTT
Source organism: Pontia daplidice (assembly GCA_963693355.1). Lineage (NCBI taxonomy): Eukaryota > Metazoa > Arthropoda > Insecta > Lepidoptera > Pieridae > Pontia > Pontia daplidice. The sequence continues at coordinate 1,394,768 of CAVNZL010000142.1, forward strand.
TAACTCTCTTAGATGAATATATGAATTTTTTATACGATTCAATTCGATTCGCTGTTCAACAACTCTAGCCTTACCCAAACTTGACTATGACCCACAACGTCCATAAAAGGGAGTTTCCTTTATGCGCTGTGGTCTAGGGGCAGAAGGGGGCTCAGAAAATTGTTTACTCTCCGTAAATATAGCTCAGACTTATTAATTTACTGTATTAGTGCATTTTAAATAGAAACGCTAAAATACTTAATTCTCATGTTATCGGTAATGGTTGAAACAGTGGGATTGTACTTCGTAGCGTTCAATTATATAACATCAGAAGTTATCTCTAAAGTATAATCAAAAAGGCTTAAGTTTCACACGCTCACATCAACTGCTCTTGTGATACTTAAGCGTGACACTTGTCAAGTGTCGAGTGTTCGTTTCAAAGTTCGACAAGACTTGCGAGAATGGAGGGAATATAGTCTGTGTCTTAATGCCAAGTTAAATGAGGTTTTCTTTAAAGAGAAATAATATATAGGATCGCATGAATCTCGGCTTTGGGCTTCAGAAGGTACAATCTATAATAATTGTATAATAGCGTATTTTTTCTTTTGTCTTTGGTATATGACATCATCAAATATAGGTGTTCTCAAAAGTTAGCTTTTGTTCTACTCCACATTGTACAGAAAGGAGAAAGATAATGTTTTATTAATCTTAGTACTATCGTATAATACGCCTCTCGTTTTAATTAAGTTTCGCATTCCAGCCGAACGTAGTCGCATAGGGCAATAGACAAAAAGACCTTTTTCTGAAAAGCTGATCTATTGTGTAAATAAGTTTGAAAATCCCTCGGGAATTCGGGATGAAATGTTTCTCTCTTTTTGTTATGAAAGCCGATAAAGAAATAGTTCCACAGATAAAATATTTATTTTATGTAGATTATTGTAGTTATCATTTGTGTGTAGGGTTTAAATTCAATAGTTAGATATTCAGTATAATATCAGTAATAATAGAGATCGAATAATAGTGTACAATTCTAAATATGGTTTACTATGAAAATCGGTTATTCATTCAATATTTGTATATCAAAAAATGAAATAATTTATTGTTTAAATTAAAGTGTTGCGCCATCTGCTCGTAATAAGCGTAAACTACTTGAAACCATATACTTCTTTCGGGCAGCGCGCCATACTAACTTATTTCACGCTATATAATATTTAGAATAGCGCCCTCTATCGGCACAACATGAAACTTCAATAACTGTTTGAAAAGTTGTGCGCTTATATTCACTTCACTGAGATGGCGCTGATAAGAATAACCTTATGAATATTGACGTTCATTCTTTACTTTAACTTAACAAATAGCCCGCTGAAATAATAATTATACCACGTTGAATAGTAACAAAACCTATGTGTGTAATATATAACTGTATATCGTACATAAATAATTTAAAGATTACTATATTTTAGTTAAAGCAAGCGTTCCTCGTTTTTTCTCTGCACGGAATTTCATTACACATTCTCTTTAGTTACCTTAACGTATGAAAAAGGGAATTTTTTAGCAGAAAGGTACGTTTGTAATGAATTTAAGTACCAGTATCTTCCCTAACGAAGGATAATTGTATTAAGTATGCTTTTGATCAAATTGCGATGCTACGGATCGAATTGAACTCTTTGAATTTAAGAATTCCTCCTTCTCCCTCACTTACGCTGGAAGAGAAGGTGGAATTGAAATGATATTGAATGAAGTGAATGACTGAAAAAAAAAAACAATTAACTAAATCTGACTGTCTATACGTCACATAAACTACCTCGACACTCATCTTAAATAATTAAATGATGTTGAATCAAAAATCAAAATACATTTATTTATACAGCGAGGTAAATAAAACTTTTGAACGTCAAAAATATTATGAAATGTTTTCATGCAAGAAACTGAAAATATATTTCAGCCAACTTAAGACCAAGTTATAACAAAAGAATAAAGTATCAACTAATAATAAAAACTCAGTCTGGCCTTGACTTAAGACTTGATATGATCCCTATGTTGGTAAATCGGAGTGTTTTTTCCGTTATAGCGGCAGCAGAAATGTGTGGAAATATCCACAACTGTCACATTTCATAAAATCCAACTGGTGGCAGACAGACAAACGCAGCCTCAATAATTGAACAGTTTTTACCCTTTGGGGACGGAAGTCAAAAAATCTTCTCTTCAATACAATTTCAATTTCCGGATTCCTTCTGTCTTGTGTTCAAAGGTAAAATATTTAATAATCGTTTGAGAACGATCGGTGGTGTTGTGTTAAAATACTTTCGTGGGTCCGGCAAAACAATATAACACGATTTTCATATTTTTATATTTAAAACAATGTATCATACTTGAATGACTGAAACTTAGTGTGCCGGATAGGTACGTCTGGCGGAGACGCAGCCCGGAACTGTTACATGAGCCCGCGGCGAGAACTAACCTGCGCGCTAAGACGCCTCTCACTAGGGGTATGCTTCCATTAAAGGTGGTTCACGAAAGAGCAGACATCTTCTCGTGTTCTTTGAGTGAATTTGCAAGAGTCGCGTTATTAGTTTTAAGCAACTAACCATTGCATTAGGATAAGATCCTGTTATAATAGTAGTAAGTTGTATAAATAAATAAATATTTATATTTAAATTACGTAAATACACACATATACACACATTGTATACGCTGCTGAAAGGACATAGTTGCAAAGTCCTTAAGTAACATCATTTATGAGTACTTTACGAACTATGTACGTTAGTTGGGCTGGTGTTGCGTCGGGGGAATGTATTATGAGGTAACCTGAATATTATAATTACAGTCCACATAATTATTGAATAACCTTTATACGCGCCACGATGAGATTTGACAGACCATGATTTACGCTGTAGACACTTTAAAGCTTTAGACATTTCTGAGTACTGACGCTGTTTTTCTAGAGATACAAAGTGATCACTGAAAGTCGGTTAGCGATAGGGTCGAGTATCAAATTAAATTTCTTACTTCTTAACCATTCCCTAGCATATTATTTATATATGTTAATCTAAATATGAACTCAATTTGATTATGCGTGATGGTAGACACGCAAATCAAGATATTATGATTTAGAAGAATTATATTTAACGCAACAAGGTTCATAATTCTATGTGTTTTTGAAGACGAGTGTTTATAAATATTACATCGATTTTGTTTTTAAATCGCTCATAGATTGTATATTATAAATGTCAGCGTAACGTGTGACTATTCTCAGAGGATCTGTACATTCAGTTGACCGATAATGTCACCAAAAATGCTTTGATGTATTACAATAGCGAGAATCCTGTTTAATTTAAATCAACCGTTATTTTCGACGTTAGAACTAATTGATAGTTGACCGGCACCATGCCTTACAGAGAGGGTTCTATCCTCGGTACGTTCAAGATTTGGGTGCTGAGTATTTTGAGTTTGTTGTGGTTGGCTGATTTATAAGTTATATTAGCACTCGTAGCACATGCTATAACTTAATGTAGGTCTAACCGAACGTGTTTGTAATGTGTGCCCATATGATAAGTATCAACAAGTGTAGGAATTAGTAATATACATTCAACTATATATTATGGGACAGAGTATCCGTGACTCTATTACGTCACTTTGCATATATATAGGTCAAATCACTATTTCAGTACTGAAGCGTGGTTGAAGCGTGAACGGGAAATTTCTAATTGCACTGTTAATTATTTATGTCACTATCATTTTGAGGATGCGGTCTAATTTTGCCGCGGATTAACGAACGAAACCTCATTTCATACACTTGCTTAACACTCGCAGTGTAGGTGATCATAATAAGTGTTTATAAAAAATGTGTAAATATTTCTCGACCGTTTTTGAAAAGTGTATAGTTGATAAGTCTTAATAATTATAATTGGATAAAAATTCCAACGGCGTTGAAGAATGTAATTGCAATTAGTAAAAAAATCAATTGAATAGAAAAATTACATTTTATGGAAAGAAATTACAACAAAAAACACATTGTATGGAAAAATCGTCGATTATGCGCTATCAAAAACTGATGTAGTCTATATATATTATGTTCTTCGAACAGATACAGCCAATTACAAAAAAAAATCATATACTCATGTAACATTCTTAACTTAACTCTTTTGTAACATTTGCAGGTATACCATTTGATCGTATTATGATTCCATACTATATATAACTAGACGTTAGTAGATTATACACAAAAACTTTGAAAAATATCAAAATTAATATATATAAAATTCACCTTCATCTATAAATATTAGTTCAACAAATCTTTACAATACGGAGGGCGTAGAGCGGACGAGAACGAGAACTCACTATCGGCCACTCTTTTAGTACCGACTTCCTTGATATACAAAATCCTTGTAAGCACCAATCGTTACGCCAAATTCGTTATGACATATAAGCAAATCTTTAGAATAATAAAATTAAATGGAATGTCACATGGCGTCAAATTTGTGGCGCGGACATAATAGTGGAAGCGCAATACTATCAAGGGGAAGTGAGGATGTATGTATAAACGAATTCAACCACCGAGAGTACCATCTGTAGCACTCTGTTCAACATTACTCGTATAAAAGAAATAAATTACTATACGACTAATTATATTCTATAATAAACTATTAGCAGAAAGACTGGGATAATCTCAGAATAAGCTTATAATCTATGAGATTTAAAATTATATTAAAAACGATATTATGGTGAATCTCTGAAGAAGCCTTTTATTAAAGCCAATCTCTAGGACAATCCCAACAATGGCTATGATTGATACATTTGACAGCTAAATAATAAGCCCTAGAGCAAGAGGGACGTAGTTCTATTGTCTATGTTAGACAAGGACGGATGTATGGTAGGGTCTCAATCGATCAGGTTACCATGGTAACCACTCTTAGCAAAGAATTATAGGTTTTAAAATTGCGTTAAGTATGCAAGATGTTTTCTTCCTATATCAAACCTTAGTCATAGAAACCGAACATTACTCGTCTATCTCTTTTTATAACGCTGTTAATACAATTTGACAGAGAGAGACGAAATATAGCTGTCGTGAGTGCAATAAATTGACTCGATTTTATTAATTAAAAATCGTACCCTAATATGTGTATCGTTAATATAAATAAATCGTACAAAATTAAAAATATTTATCCACCATCCATAGTGTATACTATACATATGAATTTTCAGTCTATACTAAATTTATATAATTGATATTAGGCTGACTGATATAACTAATATGTGTTAACACATATCTACATTGATACAAACAAGAAACAGCATTTGACATTTATGCATTCTAAATACATTTTTCTAGATATATAATATGTTTGTTCATCGAATGAATTATTTGAAATTACCATTGTTATACAGTCACTTTATATTCTAAATTAATAAAATAATAATTAATAAATAAATAATTCACAACGATATTTTAGTAATGGTAGTAAGTTGATAAATTATGTAATTTTGTGTTCAATATACCTAACTAAGTAAGTCGTAAGTATAATATGGGTTCTCAATCAAACGTAAAATAAAATGCAGATTTTCTAGCTTTGAAAATAATTGATACTTTCAAAGCTAGAAACTTTGACTTTTACTAAACTTATCTTTAGACTGTCGCGAGATTTACCCATATAAAATTACTAAATATAGGTTATAACTGTGAATGTATTCTTTTCAGTCTCTTGCTTGTTGAAAAGCAAGACTAACATTTAAAAACATGAAACATTTATATTACATTATACATTAATATTTTTGATACATTAAATTTTATAACATTTGTTTTGCCATACACGTGATTTCTAGCAATCGTTTTTTTAGTTCAATAAAAATAATTATTAACTTTAAGTGTTTATAATCGAAAGCGTTTTAAACAATAAAAGTATGCTTAATTTAGGTCAATAAATTAAACTTTATATGACACATTTGTTGGTTTACCATAGCCGTGCCATCTATTGATTACTAATTACTCAATCCAGACGAAGAGTATTGACATCTGTTAGAATCTTTTGGAGTTAACAGATAATTGTGACTGTCAATTAATTATAGAAAAAATAATTTGCAATAAAATAAAATTGCGACTATAATTCAAGATCTAAACTATCCTATCTCTTAAGTTGGATCAGACTGCTCACGGTGTGTGCGCCGGTTAAATAGTGGATCGCGGACAAAGAGGGAGGGAGGAGATTTATAAATATTAAGATGTAGTGGCTTATGTCCTATATGTAATTCGTGTTATGTTTAATTAGGTGTATAGGCCGGTCTGCAATGACAGTCCGTTGCCATGACGCGCTGTCAATAAATTAATAAAATAATATTGTTTTTGCTCATGTCGACATAATTATTCCGAGATATTTATTTGATTTCATTTACTCCTGATTTTTTAAAGACTTTTGTGTGTGACTTTCATGTGTGTATCTTTTATTTAATAAACTGTTCTTTGTTTTATTATCTATCTGATCTATACACAAATATATGTATTAGCCTAAGCTCTAAATTCAAAAGCTCGTAGCTTATTACATATATCGAGTATTAATGGCGGAAACATTTCTGCACGATTTTACGTTGAGCAAGGAAAGCGTCCACGTTGGCGTCAGTCATATAAGAAAACATGACAGGACGATTTCGCAAATAGATCACATTCGTTCTGTTGGGAGCCCCTTGAATTCTTAATTTATTTTGTTGTGTGTTGTATTTGTTGTTGTAGTTGTAGCAGACACTACTACTGCTACTCTCTCTGAAAAATAGATCACATTCATTGTGTTGGGAGCCCCTCAAATTCTTATTTTTTTTGTATGTTGTATTTGTTGTTGTAGTTGTAGCAGACTCTGTCTGAAAATTCAACCGTCCAACTATCGAGATTCATGAAAATTAAGGTAGAGTTCTACCTTACCAAGAAACTCTACCTGACAAACAAAATACATGATTTTATATAAATAATGTATGCCTTGCTTAATGCAGTCAGTTTGAATTACTTGAAGTTGAATCAAGTCACCTACTTGCATCTCTTTAGCTTACTTTGAAAGATAAGACCCGAAGTTGGTTGAGTTTGCGCTTTTCATTTGATACACTCGGTTTTAACAAAGTAGCGTTGAACAATACAATATATTCTTATATTCATACAGAAATGTATAATAGCATTTTTATCGATTGACCCACAAAACTCATACAGTGGTAATTATATTAATTATAATTGCTTCTACTATTGATTCTTCTACTGCCTGTTCGTTGGTTTTACATACAGCTCGAATTAAAAGCACGGGTATTTCAAAATATATGACCATTATTCTAATAATAACTGGAATATTTCACATTTGGATTAGCCTGATAGTAAGCTCTTTTATTCAACGCTGATAAACATATTTACACAAATGTTTACCGGGGATAGAAGCTGAGACCTTGAGAAGCTGAGAGGTTCGGCATGGCGACCTGGGTCGGACCACATACCACAGTCTTGTTTGACACTCATGTCCTGCCTATTTTAAAGGGAGTACTCTGTGCTCACAATATCTCCAAATCTTCAAGAAATGTTCATAACAAGGGACTTGCCTTCACTGGGACAAATCATATAAAAGATTACGATCGAGCTTAGATAATTATTGAGTAATTTATATCTAACATTACTTGTTAGATAACATAGAATATAAGAATACTGTCCATTAACACCTCTTAGAATATTTTTGGACATGGTAACAAAGATATCAACCCTCAAACACTGGACGCACGTTTCGCCCCGACACCGAAGCGTCCTTGGGATGTTGTCTCTACGAACCGTTTAAGTTTCATTATTAATTTATTATATTTCACACTGTTAGCACTTAATAACAAGGTGCTGACACAACTCATAAACATATATATACTTTTTATACTACGACCAGACCACAACCAAAAATATGCTGGTCACACTATTGTCGACTCTATCCTAATAGCCGTGTGCGAATTTTAATTTGTCTGTCAAACAGTTTCGAGATAATTTGAACTGTTTGTATTGACGCCTATTCATTCCAAAATGTTGATGAAGCTTAATTTAACCACAACATACCACGAATATAATTAAGATCATGTGTGGTTAGTCCGGAATATCTCACTCGGAAAATGTTGTACTAAAATATATATAGATGGACCCCTTCGGATTCAACCGAAGCGTTAATCGTAGCGTGTTTTTTGGCCTTAATGAACTGGTTAACCCTTTTAGATAGATTGAAGATTTAGTTGTTTTGTCTTAAATTTGATATTATGATTTATTAAAAACTTTTATATCTGACAATGGACACAAAATTCAACGTGTAATAAAAGTCTCTTTGTCCTGATCTTATAGTGATATGATTAAGGATGTTTTTAACATTAATTAATATTTTCCCAAACGTCCTTAATTTATTCAAATATATGATAAAAATTAAAAGAAGAAAAGAGTTACCAGAATACAATTTCTTTCTTTTTAAAATAATGAACCTCGAAATATCAAAGTTCAACGTTAATTTAAGACGAACCCTTTTCGTGTTGATTTTTGAAAGCCCTATTTTTTCAACTATTACGTTTCAACATTCTCCTCAAGTTTTAAAAATCTTCTTAATATATATAAATGTCCTGTCACGATGTTTGTCCGCGATGGACTCCTAAACTATTTAACCGATTTTAAATTAAATGATAGCTTAGATCTTTAATTATAGTCGCAATTTTATTTTATTGCAAATTATTTGCAATAAAATTTAACTCCAAAAAATTCAAACAGATGTCGATACTTTTCGACTGGATTGAGTAAGTAATCACTGCTACGGTAAACCGACAAACGTTATAAACATTAATTTGCTAACCTAAATAAAGCATACTTTTACTGTTTAAAACGCTTTAAACACACTTAAAGCTGATAATTATTTTTACTTAACTTAAAAAAATGATTGCCAGAAATCACTTTTATGGCAAAACAACGTTTGCCGTCATAGCTTGAATACTTAATTTCTTTATACATATTTGTTTAGAAATATAATTTTAAGTCATAGAGTTCTAGCGGAGTGGCAGAACCTTTGATCTTAGAAACCATTACAGCTGATTAATTTCGAAGAGAAGCCTCCCGCAGCAGACTCGCAAGACTGCTTGCTCTGTCTAGACCCGGCTTTGACACAATATGCCACTTCATAGGACTGCATAGCCATCAGCATTTAAATGTAATAAGGCACAAAAGTGTACAGACTACCATATATAGTATGATATATATTTATTTATTAGCTTATTATAACATACATTGATTGTAATTAGTAAAAGTTTTGTCTAAAAACGTATAATTTTATTTGAAAAATTTGTCTTAGTCAAATTCAAGTTTTTATATAAAAAACTTCATATAATGATAAAAACATAAAAATAAGGTTGTATTATTTCTTTATAAATTAATTTACCTAATGTAAGTTTCGATTGTATATCGTAGCAGAGAAACAAAGAAGCTTATATATAAGCTTAAACTTTAAATCACGATGTATTGTCATAATTTTAATTGGAGAGATTAATAATTAAATTAAACTTTTTCTCTACCAATTCAAGTGAAATTGGGTGGAAATTTTAACAAAATTATAGAAGATTCAAGGTGAAAACTATACCATTGCAAAATGCCACTAAAACCAACTGTGGCTTCTACTACAAAAGATGCGATAAGCTTATGAATTTTCACCCCTACACGGCCAGTTTCCGTTGACCCTTGGTCGTCCCAACCTAGCCTCGATTCCATACAAAAACCCGGCACCGTGATCAAAGTCGGGGTTTCTATACTCTGGACACTCAGACGATAATTTTGTAGGGAGCATGCGCGCGGTTATCCTGTCGCCAGTCTCGGATTACCGGTCGTTCGGAATATACGCTTTTCGAAATTTGAATTCGAAAATAGAATTCTAAGTGTTCGGTACATAATATCAGCTTAAAAGCCGTCAAAGAACAATTGTTTTTGTGTTTGTTATTTATGGTCACACAATTAAAACATTGTTGTTTATTGCGTAGGTGGTGTAGTAGTATTCAGGGCTGTCAGACATTTAATTACAATGATAGAAAAACACACTTACTGAAAATAGTAAATAGCGGAAACTAATTTTGAAAAATAAATTTAAAATATTAGCAAGTTATATCTCTACCTATATTGCTGAAATTTACGTTTCTATATGAATATATTCAATTGAATATCTGTACACAATTTCAAAGTTGAAAATGTAGTTCACATTTTATGATTACGGTAAAACCCTATTTTCTACACTCATCCTTTGTGTAAAGGACATACGAGTGCAAAAGCCGTTGTTGCAACACATAGAAATACAGTCGCTTACGAAAATTACTAACTTCCACATACTTTATAGCGCAGTAACGTCAGATACAATGTTATATTGTTCAAGTACAGTCGCAGCCAAAAGATATAAATAATCCTCTAAATGTTTCAATAGAAATATAAAATAGAGTTACTGTTTATTTTAATTATAATCATTTAGAAATGATATCAAATACGTCTGTTATACAAATATGTATACCGTCCGTAATCTATTAATGTACTGTTATACAGAAATGTTTCCTTCTAGCTTACGAAACAAAATAAGGTGTATATGAAAAGTGTCAGTGTGATTATGTCAATAAATGTCTGACGGCCCGTCAAGGTTACCTCTGCCGTCACTGTCAAAATGCAAAACGCACGAAATGTGGGCGGCTATGACACGGTCAATTGAAATCCTAGTGGCATTCTTCGAGTACTATGCTCAAAGGTAAGACAATATTATTCGCCTTAACGGCTATTAAAATGTTATATTCATGAAATAGTAATTTATTATATGATTAATGTTAAGTAAAAAGTTCAGCTACGAGTATCATCGTTATGAGTTAGAAGTTGTATTATATATATATATATATATATATAACGGAATTATATGTCAATAAAGCTGTAACATACTTTGTATATATCAAAAATATAATTTACCAATCTCACCACTGCTCTCTTTCAATTGATCTGTCAAAATCTGACACTCTTTTCGTTATTTTTTGCTCTAACGGCTCTATCAGCCTTCCTGCCTGGCATCGATAATTGGAACTACGTTGTTTTTCCATTCAAAACAAATTTTTCTAAATAAATATTATACGGTAATTTAAGCGACACACACCAACCGAATCCGTTATTCGGCGAGGTGGATGAGTATTCGGTAAACGGTCTATGAATTATAAGAAATTTTACATATAATTTGATATCATTTTCTAGGCTAGGGTTTCATTAAACTCTGAGAAACACACAATACTTAAAATTTTTGTTAATGTTTACCAAATAACCAGTTAAAATAGAAGTATATTTTAAAACTAATTTGCAAGGCGCGACATATTTAAAAAACCACCTATGTAAATTCGTGTCTAAAATCACTTACTATTATTAAATTCATAAAATACTCTGTGGAATTAAGACGTACATATGATTTTGACATATTCCGATAACACTGTGTCAATTTTTTTTATTATATTATATATTATGTTGGAATATTTTTATCTCTCTTCTGGATATTCTTACTCCTGAAGTTCCTCGTCCTACTAACACTTAATGTAACCTTCATAATTTTTCTCCGACCGTAATATTTTCTTTAGCGTATTTTCTTAGGTTTATTAAAATCAAACTTTAAATGAGATTATTATGAATTTCTTATCATATCATATTTTGCTGTTATTGCTGAAGTCTGTCTATTAAAGATCCAGCAAAAACAAGAAACCCCAAATTTGTATCATAATAATATGTTTAACGTGTTTTTTCCTAACGCCTGTATATAGTTTAGAAAATTAAAGCAATTTTTTTTTAATTATAAAAATGTTCCTTAGGCAAAATCCATTTTTTTTATATTTGGTACAATAAATATTTTTTAAGGAGAAGAAATATTTTTTTGCCTCTGGCATTGCGAGTTTCCATGAGCGGCGGTATCGCTTACGATTAGGTGAGCATCCTGCACGCTTGCCCCCTGTATTATAAAAAATTTAATAAATTAGCATTTATATATGTAAAAGTGGTTTCAAATTTGAGATACTAATAAACCAAAGACTATGATTTTATAATTCTTATAGTTCTTTGTATTTTAAAATACAATTATTAACGAGTTTATTATGCCTTCTTTTTTTAACCTTTTTTTAACCTTTAATCATATCACTCGTTTGAATTTATCATATATATCTGTATAGATCTGTTTATATCTATATATTTCTTTAAGATAAAAGTCAAATTACACTAATTTACTAGCAATGTTCCGCGAAAAAAAACCTCAAAGAATTCACGCACGTTTCGCTCCGACAGCGGAGCATCAAGATGTTGCCTCTACGAACAGTGTTCAATTAGAGTGCATCCCTGACAGCTGCCACTGCTTTTTCGCGGAATATTGCTAATAAATTAGTCTAATAGAGCTAATAAAACATATATAAGGTAAACGTTTTTTTTTAATTATTTTCTAAGGTTTAATTAAGTTTTCAAGAAAATAATGTACTATTGTACCTAAAAGCTTAATTTTCTTCGAATTCTTTATGTAAAATACTCTTTTCTTATTTATTTTTACGTGAAAATATGTATTAAACTTACTAACCAACAAGAAAATTTCTACAATTTTTTTCTAAATTAATTTAATTGGAAGAAGGATAATTATATTTAATTTTTATATATTTCCTATAATATATAAAAAAAACAATCAAAAACATAAATGTCCAGTTATAGAAAACCTCTATTCTTAAAATAACTCTAACTTCAAATGTAATATAACTTTGAAATAAACCTATTTTCGTAAAGCCCTCACGCCAAGTTAAAAAATGTGTGCGTTATACGTAGTCAAAAACCCGAACAAAATTTACGACCGGTGAGGTAAAATGGAAAAATTTTACCACAATAATTTATATTTCGAGATCGCGAGACAGATGTCTGGTGAAATTGATTTATATTTACGGAAAATCGCCATACACGTAATCGTAATTGATGATGAATATATATGATTGTTTGAAACACAGGCACTACATATATAGCAGACACGCTTCAAAACATATGTATATAATTATTTAAAATTTTCTGTCAGTTTCCTAATCGGTGGTATAGAATAAATAGCAGGTTTTTTTATATTAAAATATTGATGTTCAACCCAAAAATAGTCGTAGATTCATCATTCTTCATTATAATCGTCCTACTGTACCTGGCAGTTTGTAGATTTTATATCTCCTAAAAATATATAACTTGACGCGAATGTCGTACGCGTTGTCATTAATATAAAAGCACTAACGAGGTATTCATTAACATATTACCAAATATTCATTTAAATTGCGACAATTATATTAGTACTAGCTGATCCGGCAAACGTTGTTTTGCCATACATGTGATTTTAATTTTCAATTAATAAATAAAAAATAATGGTTGATCGTAGAAGGTTGAAAATGTAGGATTGTATGTATTTTTGTATGTTGTGTCATAAAAAAATTGAAAAAAAAAAATTTTTGGGGTAGCTAGGGGTATTTTTCATTCCCCCTAAATGTTAAGGGTAGTCCCCTTATCATTTAGGGGGATGAAAAATAGATGTTGGCCGTTTCTCAGACCTACTCAATACGCTGAAAACGTTTCATGAGAATCGTTCAAGCCGTTTCGGAGGAGTTCAAGTTCGAACCCCGTAACACGAGAATTTTATATATTAGATTATATGTAGAATAAATCAGTGGCTTAAACACATGATATTTCAATATTTATAATTTATTTTGAAAACACACTAACGAAACAGTATACACACAAAATATGGCACATACTACATATATAATATACATACAGGCACAGAAAAATGCTCTATTTCACTCAACAAAACACATTAAATACTACATTAGATAATACCATAATTATTTATATATCCCTTAAGTAGCCATAAAGATAGTGAATTTTCCTGTATCCTAAAATTTTATTGGTGTTTAAGGACCGTAATAAAATACATCGATACATATCAATATCTTTTAAACGTTTATTTTCTATATAATAATATTTGGGCTTGTGTGCAGGATTTACGTATGGTTAACGGGTCATGGACGTGCTAATCGTATTTAGTCGTATACGGAGGGCTCGCAAGTGCGTTGATGGCCTTTAATGTTATGATGTGATCTTTTCATGAAGGTCTCTAAGTCGTATTTGTTTTGTACCTCTAGTGTTAGCACTTCATGTTAAATACGACAGAACATGTAGAGAGATCCTACTTGCCGCTCGAAATGACTGTACGTCGACGATTCGATCCGTTCGTCGTTGGATTCGATTTAGAGGAAGAAGCTGGTACTGTGGAGCTCCTGCCCAAAGCTGAGAACAGTATTTCATGTGGGGCCGAATTTTCACTTTGTAATGTAGGAAGTGGTGACCAGGAATAAAAGACTGTCTCACTTTGCTAACCACCAAGCTTTTTGGAGATTATTTTCGATTAATTTATTTTCGACAATAGACACATATTCGCTTGGACGGTAGTGCATCCGCAGTAATCAATGCTAACAAGTTGCAGGATACCCCTAAGAGCTGGTCATTGACATAGTTTCCATTATTTAAGAGAACAAGGAGTATTTAATAAATAATATAATTAATAGATGAAACAATTTTATTAGGTGTGGGTTGAAGCAAGGGATGATACCGTTTGTTTGAGAGCCAATAAAAACTCGTAAAGACCGGAGGAGCACGCAGCACTATGGTGGAAATTAGGAATAGCACGTTGCTAGAAAATTATCTATATTAAATAACATTGAAGTATCACAACGCGGGATTGACGGTGGTGCCTCAAAGGTCATCAACCCAAAGGAACGGCATTCGGTAGATACCAGAAAGGAAACGAAGGAAAGCTAGCTTGCTACTCACCAAAGCTGATAATTTTGGTGGACTTTCACTTTGTAACAGTTCATCATTATTTCTTAATAGAAGTTAGTTTTTATTCATTTCATATTAATAAAAACATCCTGGTTCGATCGCGATCCGTACCAAATGGTGTCATAGCAACCCGGATATAAAACAAACAAGACTCGAATAACCCGGCCGAGTGTGTCCATCGGAATATTACCTTACGGCTAAATATGACACGTGGAAATTTGGAGCACGCTACTGTGTGCCGATCACTTACATATGATAACTTTGTTTTTAACTCCAAGTTTTTCAACTAGTTTCAAATGATGTTTTAATTTATTACTTTAAATACCTGTCATTTTCAAAGCACTATTCCTATGGACGATTAATTAAATTTATTATATTTCTTTAATGTTTTTCTTTATTTATTGGAATGTAATGAGACAAATATCGTTTCAAATGTTGTTAATTTAAAGCTACATAACGCTCCCGTATACATATATTAATTACAAATCAGATGGTACTGGCCGGTAATATGTCTGCGTGTCAGTTATCTTGTAGCCTTGTCATACATTTAAACGATTACTATTCCACCGGTCATCGAACTTACAAAAAAGCACTCCCTCGTCGTATTTTTCCTTATTAAATATTATTTTTTGAAAAAAAAAATTCCTTATTAGATACCCGAAACAAATATAATTTTGCTTTATCAATTCAAATACATGTCCTATATTTATGTAGGTGTAGTTATAATATGTTTTGTAATAAGACATAAAATTAGTGAAAAAGGTTTAAACTTATATCATTACAAAACGCTCGGTAGGGATAATGGGTCGGCGGCGGTGTGAAAAATGACATAAGGCTTTAGTCATTCAAAAGTTTTAATGTATAGTAGAACAGAATTTTTAATAATATAACAAAAAAGTTTTAAGCATTATGACACTGTCGAGCTTAGAAAGCTTACTTTAATGCAAATATCATTTATAGTCCAAGAATTGAGAAAAAAATCAATGGTTTTATGATTTTTAGTTTGTCTATTTATAGGCAACATTAACTATCAGTATCAAACTCAAGCGCATAGATAGCACGATGAAACTGGTAAGAAACTCTTCACCGCTCTATTCAATCATCAAGTATGGTTTTAAGCAAAAACACTTTATGAGAACGGCTTTAAATACATAATTTTAAATCCGTTCATAAAGTGTTATTCTTTCAATAATTAACAGTTTTGTTAATACAAGACAATATTAAGTATGGTTTTTACAAGAGAGTCGTAGAGGGGCTGTACCAAGTAGCCGAGCTCCACTCTCGAGGCACATACAAATGAATACTGAAGATAATACGTTCAAAAACCGCCAAATACGCCTAGGGAAATAGGAGCGTCCTTCTATATTACAGTGAGAATAAAACGCAAACATGAAGTAACATTAATATAGTTGAGTCAAGTTCCTCCACCAATAGTGTATGCGAAAGATTTTGAATTGGAACATAATCTTTCTTGGATATTTATCCTTCACCTGCATCCTGTTATTATCTGTTAAAGGTGTATCTGAAATCTGAACAATTTCAAGAGGAATCTCGGTTTTTAATAGGAATGTATCCAGAGGCAAATCTGAGACGTACGAGATCCGCTAAATAAGCGTATTCACGATAATGTAAACTGTTTTATCAACTGTTTACCAAAGATTATTCATGTATTAAAGTTTATTACTTCTTTAATTTTGACACCTCGGAGTTACTTTCGATATATGAGTGTACTAGCTGGTGCCCGCGACTTCGTCTGCGCAGGATTTTGATTTACACTTCGGTCTAAGTAGCACGTGGTTGGGAGTACGTAGCTAACACCAAAAATTAAAAAATAGAAATTATTGAATTTCACGGTATTTACTTTACTACATAATAAATTTAATTTATACTTTAGCCTCAATAAGACCTGCTAATCATGATATTGAATTGTAGCTTATATGACACGTTTGTCGGTTTACCATACCATAGCAGTGCGATCTATTGATTACTTGCTCAATCCACTCGAAAAGTATCGACATCTTTAAGAATCTTTTGGAGTTAACAGATAATTGTGACTGTCAATTAATTATAGACAAATTATTTGCGACTATAATTGAAGACTGGTCACGGTGTGCTAATTTAATTTAAAATCGGTTAGATAGTTTAGGAGTTCATCGCGGACATCGTGACAGGAGATTAATATATATTAAGATATAAGTAATAATATAATAACAGTAATATACATTACAGTAATATTCATGTGTGTTTTAATTAAAACGAATAAAAACCGCTAGTATCAATAATTCATACATAATTTGTCGAATAATTGTTTTTTGTTATAGGTAAGCTATTTAAAGCTTCGGTAATGTATTTACTTTCCCCTCTGGTTTATTATTACTGCAGTTTATTATTATTTGGATTATTTAATATGTATTGTTGCGATATTTTAACAAAAGTATTACATAATTTATATCTCTTATCAAATTGTAGAGCTCATAGTACATTATTAGATGTACTTTTATTTCAACTCCTGTGAGTATTGTGTAGTTACACAATATTGTTGCTTTTAATTCGCTTTGATAAATGCATTAATTATGAACGCGAAGGGTTTACTTTCAAACTATCTGAAATTACAGAAGTCCCGAGGTGTAAATGTCACATTTATGATGCATTTATCGATATTCGATCAGAGCTGACCCGTGCTGAACGGTTCAACGGTTTAAGTGATTTATACGAGGTTTTAACTTTGTTATTAGATCGCCCGAGGCACAGTTGATTCAGATAATGATGCGAATGTTCTTTCTAATAACTTTTTTCCAAATTTTAGGCGCAATAGCTCATTCCATTGGATTTGTGAAGAATAGAGTTCAATTAACTTGAAAAATTTAAAGATTTTCAAATCTAGAGTCAAATATAAAGAATTACCTGACTGAATTAATTAAGTACCAACCAGTGACATAGTCTATATTACATCACAGTACGACCTATGGGGAGCACAACAGGAAAAGCTAAAACTGTAAGCAAACACGGAAAACTATATTAAGTTTCCTTTACTGGTTGATATTCATTTGTTTTTTCCTCCAAAATGAATTTTATTCAAAATTCAAATACTATTATAAGAAGATTTCAGTTTGATACAGATGCTCTTGATGAACACAACGGCGGACTTTACTTATACTTTTTAACAATGTACCTCAGAAGGCACTTTCTGCCGCGCACCACCGCTATGTGGAACCAGCTGCCAAAAGAGGTATTTCCGAACAAATACGACTCAGGGGCCTTCAAGAAAAGAGCGTATAAGCATCTTAGAGGCCGGCAATGCACTGCTGAGGCCTCTGGCATTGCGAGTGTCCATGGGCGGCGGCATCACTTAACATCAGGGGAACCTCCTGCCCGTTTGCCTCCTGTTATATAAAGAAAAAACTTTGTATTCCCTCGGAATAATAGTCTAAATTTTACATGATAATTTTTAATATTTTATACATAATACGTAATCAATATAGATTAAATGGTAATTATAATTATAAATATTATACTCTTTTTTATGTACATATAACCTTGAAAACTTGGTCATCGCTTGTTTTACGCCTGAACGGATGGAGCAATTTCGCTAATTATTTTTGTCTATTATTGTAAGAAGGATCTTTTGAAAGAAAAATTGAAGAAATTTGAACGGAACGTTTATGAATTTTAGATAACTTAGCAACAATATTATTTTACTGAACTGTTGTTTGTCTGGACGTCTGCCAGCTAGTTATTTTATACATTATATGTGTTAACTTCTTTTATTTAAATATGCTATATAACACAATTCTATTAGTCAAATTAATAAGTAATATTCCGCGAATAGTCAAATAGTTGAACCACGTTTCGCCCCGACTCCGGTGCATTCTCAGGATGTGCTCTACGACCAGCGTTCATGTAACGCCAGATTCTATTAAATATAGGTATTCTGTAATACATCATATTACTAGAATTTGTAAGACCTATGCTAGATTAGAAAAACATACAGATTCCTATACATCTAAAGTATATTCACATACCGAACGAGATTTGTAACTCGACGTGAACTTTAGGATGTTTATATAAGTTAACTCAACGGTTATGTGTGTTTCTAATAAAAACAAATGTGTTTATCTAACACAATTCAGATATTTGAACCACAAGAGTAGACACTAAATGAAGAAGTTTAGTTCAGCAGGATGAAGTGATACACAACTCACTCAATGTTAGTTGTAATGTACTTTTCGAAATTGGTATCGCTTGTTGATTCGTCTTGTAATGTGAGTTTGATAAACAGCCGGCTGGTAAGCCATATACATAGTAGAGCTCGATTAACGAAGTTAGAACAAACTCTGATCTAGTTACGAACTGAAAGCTGCAAGTGTGAATACATGATGCACGCCCAAAACTTATGAATGAATGGAAATAAGTATTTGTCGTGGTTCATCATCTCAACCATTTGTTGAGTATTGAGTTATATTAATGACAGTTATACAAAAATTTACGTAAAAGAAAATGGGACTCGGTTCGATTTCGGTGACTATTAAAATCTTTGAATTTTTAAAAAAACCGAATAAATAATTGTAAAATAATAATAATAGGAAATCGAACCCGGAAGAAATATTTTATGAAAAATATTACATCACGTATTACTACACCACTGTAACTCAAAAGGAACAAATTCAATTCAGGAATGATATATGGTAAATTCACGGAAAGATAGTTTTTTTTACATAGAATGATATGAAATAGTTTTACTGCGACACAAAACAATTTTATAAAGAAATAAAATATCTTATTCTTTATTCATATTTCTTTCCCTAATGACTCCTAGATATATATTCAAATCACGTCGATCACTCAATAGATATACTGCTAAGAGATAATCTATTTCAAACGACATCTTCATGGCATAATGAGTTTCGCGTCAGTGAAGATAAAATACCGTTTAATTGGATTAAGATATGCGCGGATCAGTGTCAGAGAAGAGAAATCAAGCGATTTCAATTTAAAAGCTCTTCTTATCTTCTGTTCCACCACCAATTTATTTGTCTGTAACTGAACATCGGTTACGCTTAACCTAACCACGGTATCACGGCCATTGTTAGAAAAAAAAACTTTGGTAAAACTGCTTCGTATAAACATTTTCTTTCGCTGAAGTAGTTACAAAACTTCACTCAAAAGAAAAATGTTTGTAGAAAAACCACGAAGTTAAGCCTTTGGTACAAATTTCATTAAAATTCAATGTTTCATCTGGAATGATTATATATTCTTATTATTAGATTATTAAAAATTATACGTTAGTAAAATGTATATAGTCATACATCAGTAACAATTAACTTTAAAAGTACTTAGGCTAATTAAAACATTTTAAAGATGTATACTACTCTTATTTCAAATTAAAACGCTTTTCATAAAACTTTTTCATAATTACAAATGGAGTCATTTTAAAAACACTCTTCAAACATTTAATACGCTCACAGGTAAAGTAAATCTATTTCAGTATTGAGGTATTATAATCTATGTTAGCTTTAACTGTTTTATTAGTAATCAAATAGTCGTGCGTTAAAATATCCGAAACTTAACATAGTTTTATAATTATTTTATGATAACTGAGTTTAGAATGTTTAATTTACTAAAAATTAGATTAGTTTCGTAAAAGCTTTGAAATTTCGAATTATAATGTATAGTAATTTAAACGGGCTTGAAATAATTCAAAAACAATTAAAAATCTCAGTATGACGTTTTTATTATCATTTTTGTTAAACTGTCAATAAAATTCAAATATTAGTTGGTTGCTGCGAATTCATACTCTTGACAAATAAAGAATTGTGTCAGAACGTGCTTGTATGCGAGATATATTTATATTTCTCTATATATATTTAGAAAAAGTATCCACTTCATATGCAATGAAATATCATTTGTGGGCCCAATATACGTAATATTTTAACCTGCGAACTGCATGAGGACTTATTTCCCATATACAATATGAACATCGGTGTCGCATGAGAAGCTTACGTGTTGGCCCCGCGAATAGATCCTCGGTACACATAGACATTAGGTACCCTAGGGGCGATCTAGACTTAAAATGGCTGCTATCGCACATAGTATGAACTGTTTTTGTAATGTTTGAATTTCCCACGGGAACTTAACCTTACCTAACTTATGAATTTAATAAATAATAACCATTATTCAATGGCCTTTATAGATTTAATTAATAGTTTGCTTTAAATTGGAAAGTCCATTTTTGGAATGGTTGCTAACACAAATTATAAGCATATTAATTTTCTATAAACCACTGTAGCTGGGTCAATATATCAGGCTAACTAAGCAAGTTCTACTCATTTAAAATATAATACAACCCGAATTTTCTATTTTAAATCACAAAACTTATAAAAACTTATTTTACACAAGCGAATACTGTTATGAAAAAAAAAATAGAGAAATATTTCACATACATCCTTGATATTTCCCCTCGAGGGTTACCTACATAGCACAAACAGAATGAAATACACAAACAATGTTTGCTCTGCAATCACTATGAAGAAAAACATTCATATTTTAACGGTATAACAGGTTACATGTATTTTTTTTTAAATAAAAGCTATTTGTTAAGAATGAGTGAAGCCTGTAAGGAGATTTTTTTGTAAGTTTAGGTTAAGGTAGTTTTTAAGTTTGTTTTTCTTTTTTGGCTATGGTGTAATTAAATAAATAATAAATAAATTATTTATTATAAGAAACAGAACAAGCACATAATATTTTACACACATACAGTACAGTCAAAGATATACAAATAGATGAGCTTTTTAACGCGTTTCACAAATTATTATGGATTATTAATTATTAATTAACGGTACACAAACAAGACGTAAACATAAAAAGATGAATAATACGATTAAATGAAAATTAAAATATTATCTATTTAAGTTTTAAAAACAATTCGCATCTGAATGAAGCACATATCGGTGGAAATGTATAAAGTGATATTGTATTTTATTAATGCAATTTTTCACTTTTCCAATACAGACTTCCATAAATTCACGCCTGATTGTAGTAATTTTTTGTATTAATAACTCATAGTATTAATCTTAAAATTGTGACGCATTTCAGACACAATCAGTTAGCCCCACCGTTAACAATAGCTATGGGGGCTAACACAACTGACAAATACGTTAACATACTTCTTATAAAGGCTGTATCATATGTGAACGATAATTATATGTATTAAAATATGTACGTACAATGAAACGAATGAAAAATATAATACATTTAAAAATTGCCTTGTTAACAAGTTTAATTGAAAAGTCCTCACGAAATCACTGGACATTAAAATTTGAATTTTCCTTGAAAGCACTTCGTGTTGAGTGCTTTCGAATACAATAGAGACTTAAGGGTTGTTGTAATAAAAATTGATTTTCTTTTAGTGCTGAATATGAGTTTTTTGATTGCAAAAGATAATTCATAATGATATTGAGACCCGATATGCGGTGAGTGTTAATTAAACTTTGTAACGCTCAAAGAATATTTGTTTAGAATATACAGATATGTTTAGATAGAAATTGTTTTGATAAATATCATCCACTGCCTAAAGCTCTTTTTTAGGAATATTGTACGCGAACTAAACTTGCATATGCGTAGCACGCTAAAAATTTGTATCTATATAGCTGTTACATAGTATATATACATTCATAATGACAGGAAGCGGTTCATACCGGAACCGGATGGAGGCTTTTCTTCGCGAATAAAACATTTGAACATTTCAAAACTTCAGTAACGAATTTTTGTTCCTTTCAAAATTTAAAGTAAATGAATTCACATATTTTACGTACACGTTTTGGGTACTCTTAGTGTAGGCACCACATTGATTTATGAAAAATTCGTGGAAACAAATTAGCTTAACCATAATAAACGAAATCTTGATCGTAGAAATCGTGTTACTAATAATCCGAAAAGTTGTAATTGCATATTTATTTAGTTTCCTATTAAACTTGAAAGATTATATCACTAACACATGTAAACACTAGCGACCCGCCCCGGCTTCGCACGGGTGCAATGCTGATACTCAATACATTATCTATACTAATATATAAAATTGGAGTGTCTGTTTTTAATATTGAAATAACCGTTTTTTACTATATGCATATGAATATTTATACTATACATACACCAAAAAGACGTTTTTTAAAATTTCTGTCTGTCTGTTTGTTCCGGCTAATCTCTGGAATGGCTGGAGCGATTTTGACGGGACTTTTTTCGATTAGTAGCTGATGTAATAAGGAATCACTTAGGCTACTTTTATTAGGGTTCCGCAGTCCACGTAAATGGACACTTCGTCATGTCCGTTCATTCGCCCGTTCTCACACTAGCGTCGAAACGGTTACTATTAGGAAGATGGAACTTTGCACGGATATGTGTGTATTTACTACGCCGATAAAAAGCTAAAATAAAATAACGTAATAAAAAACGTATAATACAAAATAAAATAGTGCATCAAAGCTACGCTAAGGCGGTACGAAGTTCGCCGGGTCAGCTAGTAGTAAAATAAACGCGTCCGATCGCTGCTAAATTCAAAGTGTGTGTAAAATCTGTAATATCTTCGGAAATATATGAAAAGGCCATACAGATCTATATTAAATGAACAATGTATTCAAGGTATTTAATTGGTTAAGGATTAATGCTGTATTGGTAAAAATACAAAAAGTACTTCTCTACTATTTAACGGATGTTATTATTATTATTCATATAAACCTTCCTCTTGAATCACTCTATCTATTAAAAAAACCGCATCAAAATCCGTTGCGTAGTTTCAAAGATTTAAGCATACAAAGGGACAGAGAAAACGGCATTGTTTTTTACTGTATGTATATATGTAATGATATAGATTCGATTTTGAAATGACATGACAATGTTTAAACATTCCTTATCGATCCAGAATTAAATAAATTCAAATCTGTTCAGTGCTAAGGCATTGGAGACAGTTAATATGCCTCCAACTTCCTTCAATCTGGCTGGTTCTGTTTGAAGTCTCAGTGATCGTATCGCAACCAAATGATAAATCCTCTTATATATCAGGTGATGAGTAAATTTAATGGATATGTAAATTGCCATGGCGATTGCTGTTTAAAGGAGATTGTTTTATTTTTAATAGTGGCTCTCCTGAAGAGTCCTAATTTGAAATAAATTACATACAATTTAAATAATATCGTAAGGGAAAACGAAGGCAATTTGCCGCAGATATAGTGGGCTTAGGGGGCAATTAGAACTGCTTATGGTAGCTAGCATATTGGTCATTTTACAAACGGTTAGCCTCAAGATAAACGATTTATAGCTCGTATCATTAGTGCTTTCACGACTAATGAATATAGGTTCCGTGTAAGGAAGCATCCATTGATGGCAGATGTTCTTTCTCGATCTCACCAAAGCCCAGTTCCACGTACGGTCTTTATTATTCGCCTTATATTACGCAATATACGCCTATATAATCCATTAATTATTTTACATTTTGGGATCAGTCTGTGAAAACTCGCGACGCGGAATTTCCGTCAGTGTATATGAAAGTAATCAGTAGTAAAAGAAGTAATAATTAATTATTGTAATTATAATTATAAAAATATAAAAAATACTTTCGTTGAAAAGGTGTTTTTTTTAACAAAAATGCGAGGAGGTAAGACAACTTAATTATTTGGAGTGTGTCAAGTTTAGGTATGCTAGTGCAAATAAGCATTTCCAAGAATAATTCCTATTATTAAATAAAATCATCTGTATATAGTTAAGTATGAACATTAAGTAAATAAACAACACCCAATAAACATTACACAAATGTTTTCAGTTCCGGGAATCAAACCCGCGAATCAAGTTTGGCATGAGCATTGCGCCAACTAGACTAGACGGTCGTCGTCACCTATAAAAATAGATACAATACACCACAACAATGTCTATTGTGTCATCTGTCAATTGTGGCACACATTGTATTCTCACTTTCTCACGTCACTTCTTTTGTCTTAAACGTATAAATGGCCGCGGGAAAGTTAGCTATTTCCTGGAAAAATTGTTTTGTTATAGGCTAATGAAAATGGAATTTCATTTTCATGCTTTGGAGTATCATAAGTTTCGACTTAATAATCTGAATTCGACATACGCCCAAATTCTACAATGCAATTCGCATATACAATAAACATTAACAAGCAGCTTAAAATTTGAAATCTCAATAAAAATAATGTGTCTGGCTTTTGAGTTCTGCCCCTTTTGCCCCTGTATTATAAAAAACAAATATACATCATATATTAGGATAATATCAGGACACATTTCACACACTGTGGGTTAGCCCAATGGTAAGCTTATAACGAGTAAATGAATAGAGTTATTTTCAATATCTGCATGAAATAAATTTATTTTTAAATCATATTACATTAATATGGTTGCGCAAAGCTATATACTATGCAAATAGCTGTGTGTTGTCGCGAGTCAATTTATAGTTTAATTACTCTCGCGTGCTTAGGAATAGGGTCACCTGTATTAATAATTTTTATCGATTTTTATATACCTACTCTTTTAATGTGTCCTCGGTCACTACAGTCAATGGGTGATCAGGACCTCTCTTCCTTGATGAAATGGCAGAGCTTTTGTTTTTACCATCGTAATTCTTCAAAAACTTCATTTATTCTTAAGAAGAATCTATTCACTGTGCGTTATGGTGTTTATACAAATAATTAATCAGGAAAAAAGTGTTTCGGTGGCCCTATTTTTGAGCCAATTCCCCTTCATTGACCTGAGTCTGGGGTTTCCCAGTATTGGTAGAGTGAAAATATTTATCTGGCTTATCATCGTTCGCAAGTTTAGATTTTATGAACTTCAATAATAAAGACATTTTAATTTTTAAAGTGTTTTTTACTGTCTCTGATGACCTGGCTTTACTTATATGTGCCATGGGTGCATTTCTCTTTTAATAAATAAATAATAAAAGTTGAAAACGTATTGAAACCGTTTTATATTCTTATCAGCCGTTATTGAAAAGTTAAACAGCGCTCGGTGGTTATATTTGGAATTAGAAAATAGTACATCGTTCAAATATTAGTCTTATACATTGTACACTAGTGGAAAATATGCAAGACTGATTCTTTATATACTGAGATTTATATATTTGTCTAAATTCCAACTACGAGTAAGGTATGGCTTTTCAACATTCGTCCCATCTACATAAAAGGCCTTGATTATAAATATCCATTTTCCAATAACCTCATTATTATTCCCGCGTTGTCTTAAATAATTTAAAAGAAAGCTTCTCTAGAGATGTTGGTTATATATAGCAAGAAACTCTCCGCGCTTTTTGTCGCCAAGTATTTTGATTTTCAGGATTCCGTACCCAAAAGCTAAAAACGGGTACTGAGACTTTTGTCCGTCAATCTGCCAGCATGTGAACTCAAGACCCTTTATAGTTAGGTAGTTAAATTTCAGTTAATAAACTTAACTACTTACTTACTTAACTTAACTACACTCACGGGTGTATTTCTTTTGCCGCTTGACTTGACCAATAATTGGTTTAATCAAACGTTACGAACATTTTAATTAACCAAAAGGTCTGATTTCGTGTTTGGATTCCTTTAGAATGTCATTAAAACTTTTTATACCCGCAACGCCTGCTGTCTTATATGAATTGTGTTTTCCTGGCTTACAAATCTTAAGACACAAATTGTCGTTGAATTGTATTTGCGATGAAAAGATATCTATTGACGTTTTTACAATTTTTCGCCATTTTGTTTTCGTTTTATTTGAAACAAGCAATCAAATTTCAAACTTTTGAAATGTGTTTATTATGTAAGTAATATACAGATTTTTATTGTTATTGTCTTTAAATATCACATTTCAAGGCATTTCAATGTTCCAACGAGGCTAGTGTTGTTAATTTTAAGCTAATTCTGCTCATTGCGGTTAGTTACGCTTAACAAAATATTTTAGTCGACCCGTGCGACTAGTACAAGATTCAAGTCAAAATTTTATGACGAAGAACTACTCAAAGCGAACAGTTCACTCGGAATATAAGGAATAATGAATGAAATTTTGGCTTAAATATTGCAGAAACGAAAATTAATATATGATAACGGCCATTTATTTACTGAGCTTGATAAAATGGGGATACAAAATATAAATCAGATTAGGCCGAAACAAATTAAATCATTAGCAGGGTTTCCAGTCTACACAAATTTATCAATTACGCGCGCTGGCGTAAATATTAAATTATTCTATGTTTCTCATTTATTTTTTCATAGTCTTTGACAAGAACAATGATTTGACGTTTTGGATCACTAAAATACCGGCATATCGTAGCTTCTACTCAAATTATATAGATTAATATAAACGAATATTTATATTTATAGTTCGTTGAATTCTCGTTTCAAATACTAAAGTCAGAAAATATTATCCCGTCATGATTTGACATTACAATGGGAAAATGTGGCGTAAGGGACGAAGGGAGATTGAAATTTGACAAGTTAATGCGCTTAAACAGACTGACGACACGTAAACCTTTTTGCTGGCCTCATTTATCATAGTGTTAATTGTGTACACGGAATGCAATTTATTATTTTATAAATTTAACAAATACATACAAATTGACTTAAACTAATAAACAAAAAAAATAACGGAAGCTCCCCAATACCAGTTCCTTCTCTTGATCGCATGCAAAGAAGAGCAGCTAATTTCATCATCGAAAAATAATGGCAGTATACGAACTTCCATTCGTATCACCTCGATATCCGCCATTCCAAAACTGAGCGCTTCTGAACCAGCTGCCAAAACAGATATTGCTGAACCATTGTGACTTACGGACCTTCAAGAAAACAGCATATCTTCATCTTAAAGACTGGCAACGTACTTGTGACGTCGTCATTGTGAGTCTCTATGGGCGGCGGTATTAATTACGATCAGTGAGCCTCCTGCTCGTTAGCATTATTTTATAAAAAGATATGTAACCTTAATAGCTTCCGAAATATGCATAAACAACAGATTAAAGCAATAAAAATGCAATAACAATGGAGTGGTGAATGTAGAAAATAAATATTTGAATTTAACAAAACGGAGAGTGGAGGGTAAAATATATCATTGAAGCCTATTGAGCAAAAAAGCCTTCTAGCCTAAGAATTATTCGATAAAAATTTCCAAATTCAACTACACTGAAATGCATTTATTGTTTATAATTTTCTAAGACTTCTCGTGCCATACAACTACGCCGAAATTTCAACCATAACTTTTACTGAACACTCCAACACTCCAACAACACTATATTAAAAGCTTTACAATAGCTACCAAACTACTTTTAAATATATAATGTAGTATAATAAAACGCAGATTGAAAACGCTTAAATGCAGAACATTAATAAAATGTCCCATACAGAAGCCATATTTTTCCTGTCCTTTGTAAAGCCCGCATCACCATTGTTTGTGGGCGTATGTTTAATTGTTCTAAGTAACCGCACAATTTATATGCAGAGTTCCCGGAGCGTGGAGTAAACACTACGAGCTGATAAAACATGAAATATTTAAATTGGGAATTATCGTTACAACAATGGTTGAACTTTCGGTATCTGAAACAGTGAGTCTTGACTGATAGTGAAAGACCCTAATAGACCAACAGCGAAGGATGTTCCGGTGTCGGGGCGAAACGAACGCCGAGTGGTTGTGATTTTTTTTCGCGGAGTATTGCTTACATATGGGTCTATTAGGGTTTTGTAGTATGGACTCCCGCAAGGTAATGCCTGATTCTATTAATTATGATAGTAGAAGCTTAATAATGTATAAAGTAGTCATACTAACGAACCAGCAAGTAGAACTATGCGGTGCTCCTAGTAACTAATAAGCCTCTTTTTAACAGTGAGATTCGCTCACCCAAATTAAAATATTCGTCCACGCAAAGCCAATTATCCTTCTGTCAATGAAGTTAAATAAAGTTTGGGGCCAAATTGGTTGCTGGCTCGTTAGAATGACTACGTAAATACATAACTTTCACCTGCGGATCTGCTTGAGTCATATTAGCTGCATACGGAAGGTTGACAATTAAATGATCGATTGGTTTCATAAAGTCGTTGAAAATTGAGGGTAGTAATTAAAATCATTAATATATTCATAAAAAAGTGTCATTAGTGCTATGATTAAACTTAAAAAATTTAAGTACACATTAAAAAAAGTGTCAGGCCGTCAGTGAGTTAGAGACTTTAAGAAGTGTTAGTGGACACTGCTTTTCCGGCAACACACTGGTGATGCCACTGGCATTGCGAGTGTCCATGGGTGGCAGGTATCGCTTAACATCAGGTGAGCCTCCTGCTCGTTTGCCCTCTGTTATATAAAAAAAATTCTTATATTATATATTCTTTAGCAATTTAAGTTAGATGTAAATTACTCATTAGTCTTTCTCTAGGCTAGATAGTAATTTTTTAAATGATTTGTCTCTGAAGGCAATTCATCTCAGATAACTTTGGTGCATCAGTAAAACAATTTACGCGAAGTGAAAACCCGGAAGGAGAAAAGAGGAAATCTTTGAAAGCCGCGAGCCAAGTAGCGGAATATTTTTCGGTTTTCCGAGCGTTTTGCAATCAGCTTCACACGTGCTTCGAAAACTGATTTCTGGAACGGACTGCGGCTTTAATTTTCTATCAAAACCCAACGTGTTTTACTGCACCGACAATTGTTGTTTTATAACTGAACTAATGTGGCCTTCACTCGTAAAAAAAACCTTCTAATTGTACGTTCAAAGTACTATTTTACTGCCACGAAAAGAAAGTGACTTGAATTAAGTGTGGTAACAGCGGTTTCGAACTATGTGGAACCACGGAACCTGTACAGGTATTTCCGAGCCGATACGACTTCAAACGAGGAGCCCTTAAAGGTCGGCAGCACATCCGTGAGATTCCTGGCATGACGGCGGCTTATACCCACCCGCTCTCGCTTGCCCTGAGGGCTGTCTCAAAAAAATATATAATTAGTTTTGTATTATTACTGCTAAACTAAAATAGCTACAATAAATTCGTGACTGTTCGGCCATTGGGTTAGTATGTCCAAAGCGTTTAAAAAAAACGGAAAAAGCAATTTACTCAAGTACTATTTGGTATTTAATCAGAGTTTTTTTGTACATACATAGTGGAATTTTTAATTATCGACATTGTACGGGTACAAATGTTTTTATGTAAATTATGTTGATTCGAAAAGTAATACCGGCACAAAATAATTCTCTAACGGCATTCTTACTTAACTGAAGTATTTTTGAACGAGGGTTCTTAAAAAATGTCTCGTAATTATTATAATTTTTAATATTATTATAATTATTATTATAATATTCAATTTCATTATAATAACAACAGTTTAATACTCTTTCCCGTTGTTTTATCAAATAACCTATAAATTTTTGGACTGGATGCTGCCGACCGTAGTAATAAAGTGGCATCAGAAGAAAATGGTTTTTCTGGACGTTTTGCTTGATAAAATCACAAATATTTGCCAGTTTATAAATATTAAAGTAAAAAGCCTTAATAAATTTATATTTTAGAATGTTTTACAAGTATTTTATTAGAAATATTTATTTTAGAAATTGAAATCTATATCGCACCTTTTGGTAAAAGCTTCCGTCATTTTCTTCCACTTTTCACTGTCTTGGCTCGCTTTCTACTCATTTCTTGCTATTTCCACTCTGCGAATATTGAATAAGTCTCTAATAAAAGACTCCTGATTCATAAAAAACTATATCAAACAAATTTTACTCTACCTAAAGCTTTCGTTTCTTCATATTAAATTCATCTTCAATGTGATAAATAGTTGTTAAAATATGAAACTGTACTGTAGACTGGTTTTATAACATTTTAAACGTTTATTTAATAAATAGATATTACTGGGAATAGTACATACATGAGTTTTGATTGGCAATATTACAAATATGACGATAAAAAGCCTATAAAAAGAAAAATCGTTAGGAAGGTTGGCAAGCTAATTATATATTAGAAAAAAGATTTTATTTCAATATACGTTATATAAATCCTGTATCCTGCTCGAAACCTCTACCTCAGACAAAAAACATTAATAGTTAGTGGCATAACTGACAATTGTCAGTTTAAAGGTATTACTAAGAAACGGATGTCATGTCTTACTCAGTTGTTAATTCG
Organism: Pontia daplidice; assembly: GCA_963693355.1. Classification (NCBI taxonomy): domain Eukaryota; kingdom Metazoa; phylum Arthropoda; class Insecta; order Lepidoptera; family Pieridae; genus Pontia; species Pontia daplidice. Next base: position 1,425,740 of record CAVNZL010000142.1, read on the forward strand.
CTTTTGATTTATCAATAATAGGTCATGACGTAGATAAATACAGCAAACTTTGCTCAGAGTAATTTTAAAGAAATATCTTTAATTCCTCTTTCAATTTGAAATGTCTCAAGTTTTTATAACAAAGTACTGTCACTTGGGTGCTTGAGTCTAGGATCTATTATGCAATTTAATTCAATCCAGTATTTCAGAAAGTCACTCAAACTTAGCGTTGCTTCAAGAGCTATGTCTATTTTATATTTAGATTAGATATTTAGATTATTTGAAAATAAGTTAGAAATTAGCATAGTTGTGTCGTATTAAAAATTTATTGAATTTAAGAGCAGATATATTTGTAAGCTGTTGAAGATGAGGATTTTTATAATTTTAGAATTGTTTGATTTTTTTTAAAAGGGAGGAGGAACTACTATTAGGATTAGAACTGATAATACCATTTTCTTTGTTTATTTTCTTGAAGGTCCCTAAGTCGTATTTGTTTGGAAATACCTCTAAAAAATTCTTATTGGAGAATATCAGATATCATTGATGTTCACATAATAACGCTTTTCATTGAGGCAACATCCTGAGGATGCTCCGGTGTCGAGGCGAACATGCGTCGAGCGTTTGACGATATTTTCGCGGAACAGCACTATTCCGCGTTTAAATATTCTAATAGAATTGTATAAATCTAAGACTACATTTTCTATCCATAATAAATTAATATTTAAAAAAATGTAGCATTTTATTTTGTATATAATAAAATATTTTTTCTAACATCAAAGTATAAATTTAACGATAACAGATTTATCGCTATCTCAAATTATGGAGTGACATAATCCGGGTGTGTCGTGTCTCCATCGTTGCTTATTCTTTATAAGCTTTTCGTAAACATTATATTAATCCTTAACAAGCAAATATGATAATCAATACTATATTCGTAGTAGATGGTAAGCTGGTACACAATCAACGCTTTTTTTATGGCCTGGTAAGGAGACCTTTAAGCCACGTTTCTTCGGTAAGTTTTCGTTTGATGGCGTTTCATATTTCAGAGCTGTTCACTGACTTTTAAATGTTATTTACAGTAGTTTCAATGTATTTGTACAAATGCTTGAAATTATATTTAACAATTTTTCAAGCGACGGCGGGCGGGAAGAAAGATCAAAATCTTTGATTTCACTCAATTCACTTACAAGTACCAATCTGTTAAAAAAGTTTTGGCAGACGAAAATCAGGTGTTTCATATCTGAATTGATATTATATACACTATTCTGACACTATAGTAGTATAGATAATGTAGTCCAATAATAAATCATATACTAACAATATTATCTACAATTTTAAAAATGGATTATGCCGAAGAGCTTTTAGTTCCATTTTCAAAATTTTAAACCTTGTTAACTACGTAGGCAAGTCTTCACTCATTATTTTTATTTTCGTTTTTATGGGCTCGTTGAAAAGTTGATAACAGACGGAAAATAGTAAAAAAAAATTAATTCCCACTTCAGGTAGGAAAGCAACAATTAATATTGTAAATGTAGTTTTCAAATTGCACCACAACAAAATAATGCGCCACGCGTGTCCGATGGGGGAAGAACTATTTATTAACAAGACAAGATACAATACAATTAAATAATGTAAATGTAAAAATAACACACCATTGAACTCTCCACAGCTCTTCATAATAGCGAAATAAGTAAAACAAAGTACTTGTAAGCAGTTCAACTATTAAATGTAATAAAAACTGTGATTCTATGGGTATAACTAAAAAAGACAAAATCTCGACTAATGTATACCTATCAAGTTACATATATACATTAGTAGTTATATATAAGTTAATATATGTAATAGTAAGTATTTATTTGCCACGACCTTAAAACAACGTCGTTCAACTAAAACGGCTTCTTAAATAGGAACTAAAATTCTACTGTATTTTTTTTTAGGCTCTGTGCCCAAAAATGAAAACGATACTCTATTACTGACACTTCGCTGCTAACATCAATCTGCATCTCATGAACTATACTTTGACAAATGATTGTTTGTTGCCGCTATAACATATACTATACAGAAAACTTAAATCATTTGTTCATACTTTAAACATTTGTTTTAATAAGACACAGATTGTTGTAAACGCTAAAAAAGGTTAGATAAACGAGATAACATTTATAATACAACGCGAGTGTCGTTTGAGAAAAGTGTGATTTACGTTAAAAATAAAGCCGTAATCTTTAGCAATAATCGTAAACGAGGGGTTTGTTGTACTCGTTTTTATAAGACTTAAAATATATTTTACTTGATTGAACTGCTTGGAGGCTAATTTAGAAATTTGAATACTGAAATCCAAAAAAAATGTATTTTTAAGACGTACATATTTGAATTCATCCACAGAATAAGTCACAGAATGCGTCAATCTGTATCTGTAGCGATCCGTCATTCACTACTCTGTGGTTCACTTCTACGCAGAGACGATTTTGGCGGGAAACGGGAGATTGTTTTTCGGATCGTAATCTAATGAGACTTAATGCCGCATAGTAATATTATTGTTTACATAAATATAAATTTCACATACGCAACCTAACTTAAGAAGTCTAATAAGTGTCTTTTTGTTTCATGTACCATCTCAGGGCGCAACTCGAGTAAGTATTGTTGATTTAATTTGCACTTCACTTATTCTCTATTAGCCATACTCAGAGTCGTTCATTCCTTTTATGGAGGATGAATATCATGTCTAAGAAACAGTATCAAGAAATGTAATGTTTGATTACGTATCAAGTATGTACCGTGAAAGATTTTTGACTGTGAAATCTTGATATTGCTGAACAAAACGAAAACTGACAACTGAATGTATGGATTCAATATTATCATGGACAAAAATAAATCACTCCAATTATATTACTAAAGAACTGTTGCGTCACTTTCTGACAAATTGTGTTTACACTATGATGAAAAGGGACAGATAGTTGAAACTGTGATTGGAGTGATATATTTTTGGAAATCACAAATCTCATTTAGTGGGTCAATATTTGTTTATTAGAATGTTTCCTATTATGCAATTGCGTCTCTAATTATATCTAAAAACAGATGTGTTTTACACGTGTGTGTTGATTTTTATACGTTTGACCACTGTCAAAAATAACAAAGTGTGGACCGAATTAAAATCTCGGGTTTCGGTTTCGATTTCTAGTATATCAACATTTGTGTGCGAGCATATAGCAGTAGTCTGGGAATTATTAACAAACAGTATGTATATGAGTATTTATCTATCGTCCTAGCACAACACAAGTTATAATAAATAACTTTGGAGCTTTAGACCGTATGTGAGATGTGTACTACGTACTAATATCCCTCGCGGCCTATGAACAACCCGTTTATATATTTGAATAACTGTCCAGAACCACATCAACAAGTTCACCACAAGCCAAATCACCAGCTGGAAGCAGCGCTGGAGCAGTTGCCAGTGCATCCACCGCGCAGGGAGAACGCACACCAACTGTCCACAATAAGCAGCTCCAGAATGTCAAAGGACAGGAACATCCGGCGCATCCATCTGTAAGTGTCATCAAAAACGTACACAGAGAATGACCTGTCATACAGATTACATTTGTCCTGTTCTAGCAACATGTCCAGTTCTATCAGGCCAATGGTTGCCTAGTTCATTCTCTGCTTAATGTCTATTTTTCAAAATTCTAAAACGCACTGAAATATAACACATTTTGAGAAATTAATTGCATCTTATTAAATTGGCTAATGTAAGTACTATATGTTGGTTCAAATGTCTCGTTGTTAGTTAGACTATGTTTGTTCAATTTACACCGTATGGTTAGAAACTTTGATGAGATGCATTTCAAACGATTGTAACTAAAACGATTGCACATTAAAAAAGTTTTTAATCTATACGTTTCTCGTATTTAATTGTTCTCTCTATCTGTGCTGTCAATGTTCTGAGAAATATTTCTGTGGGATGTTTAATTAACTTTTTTTAAGTCTGAATGCGTGTTAGTAGGTGATTTTTAATAATCTTGACAGGTATCTATCTTTTTAGTATGCATTTTTTAACACCGAGTACTCCTCAGTAAATTAAAGGAACTTTATTTACTAATAACTCGTATACGAGAGGTTCCGAACCATTATTTGAGTAATAACGGTTTTTGGTTAATGTTAATCTGAAACGATCTATGAAAATTTTAACAAACCGTAACGTATTACATTACTTCCAGCCTGGTAACAGACAGCCAGCGAAGTCAGTAATAGTCAATAAGGTCCCATTTTTACCACTTGGGTACAAAACCCTAACGGAAAAAGACATTTTCCTTATTTACAATAAGAAAATATATATTTATCATTCATATTCCGCTAAATTCAAAATGGACGTAGCGTTTAATTCATGACGCAAAATCGAGGACATCAATTTGAAAAATATTCAAAACATGTTCTTACTGAATGTAAAACTGTATAAACAAAAGCTTTATCGGAATATTTTGACCTCGTATTCCGGTGGTCATATATTGATATTTCATGTTTTATGTAAACTGGAAAAATGTTTCCTTGAATGATTTAATGTATTAAAACCGAATCAAAGGGAATTCGATTTTTCTTTCTATGTGCGTAATTAAACACTAGCCCGTATGAAAAGGAAAATATCGTGCACCAGGTCAGGGTAATCAGTAACTTGTCTATTACTAGAATTGGTCGAACTGAAAGAAATCTCTCCAGGCCATGCGGTTGTTGAGCAATTGAAATATTTTTTATTAATAGGCTTATATGAGGGGTATAATATAGAATGCCTTAGTAATTTCAATACCTCTATGTCAAATGGCATAGAGGTGGAAATTGCTAAAAATCGAAAGATTAATCAAGAATATAAAGAAGATATATATATATATATATATTATTATTATTTAGTGAATATATATTTATATATTTAAGTCGGGAAATTGCATCATGTGACCTAAGGTAATAGACGGAGCTCAAAGCTATCATAACACTTTGAGAGGACGCGAGAAATGCATAATCCAAAGCAATATTCAAATGTGATTTATTAAGTTGAAGATACACTTTAAATATAAATCACATATTTACAATATATCTTATGTGAGTTGTTGGTGTATCGCGCATCAGTATTTTTATTATCATTCCGCAGTGTAATTCTTGCCTTTCTATCTTATTGTGATGTTGCCATATTGTTGTGATGCCAATAAAGTAATTCTATTGATGAATTATCACGATAGTTTTGATTGATGATGATTGTCTTCTTAATAATATTAGTATAGCTGTTACTTTGTTAAATCTTATACCATATAGGAGTAAAACACTAAGAACTTTTATGTCTGCATTGAAATACACCAGATTTGGATAAGTCTTATTTAGTTTATACGTTAAATGTATCTAGAATTAGTTATTTTAGGCTATAGATATTAACAGTAGGCCATGGAGGAGGCGGAAAATATTATAGTTACGTAACCTAATAGCCACTCCCAGTAAAATTTTATTTACCCTTAGCATCTAGAATTGACTAAAGTAAACGCGCCGTGAATTCTTATATCAATAATTAAGTTTTATTTTACTCTCTTGGTTTTATCCACCCATAAAGAGCTTTTTTAAAACGTTTTCCTAGTTGGTGTTTTTATTCATGAAAACTTTGCTGTAGCCTTAGCACGTGTCTTGAGTACAAATAGTTCAAAACGGTATAAGCTACTTTGACGATTGAATTTTCATTAGCAACTTGTGCAAATTAAATGGGCGAAATTGCCTTCAATTTACCAATTATAGTCCTAAATACACATCGTGAACTATAATTTTATTATACAATCGTACATTTTGCAAATTAATTTCCAGGTGTATTTATATGTAAATTATCGTTGTAAAACTTATAAATAAATATAATTATACTGTCCAAACTTTCAAAATGGGAATAGAAGCAACTTATTTTCGTTGATATATCAGTATTTGATTTTCTCGATATCCATGTACTAATGAAGATTTCTAAGAGGTGAGTGACGTAATGGTTGTAGTATGGGAGTTTGTTATTATCACGATTGCCCACCATTGGTCTACCAGAAGGCCCTTTATAGTTACATTATATTTTTATTTATTGTTTTTCGTTCCTAAGATCATTTAACATCATAAGAAAAAACAAATTTCGGAAAATGGTAATTGTGCGCCGATTTCCATTATTACTATAATGGATAAACTTTTATTAGTTTTACTGTCTCTATCTTCGCTGCTTGAGTCCATTAATTTAAGAGTCTTAAAGGTTTTTATACTTAGCATTGAGTTAGGTAAGCTGAGGTTTCGCTTCCTGGGTAAACACAAAGAATTAGACGTAATTGCTTGGTTTCAGATTTCTGTTTATAGAAGGGCTCTCTACGCCTGATACACGCCATCAATTTTATCCTGAATATTATGTAACTTAGACGCGACAAATGTAGTAACTATGAATATTGAATTCAAATTATTTATTTATTACTTAATTATAGTACACAATAAAACAAGGAAGAAAGGTAACAATAAAACTACTTAAAACCTTTTATACTATGTATATCTCTCTATATATAAAAATCATGTTCAAATTACCATGGTTAATATCATTAAATTCTCTCTTATTTTACATCAGAATTAATTTAATGTTTCAATCACTGACTGCTATGCCTAAAAAAGAGTTGTATGCCAATTAGATTACTGTATAGTACATAGTATTTGTATAGTCTCTTAGAACCTAAAAACAGTCGTAACCCTAGAAAATGAGTAGGGAATAAATAAATATATAGATAAGTGTGGGATGTCTGTACCAAGTGACCTACAGGTAAAAGGTTCAGAGGTGCAAAGAAAAGCAGAAAATCAAACCCTTTCTCAAAGCTTTCGCGCAAACTCACCACGATGATTAATGTCTTGAAGGGGGCTTCACCACTTTGAATGAGGATAAGAGAAATGTATTTACATACAGATTTAAATATTGCTATAGCAATATTTAATTTATTAAACCAAAGATACCCTTTACATTAAACTACACGTATTCACACATATATATTTCTTGGGCGAGTGGTTCGCGCATCTTCCATGTCAGTAGTATCCAAAATTAATCTCTAATTTTCCAGGCAGCTTTCTTAGATTCTTTCTGACAAACTTTCCCATCGCTTGATAATATATCACACCAAAAAATAATTAATGTTCAATACGAGGATCAAGTTAAGCAGAGATTTTTATGTTAATACTAGCTGATCCGGCAAACGTTGTTTTGCCATACATGTGATTTCAATTTTCAATTAATTATTCGAATATTATTTAAAATTGGACACTGCGATGGTAGCGCCGTCTGTCGGATCCAATGTAAAACATTGTCCAGCGGACAAAATTGTGGATCTAAACCATTCCCAGATCCCCTTGAACACACACAAAAGTTCATCAAAATCGGTCCAGTCGTTTGAGAGAAGTTCAGTGACATACACACTCGCAGAAGAATTATATATAGAAAGTTATAGAGACATCAAAGCCGGATATTGCGATCGTGAAAGAAATATCTACATTTTTAGGTTTCCGTACCCAAAGTGCAAAAATGAGAACCTTATTACTTACTTCTATGACCGTTGGTTGCGAGGCTGTATCTCCTGAACAGTGACAGTTTGTCAGTAAAAAAAACACCCAGATCAGACACCCAGAACTCTGTTCGACATGAGCATTGCCCCAAATTCGTTGTCAAATTATATAATTATTTTTCATCCATAAACTATGAAATTAATCCTAGACCTTTACCTTACAATTATTGTATGTTTAGTGACCCAATAAAGTCAACGGAATATAATTAATATTATTAGATTAATGTTTGTATTCCTAAACATGGAATTCCTCTTATGGTCATTAATCAACGTCCGATACTTGAACTTAATTGGGAAAGAGCCGAAATCCAATCCTTTAATATTATACATTGATTTTAACGCAAGTTGAACGGAAGCTACTGGTTTGAGCTTAGTCCGCTGTTGGACGTTTCCACCACCTCGAATTGGAGGAGCGTGAGTGAAAAACCGGGCAAGTACGGCTGTTTACCGTTATTTGAGCAAAAACGAAATGCCAAGTTTTTTATGGCAGCCCTTCTTCACATCATCTTTAAAAATTTCAATTGTCTATCATGGTACATAAGATAGAGCCTGGTGACCGGCTAGAGTACGCCAGTCAATAGGCTCCTACTAGTCATAGAGTTCCAATACAGAACCAATCAAAGAGTGAGCATTATTGCTTACGCAAATGGTCCAAAATTACAACGACAAAATATATCTTTTAAGCTTAAATTAAAATCTCGGTAATTAATTTCTCTAAAATAATAAACAATCCAAGACGAATAATAAGAATGCATTAGCTCTTGACGGGCAACTTATAACACAAAATTATTATTATTGTTTAATTTATCTGATAAATATAAACAAAATATGAATAATGTGATATAACCACAACAGCGACGTCGTATAACCACATATTAATTACTATAAATAGGCTTACTATAAAAGCTATAACGGAAATAGAACTATTAATGAAACTCAACAATAACACATACGAAAACAGAATGTCTTTAAGGGTTGGGGTGCTTATATTTACGGTGTCAGAGTGTTTGCGGTGTGCCTAATTTAAGTACTTATCAGCTTTAGCCTTAAAATTGCATATTGGTCTAAAATCATTAAACGGATTTTTGTCTTTTTTTACACGTAGTTTGGCAACCTAAATGTTAACTTAGCATATTTTACGAATATTCCATACTTTTATTTCAAAATTTATTCATAAAACTGAGCGGGTCAGACACAGGCTCTCAGATATTTCAAATGTATTTGGTGCCAACGGGTCTAAGTCACAATTTAAATCGATCAGCCACTGATAAAAATCTCCTATCATTTTCATAACACACTATCCAGCTTTATGACATAGATACGATATTATGTCTATGGAGGCCACAAAAGTACGTAGATTTTCTTTGTGCATGTGAATCTATAGCGGTTCTTTAGATAAGGGTACCATTAACGATGTAGGAAAAAATTGATAAGCTCACAGTACTAGGGCTGTCACAGCTCTATTTACGATATGGATCACAGTGTTATGAATATTATTTTCATTATAAATTAACACATTGAGGAAGGTATTTTTCCCTTTACTTTTCCCTGTTTTTATGTTTAGTAACCCTCCTTTTTGTCCGGTTTTAGAAATGACAAAAAAGAGATTCTATTGCTTGAACTTTGCTATCCGTCCGTCATTATATTACATCAGAATTACGTAATGAAATCATAGAATTTATGAAATCTGCTTATGCAGGTCAAATTTGTATCTCTTACTTTATCGACTATTTCGCATAGCCCTACATTTGATACACTAGTCTACGAGTCGCGCGCTACTTCAGAATATCACGTTGAATGAAAATATTTCTGAATTTCAAACAATAAGAACCCAACCGGTTTCGCAATATCCAATTTGTGAGAAATAAAAGGCAATTGGCTGATTTTGTAAATAATAGTTAGACTATTAATAAATGGGTAATACTTTCTAAATAATGAATATACCTTATAGGTCTCACTATTTTTGGCTTAGTAATAAATGTCTTTATATTTAACAACGCAATCATTCCATAGATACTTCTACAAAACAATTAAAGTAATCAACACTTAAACTAAAATAATACGACCGCTTGATTTTTCTCGTTATTTTTTGCTTACTATTTATTTAAGCTTATAAATATATTTCTTTATAATATTTGACAACGCAATCATTCCAAAGATCTGCATACTTTTACAATACGATTGAAGTAATCAACACTTTAACTAAAATAATACGACCGCTTGATTTTTCTCGTTATTTTTTGCTTACTATTTATTTAAGCTTATAAATATATTTCTTTATAATATTTGACAACGCAATCATTCCAAAAATCTGCATATCCCTACAATATAATTAAACACTTAATAATCTAGTAGTTAAACAAATAACAACAAAACAAATTTGATAGTTTCGTTAAGTTTGACTTTGATTTTTAAAGTACTAATTTTTAAAGTGCTCTAACCGTCTAATATCAAGTTGTATCCATTCTTTCTTAAAGTAAATTGAAAATGGAATTCTCCCTAAGGAATCTACCTTTTATAAAATTGTCAGACAACAATATAAGTATCGGAGGCGGACATCTTCAATGTCTGCTTTTGAATTGAAAGAAAACCAAACAAACTAGTTTTGAAGATCTGGCTTTCTAATATAGTAATTATAATCTGGATACGAATTTCTATAAAGCACAACGTATTCCGTACATAGGGTAGATTTGTGATAGAAATGAATAAATTGGTTGCTAAATATTTTATATTATACTTAACTACTGGATTGATCTCATTTTTCAAGTTGTACCGTACCTACTTGAAAAATTAACGCTGACTTGGCAATTATACAACTATCACCTTTCACAAGAGGATCGTTATTTTAAGCCGAGTTTTTAGTTTTTAAAACAGCTCTTTGATTTGGAGTCTATAGTTTCGTTAAGGTATACACCAATCGGATTATTTCATCTCTTCACAGATCTGATGGAGGTATAAAAAGATTTGGCTTAAAGTTCCCTTAACAATAGTAAACTATTCATCTAAAATAAATATGTTTTTTATTTATTTATAGTTTTTTGTTTACATAATACTTTTATTTGAATTAAAATTAATTTTAGTAATATTTAAGCTCTAATCTGTGTTATGTATTGCGATGCTTGAGTTCATAAATGTTCCTTTATTTCTATTTGAATGTAAACCACGCGTAATCGAACGATGTACCGTTCAGTTCTAAACAAAACGATGAAGCGCACAAAATTAGTTAAATTTTGACTCTTACGATAGTTCGCAAGTATAATGAAAAATATCCAGAAGAATCCAGAAGAAGAAGAGCCATTTTTTTGATACCATACCTTGTCCACGTGTTTCTCAAAATGGATCTTGGGGCAAATGCCTAAGCCAAACACATTTTATTTTCAATTCAAACCAATTCCTTTTATCAACTGTTCTACAGCTATTACGCTAGAGATTCAGAATATCACATTGTATGAAAATATTGCTGAAATTCAAACCATTTTCAATAAGAATCAGGCTTTGGCAAATTCCAATTTGAAAGAAAATTGCTTCCACGTTTTGCAATACCTCGAGTCGAGACAATTGACAGCAAATCTATAGTAACATTCCTGATTCTATGGCTGATATAAGTACAAGAGAAAATTATGAATTAGAAACACAGGAATGTCGGCCAATCCCATAATGGCAGACATTTCTATGTTTACGGAACTTCATAGGAAATATTTTATTAAATTTTAGAAGATTCATTTAGGATATTATGTCGCTCTAACGAGAGAGCTCGCAAGTACGTTGCCGGCCTTTAAAGAATAGACGCGCTCTTGTAGGCCCCTAAGTCATGTTTGTCAGTAGGTGGTATGGGCAAAAATAAGACAAATTACACTCATAACAGATAAACGATACCTCTAAAATATTCAAAATGTATTTCTAAATCGAATTTATCTAATATTTTCATAATCTCTGCCAGTATATGAGTATAAAATCTGAATAAATAAAAAGGCTTGTTTTATTCAAAGGGTGTTCATACTTGAAATGTTTTTCTGACCTCGCGATAAATAATTCATCGCCTGTCAATAAGTTTGCTCACTTGAGCTGAAGGTGCCGCGGGTTGACAGGGTTAAACAAAACATCTAATTATGTATGTATGACTCCGCATAGTCAGTGGCAATTTATTTATTTTTCAATTGCCATGAACTGACTGAAATGATTTATTGACTGACTTGTGGGTTAGGAACTAACGAAAAAAGTGTTCAAGTGTCAACGGACATTGATCACGGTTGTTCTAAATCATTTATAGAAGATACACCAACAACTCATAAAATAAATACTACATTTGATAATTTAATAAATCGTAAAAGAATATTGCTTTCGCTTCGCTCTCGAAGAGTGGCGAGGTTGGCCGATAGCTTTGAGAAAATCCCACCAGCTAGGGCTCTATCTATCATCCATCATCTTTAGTCTCTTGGTGCAGAAATCCCTACTTATCTACATATTTATTCAATACTTTCTAAATTAGTTGCTTAATTCTTTCAAAGTGTCAACCGCTCACTTGAAACTATACATTTAGTCATCTTGGTGCAGTTTGCCAAATGAAAAAAAAGACCTTCAATAAATAAATAAATAAAGCCTTTATTTCTACTATACCTAAGCTATTTAAATTTTAATTATTATATAGTTTAAACCTTTAAGTAGACAATTTTTTTTTTTACTAACTTCATAGCTATATTAAGGTTTATTGTACTATAGTAGTCGCCTCTGGGGTAGGTCTCCCTAAACCCTCCCATTTTGTTCTATTCCTTGCTACGGTCATCCAGCCCGGGCCACACTTCTGCGAAAATACGTCCCTCCATCTTCTTTTTCGTCTGCCTTGTTTACGCTTGCGGCTGATGGGGTCACTCCGTTATGATTTTTGCCCATCTATCGTTCTTTAGCCTGCACACAAATCCCGCCCATCTTCATTTTAGCAGTCTAACACACTTCTTTACAAAAAACCTTATATAGATGAAAAAATTGAAAAAAAAAACTACTTAAGTATAATTTTTTACAAATTTTATTAAACAGTTAACTAACCAAACCTAACCATAAACTAACCTGAACATAAAAAAAAAAATTTGGTCTAAAATTTTTTTATTGCGTAAAAATACATTCCGATATTAGACCTCTCATACAAAATGTATACTACAACGTAAATCTTCACGTTTTTATGAGTAATGCAAGCAAATCCGTGCCATACCAGTTCAATGTGTTTAACCATCACGAAGCCATCATTGAGTATATCACACGCATTCAGACAGTGTTTAGTGGTTGCAAATATTATCCGCATAATTCTAAATAATGGACCCTCTTTCCATGCTTCCTTCAAAAATGGTAGGTAGAAGAGGTTGTATATGAACAATTAGATTTTTTTTATTGCGACCTATTTGCTTCGATTTTTAAAGTAGAAATAGTTTAGCACTAGTTATAATAATTTAAGACGTCGATATTTGCAGTCATTGTATGGTTTGTGTGTTGTTTCTTTTTACTGCCTAATTTAATGGACTACTGTGGTTTTGTGTTCTTACCAGATTGAATAATCTGATAAACGTAAGTATAATTCAATAATTTTATCGGTTTAATTTTGGCATCACGTTTCCTATATAGCAAAATATTAATACATATTAAAAGATCGTTTATGTCATTTTACATTTTTTTCCCCTCGAGATTATGGATTTTACTTGTTCTAAATAAAAATTGAATGGACAATATAAAATATAATATTGACTTATCTACACTTACTAATGGATAATATTTAATTTATTATCATTTACATTATCAATGACAACAGTGTATGTCTATGGAATGTCTAAGGTAATGTAAAAAAATATTAAATATTGTATTTTAAAAAAAATATGTATATTTAAAAATATTATTTTAGTGAAACTGTGTAGTGTGTTCAATTTATTAAATGTTTAATACAATTATATTAGATCAATTTATTAGCAATATTCCCTCAAACACTCGACGCTCGTTTCAGAGGAGCATCCTCAGTATCTTGCCTGTACGAACAGCGTTCATTGAAACAAAATAACATTTATTTAATTAATAATTAATATTGCTAATATATTGTAATAATAGAATTGTAAACTATGGACTTTCGCAAAGTAATGCGTGATCGTATTACGTAAATATTTATTATTTAAACCGATATCATTATATGAAAGTTTTAGATTTTGGCTTTGTTCAGCACGAATTCGCAGAATGAAAATAGCATTATATTGTTACTATACAAATGCTTTTCAAATGGCTTTCGATTTTATAAAAAATCTATTTTAAAATTTCTCACATGTTATCGCACCTTTCTTGTTTGAAATTTATTTGGATTTAGGTGACTTACTAATTAAACAGTATTTAGGCCGCAACACAAAACCAATGACCCGACGGCCGAGTTCAAGATGCTAATTACTATGATTCAGTAAGATATTTGAACTATATCCGTTATGCTCACATTTAAGGTAATCGGTGCCAATAAATTATTAAAATAGAAGCAGGGGAATTAAACTACGCAATTACCATCAAATTATCTTTTAAAAAACGAATATTCTTAGAATAAATATTAAGCGATCTTCTAAATTATAGATATTTTTCGACTCTCACCGTGGTACTATAGTCGAGTGAAACTTACATTTTTGAAGGCAGCAAATTGCGGGAGAATATAAAATAGTGACCAAATTCCACCCGTAATCTACCGCCATCTTGATATGAAGAAAACATTTTGTATAAATATTGAAAGATCATATAGTAATCCGACTGTTCTAGATGTGATTAAATACGATAATTAAAATTGATTAGAATGCTATTTAAAGAATTAATATTTTTAAATTAATTTATTCTCGACTATAGTTTTGTTTTGTACGAGATAAAATTCATATATGTATAGACGACGACCAAGTCAATGTTTAATATTCTATATAAGTTTTATCGACTTGTTTTGAAATTTTGCCGATTTTTAAAATAAATTTCCAAAAGCCCGATTGAAACTTCTGTTGTTTAATATTTATTATATTAAAAAAACATACACACGTACATATTACGTAAGCTAGTTAATTAAATTTATAAATAAATACCAGGATACATTAATTGCTTGTGTATGAGTGCTAACACATATCACAAACATATTATAACGAATGTGCGTTTTATAAATATACACCCGGACCACAGCCACTAAATCCTCATCAAACTTTAAAAAAGAAAGTTATTCCTAGTATTTCATATTTTCCAGAAAATTTTAAATAATTTTCCTTAGGTATAAAGAATACCTAGAATATTTCCTCTATCATTTATTTTCTTGTACAAACAATATTTATTCTTACCGTACTCGTGATGTTACATGTGCGTGGCAATCTTTCATTTCCTTTGAGGAATAAATAGGCCGTTTGGTGAAGCTGCTAGATGTTTGATTAGTTACCCAATTGTTTGTATTAATATATCGTATTAATCAACTTTAAATACACGAAATTTTGACCCTAGAAAAAACATCACCAAAATTACTTGCGAATTTAAATTCGTAGTTTAGCTTGGAAAATAAAGTCATAGTTTTAACTTTCCTTCGAGCAGAAAAATATTGGTTTTGGAGATCATTTGATTACTTCCGTTGCTATTTAGGTGCGATATTACAACATACATTATATAACATATTTACGTAGCAAGCAAATAGCTTGACGACATTTCAAAAATGTTACAGTTACAGCGATCACGGTCACAAAGTTATAGACTCAAAGCTTTTATACTAGTTACAGCCTCTCTACAATTATAATACAGTGTGAACTTTTAAAGAACTGACATATTCAAGTAGCGTATAGAGCTAACGATCCTCGATCGGAGAATATATCACAAGTGGGATCTTCATTTTGAGAAATTATTCTTCACACTTAACTGCCCACATCATTGACCCTCACGATCTCCAGTGTATCGAGGGAAGAGCTGGCTTCTCAAACATAGGTAATTCCTAGCTGAGAAGCCCGTGATTCAAATGTATGACCTGATTCTTTGTTAATAAAGTAAACAATAAAGTCATTTTATAAACTAAACACATTATTAAATTGGTACAATAATATAATCTTTATTTTTCAAAGACAATATGCACAAATGATTGACCGCAATTTGAAATTTTACTTACAATAAGCTATGTAGGTTGTGAATATATTGGTCCAAGGTGGAACCGAGTTCTATTGTTCTTTATATGTCAGTTCTTTAAAAACTCACACCGTAAAATAATATATAGACATACGTAACAAATCGTAATATATTGATAGACATATATATACAATATATGTCTAATATGTATTAATATATATTATATTACTTGTACATTTGTACATATTAGATACCAACGTGGATTGTGATCAATATTGACCACGATACATAGGAGTGTTTGAACGAACACTTCGTTTTAGGCCCTACTGAAGGAGCCCTGGATGCCTATTGGGCAGAAAGATCTATGTTTATGTTTTTATTTTTAGCTTATTTAATTAAGGCTTCAAATATTTATTCTTTCCTATGAAATAATGATAGCTTTGAACCTCGCACCAGCTTCAGTCACCAAGTTAGTAAGTAAAAAGTAGTTTGTTTTGTGTAATAGTATTATAAATGTTTTGTTTGATATAAGATGTATCTATTAAAGGATGGTTAAGAAAAATAGACGATTCTGACTGCCTATATTGTAAATATATACAAAGCAATTTTTTTCAAATAAAACTACGTAAATATTTTTTATGCAATAGAGATAAACATAGAGATATTAATTACATTTTCTATTTACATATATATTTTGCAGTTTTCTCACAATTATTATTTTAGTCACATATAGTATAGACTGATAGAAAAGTTGCATATGATTTCGCTACCAAAATTTCATACAACACCAATCCGGTTCTAGAGTATGCGGTATGACCAATTCTATACATACAAAATTTACTTATTATATATTATAAACTTATATATAATAATTGTATTTAATAGATCAGTAATTTATAAGCAATTTTAATATCCAAACGTAAAAACTTGTTCGCGTCCATACCGCATACTTGAGAACCAGCGCATCGTATTGCCAATACAAATCATGCACACGTACTGACAGATGGCGTTCCTGCAGAACCGCTCTATATCCCTGGTCGACATGTACATCGATAATTCAGAGCCCTCAGAGAATGTGGGGCAGATCCATTTCTCGCTGGAGTACGACTTTCAGAATACAACCCTCATTTTGAAGATAATACAGGTATGGCTTGAATCAGTTTTAGTTAGTTAAACCAGTGTTTGTTTATAAATAGTGTTAGACGAACACTGTATTGTATCACAAGATGGCGGAATTTAAAATTCAAATCAAAGAGATAACCGATTCCAGCCGAAGCGACACAGTGCTAAGCGCAGGGCTTTGCGCAACCGAGTTTGGAATAACATTTACTTCCACACATATTGCTTAATATTGCTACATGTAGAAGAAAAACCTTTTAATTGCTTTTTATATCGAAATTGTTACAATTATCAATAACAGGTACTTCATAAAAGTACATAATGAGTTTCATTACTTATTCATTCAAATGCCAGCCTATATTGCGAAATTGTAGATTAAAATTGTCAAAAATATTTTACCCAACAGCGACGACATAACATAAAACCTATGTTATATAAATGATAGCGATACAATAATGATTGGAATTAATATCCTTTCTCTCTATATGAAACCTTATACTATTCTAACATTATGACTTATTCTAACATAATTTGATACAACTCAACCGGACAGATTCCATTTCTAAAAGGTACAGATCAATTTGACATTTGACCCTTTATGTTATGGAACCTTCCTTTAATATATGTCAACTTATTTAAAATCCTATAGTGCTGGATGTCACTCACGTAATAACTGTGACAATTTACAGAGTAAATATTATATTTTTGTTTACTTAAATACTCCTTTGATACAAATGCGAGTTTAATATATTATTCAAATAACGTTTGCACTCTGAACACAGTGAAGTTTCATTGAAAGCATTTTGTATGTTATATTTAGACAAAATAAAGAACAAATTAAGATCATGTTTATTGTCAATTGTGAATTTTGAGTTCTTACAACTACACTGAGTGAAATATATTTAACAACGCTTTGTAATAAATAAAAGCCTAACACATTTTAACTATATCAATGGACGCTAAATACACATTAATTTCACTAACGTCATCCGTCCTGCTTATTAGTTCATCACATATCCTTTGATTGCTCAACGTATTACAAAATCACGATATCATTATATTGTATTGACAATACTGTTTTAAGTAGTTATATTTATTGAAATAATTTTATAAGTGTTAAATGCTAAATCAAATAATAGCACTTGAAATTATCGAAGATATATATAAATCCTTAAAGGATTAGTAAACTTTTCTGAGTGACTGTTTCGGTCTTTGTAAATGTCCAAACAAAATTTAAGTTCAACAGTCAAAGTTTCTGTTACAAACTAGAAAGGTATCGCGGTTCCCTCATCGCAGGTACTTTTTTAATAATTTCTTGTAAAAAATGAAAATAGCATAATTATTCTCACCTTTAAAGAAAACCAATGAACGCATTAGTATCAGCAAATAAATCTTTGGAATAATTTTCATATATAAAAGAATGTCAGAACATACCTACAAATTCCTAAATAAAGCTCACCATTTTATGACAATTGTCCATTATTTCACAGACACGCAAAATGTGACAGATAATTTTGCGAGTTTTTAAAAATTTAATTGCATTTTTGTTGGTAAAATTGTGATATTCATTAAACAATTACCTGTTATGCACAATACCTGTTCAGTGTGGAGTTATAAATAAATGTATGTGCCAGGGTAAGGAACTCCCAGCCAAGGACCTGAGCGGCACATCCGATCCCTACGTTCGTGTCACCTTACTACCTGACAAGAAACATCGATTGGAGACAAAGATCAAACGCCGTACCCTCAACCCACGCTGGAATGAGACATTCTACTTTGAGGGCTTTCCTATACAGAAGCTTCAAGCGAGGGTGAGATTGCATTGTAAATATGTGTCTGGCTTTTCTTGAAGCGTCAAAGATCCATCTTTTTATCACACTGTGATGTAAAGGGAAAGTTTAAATGGTGATATTGGACTGATTTGTTGGTATAATTATAAGTATTAAGGCTATTTTATATCGTTATAGTTTGAAAAATTTGTAAAAACTTACGGTTAAGTAATCATTTTACTGCTAAATAGCGAGAAAATTTCTATAGCTTCTAAATGCGGTTAAAACTAAAACCAGTTGAAGCGAGTTTTTCAAGTTACCTCGTCTGTGAAATCAGGGAAACGCCCCAGCTTGCTCAAACTCTAAGAAGTTAAGTTTTTAACAGTTCAAAGGAAAAGATGAATGCTTTGTATGTACTTGTTCAAGCGAAAATCACGTGTCACGTTATGCATTTTCCGCTAACGGAAATTGGATTCTTAATTCCGCTTCACGATTTGTAGATCAAATTGTAACGATCCAAGCCGAAGTTTGTTTTTATTTTCATATGTATATTTGTAAATAATATAACACATTTTGTAATTAGAATATGTAAAATCATAATAGTATTCAAGGACTCTATTGCGGAAGATAAGGCAGGATATAAATTTTAATAAGTCCTTTCAACCTATAAGTATAGGGATACCCAGGGGATGCCTTCACATCTGTAGAAAACGTTTAAATATTCTGTATGTAAAACTAACCGTGCCGAGAAAATCTTCCAAATTGATAGATTAATTAACAGGGAGGTCCACCAATTTCTGGAGACGAATTAGTATCAACACCCTCGTGGTGGTGACCATCGCGTCTTTCGCTGACAATATCGTATAATAAATTAATTCGCTTTAATCCCTGTATTACACCGTATGCTTCCATTCCTCGATATATTTATATATTTCAGGTCTTACATCTCCACGTCTTCGATTACGATCGCTTCTCGCGGGACGACTCCATTGGTGAGGTGTTCCTTCCTCTCTGTCAGGTACGTTAGATAAACCTTCAATAAAATTTTAAAAATACTAGTATTTTCAATATAACAAGGTGTTATGGTACACCATACACGGCAAATTAGGTTTAGACCGAAGCTCGAGACGTCTAATTCTCACAGTCGCCTGTTCACCTATTTTCCTATTAAGAACGAATTGACATAAATTATATACTTAATACTAGATATATTATAGACCAAGCGTACAATTTATTGATTATTGTTTTTTTATAGTTAAGCTGATTGCATGATCTACCTAATGAATAAATTTCTGTACATATTTTTTTTTTTTAAAAATACGATGTCTATCCGCGTATTTTAATATATAAGATATCGACTTACTAAGTATAATAATGATCCATATAAAAATATCCGTTCTACACGTCCTGTTCGGTAAGTCCATTATTCTTGATAATCGAATCTCATTAAAATACAAAATCAATTAAACTTAAATACTGTTGAGTTAATTCAATATACGCGGGCATATTCATTGGGTTATCTCAACAAACAAGTCTATAAAGTTTGACAAACTTCAAACGCCTGCAAAAATTTATGAGCAAAGCAACACAATTCTAATTATATTAACAGGCTTAGAATATGGCTCAGTACACGTAATAAGTAGATTATCAAAGGTGTTAAAGATTAATTTTACTTGTAATTATTTGAGGGTTCTTTGACTGTATATTTTAACGAGGTACCGTTTCATATGCATTAAAACAGTCAAGATCGAGTTTTTACATAAATACTCCGCAATATATTTTGTTTGGTAAATAAAAACACCGATGATGACACAAAAATATATAAATTCGTTGGATATCAGAATCATTTGTATTATTGCTGTATACCAGTTTAGTATGCTCAATTTTTGAACGAATAATCCAAATAATTAACAAGGCAAAAATCTTTGGAAATATTAATGTTGTTTAACAACATCAAGTGACTGATAAGTCACAATAATCGTACTGAGCATTTTACCCTTATCACAAATACATGATAAAACATTAAATTTTCAGGTCGACTTCAGCGAAAAACCGTCGTTCTGGAAGGCGTTAAAGCCTCCAGCCAAGGACAAGTGTGGAGAACTACTGACGTCATTGTGCTACCATCCCAGCAATAGTGTTCTAACTCTGACACTACTCAAAGCACGTAACCTGAAAGCGAAGGACATAAATGGAAAATCTGGTAATTTCTTTTTTGTAATTAACCGCAATAAACAGTAAAATATATCATAAGGTTTCGTTAGAACAAATTGAATATATGCGCCATATGCTATATTTCGTAATAGTTGAAAATTAAAAGTATAATATTTTCTAACACTTTCTTTCTGACGTGGGCATTTTCTGTTTGTAAATAAAAGCTGACGCAAAGGAAGCTCTCTTATTATTCTTGGTTAACGGCATTAAATAAAGTTTCAAATAACATTAAAATGTATGGAGAAAGTTTAATTTGTATTAAAAGTATTGGAGTATATTTATATGTAACTCAATTTCCCGTATGTGCATAACTGGATATCTATCGGCTTTCCGGTCAGTTAGAGTTTGATCTTATTAGCCCATACGGTACTACGATCTCTGTATATAGAAATCTCTGTATAAAGAAGATATCTGTATGGACTACATACTTTAAAATTGAAAATTAAATAATGTTGAAAATTTTTTCGTTAATTAATATTTTTTTATTATTTATAATATTGATTTTTTTTGGGTGGACAAAATTGAATGAATAACTAAATCTATTTTCATTTTTATACATATACCAAAGTATATTAAATAGTTAATAATATAAATAAGAGGTAGAATTTTTTCTTCACAATTTGATGTTTTTCGTAATTTTTTAACACATTGCACCCTTCATAGTTTCAACTTCAGGGAACTTCAGGCGACATGGGTTAAATAAGACTCTTTCTATGGAAAAATACAAACTAAAAATAATAATTCACTAATAAAAATATATTCTTTCAAAGATATGTCTATAAACATTAGACCGAAAAAGCTAACCAAGTCGGTGATTTTGTTGAAGTTGAGAAAAAACAATTATAAAACTTTGTTATTATAGTCGCTATAAAAAATGCAGACGATAAATTACTGTGAGGATTCTTAATCCCCCGATGTCTTAATTTGTCTGTGAATTTACTTCTCACCGCCACAGGATAATAGAGACAGTGGCGAAGATTTGAATTGTACGCTTATGAATTACGCTTTATAATGTCTATTCGTAATATGCTACTAATGTATTTTAAAAAAATCAAAGTATTTTATCAAGTACCTTAAATTATGATGGATTCTTGTTTAAATAATACAGATTTCTTGGAGCAGTGAATCCAGCTCTTTAGTAGTTTTGTATGTTATGAATTTCATTTGATTTTATTAATTTTTTACAATTATACCACATAATAGAATCCCTACTTCTCAGCGTAGTATAACCTGTGTTTGAGAAGCCAGGTCTTCCCTTAATACACTAGATTCATACAGAGAGTTAAAAAAATGTAGGAAAATTGTATAAAAAATAGTACTAATTATATGATAAAATAAAAATAAAAACCGAACGATGTGAATGCTGCTTCATAGTGAGTTTTATCCCCCATTGACTAAGACATGTATTTAAATCGTAGGTACTCCAATCTCAACAGTCAACACGATATTTTTAAAAATTATTTCTATTGAGATTTCGAATTTTAAGCTGCTTTCTACTTTATTGTATATGGAGGGGTGTACAAGAAAGATTTTTGGGCATATGTCGACTTCAGCAGCGATAACTTAATATCATCAATACGTTTAGTAAAAGTAAATATTATAATATCTGAATCTGTCCTCCCAGGACAGATTCGTATCGATGCAATATGCTTTTGATATAAAATTATTGTGTGTATAATAAAATATCAACAAAAAACGAATACAACTATACATACTACTTTATAGAACCAAATGGTAGGTCACTATCTATAGACGCTAAAATAAATTTATTATTTTAATTCTTAAACATACAATACCGTTACGATATACCAAGCGCTTCAAATTATATTACCCACGATTTCTTATAATCTGTGCCACAATCTAATTGGTATTAAATTTCCTCAACTTCTTGAATTGCACACTTTTTTAAATGTTAGCCAATTTCTCTCTTACCAGAAACTCTTTCAATTAGGGTAATAAATGAGGACTTATTTATTTCTCTAGTGTTAATAAAATTGCAACAAAATGTGCTTTAGGTTGGTTTACCCAATCCAATCCTTCCTACGAGTAATCCAATATTAAAGAAACTTCTTTATGAGAGATATTTTAATATATAAAACATTAGCTGATCCGGCAAACGTTGTTTTGCCTTAAATGTGATTTCTAGCAATCATTTTTTTTTGTTCAATAAAAATAATTATCAGCTTTAAGTAAAAATAGTTATAGATCGATTCGATCATACAATCTAAATATGTATGATCGAAAGCGTTTTAAACAATAAAGTATGCTTTATTTAGATGAATAAATGAATCCGTTAGAATCTTTTGAAGCTAACAGACAATTGTGACCGTCAATTAATTATAGAAATAAAATTGCGACTATAATTAAAGATCTAAGCTATCCTATCTGTTAAGTTGGACCAGACTGCTCACGGTGTGCCACTTTATAAATGTTAAGTAGTTTAGTGTATGGGAGAGATTTATATATATTAAGATAGATAAAAGACACTAACAATATCAACTTCAACGTATTATCATAGTAGTACATCTACATCACAATACTATTCAAACACTATCATAAGGAAAAAATTTTCAGACCCGTACGTGAAAGTTTGGCTTCAATTCGGCGACAAACGTATAGAGAAACGCAAAACGGCTGTATTCAAATGCACACTGAACCCAGTGTTCAATGACTCGTTCTCCTTCAACGTGCCCTGGGAGAAGATCAGGGAGTGCTCTCTGGACGTCCAGGTGATGGACTTCGACAATATCGGCAGGAATGAGCTCATTGGCCGAATATTGTTGGCTGGTATGTATGAGATGTCTCTATAATCTTTAAGCCCAGCTTCTGCACCGATTTTATATTGTTGTTAATAAAATCGCATTGACGATAGATATCTATTAAATTCACTTTTTATAAGTTAATATTGGACTCAATGTTTTATTTGATGGAAATGGCTGGATCATCCTCCGATGAGCGCCACGAATATTATTTAACTATCTCTAAAGGAATGTGTTTTCTTTCATAATGTTTTAATTAAAGCGAAAAAGACATAAATAGAGATTTGATAGTTGCATATAATTTACGCTTACGAATGAATATAAGACTACTAACTAACTGAGAAATGTACCAAAACTTTTGTATTTTTTTTGTTTTTTTTATTGACACAATTTTTTTCGTCAATAGTTTTTGTTCTTGTTTTTTTTTTTCAGGGAAAAACGGTTCCGGAGCGACGGAGACAAAACATTGGCAGGACATGATAACGAAGCCGCGGCAGACCATAGTGCAGTGGCATCGCCTGAAGCCGGAGTAAATTGTTAAAAAAAATTTAATAACGTCATAAGACTGAACGGTTAAATATGAATTTCACTTCTTGAATTTCCAATGTCGGAATGGATGTGCCAAATTTTACATCTTTTCTATGAGCAATGAATGCCGCGCCATCTTTACTTTCCGCATAAAGCTTTTATATTTGACGTTTCATTATCAGCATCTGTCAAAATGGTTGTGTAACATACAAATCATTTTGACAGATGTCATTGCCACATCCATTTCAGACATCTTCATGATCATGACACTAGTGCTGTGCTTAAGTAACCATCGAATCGCTGCTATAGTCTGTGCTATTCAGGGTTGATTGAAAATAGGTGAATTATAATTTTAGTGTTATCTCATAAGTAAAATGCGTTTATTTTAGAATATCAATACCGAATTGCATTTTTATTAAACCCTAATACATTCAGTTTACCAACAATAGAAATTGTAGTAAAGTCAATTTAGTTATTTGACGCAGAGCACTAAATGTAACATTGCTATGACACTAATCTTTCTGACTATAGCCCTTCTGTGACGGAAGCGAGACATTCACATCGAAATGTCTTTGTCACGAGTGTTTAAACGTAAGTGCGGAGTTTTATATTTTACGATTGATAAAAATAGAAATAGTCTAAAGTCAATAAAATATCTGTATTGTTACAATTTCTTATTATTGTTGCTTAAATATGTCTACAATTTCATCTCATGAATATTTGGCTAAGATTAAAATATATCGGAGTACGTTGCGAAAGTAAAAAAATCTTACTTCTTACAATTTAACTTCCCGTTGACATTAAAGTGAGTTATTATTTTCTCTATGACTGTATTATTATGAATTGCGTCGTTTAATTAGAGTCTAATCGAAAATCGATAAAATATAAGGCTCCCATATTAATCGACCTAAGTCAAAAGACTAAAAAACAATTTGGTTAGTTTAAGTCGATTAATACCTTACCTTTTCTCTAAAATTGACGTTTTAATATAAGAGTTGGATTCAGTCAATGTTATTATAATTAGAATTGTCTATTGTTACGGTAGGTATTATAAAGTCGAGTTCGTATCGCACAAAATGAGTAGTATTGACGTTTTGTGATGTTACATAGAAACGTCAGTGTCGGTTGAGTTTGACAATCGGTGTTGTCAAAATTTTACATTTTTAAACCGCTTCTTTAATAATACTTTCTTTACCCTTATAGGAAATGAAACGATTTTGTATAATTTTATGAGCTAATATTTTACCCGTTCGGACTCAATAAAATAGTCCAAAACTGTAACATTTCGAGTTTATTATGATGAATTTTTAGTAGGTGACCTTGGAACACGATTAAATCACTTCTGATATTTACTTCTTCCGTAATAAAATTGATTAATAAAGCGAATAATAAATGGATCCAGTTTTTTTTTTAAAGTTTTGATAACACTGATTTTATTCGTTGCAAACACATTGTACTTAGTATTGTGGTTAAATATAGAAATGTAGAATGAGTAGTTCCATAGATTAAATTATAATTTTATTATCGATTATTTGATACATTGGTAAAAAGATATTCAAAGTTTTAGTAGATTCTGTTGTTGAGTTTATTTCGATAGATTGTTTCAATTTTCTAAAGTTTTATAGTTAATTGATGTTTTTTTCTATAATCACAATAAAAACCGACGCGTCTTTAAAAATGACGAGAATAAATGTTTTATAGAAGAAGTCATCAATTTTTATAATATTGTTATACTTAGAGATAAGCGGGATGTGAATATCAAGGTTTAATCCACTGCAATCGTATAAATATGGGTAATTTATTAAATTATTTTTTAATGCAGGGCTTATGCAAATAAAGATTCTTATATTATTTCCATCGTGTAAATGTTATTGTCTTTTATTAACATAACTATTACTCAGTTAAAGAAAAACACTTTATTAACGGATTTAGTTATGTATTTTTACAAAATTTAACTATATTACATTATTTTTAACGGTAGACTCGTGACCACGCACGCTGTCAAGCACGCGAAACGTCGGCAAAATTTATAATAATGTAATTTACTTTAATTTTGTAAAAATACATAACTAAATCCGTTAATAAATTGTTTTTCTTTAAACGTTTAAAAGTTGTATGTAATGTTGATTGCAGTGGAAATAATAAATTGAGCTTCGAGTTGTCGTCATTTTCAATAATCATTTTGCGATCGTATAACGAATTCACTACCAAAGGCTCTATAAATTTCCATACGAGTGGTAAATGGTCAATCAATTTCCATAGAAACTTGGTTTAGGTTCATTTTAAAGGCCCAATCATTGAGATTGGCAATTAAGATCCAGATGTTATTGAAAACGACATAAAATGTGATTTCTAGATTGCGCACGCCTATTGCGTCATCGTCTTGTAGCTCTCTGTCTGTTACATAGTGTTAGATAAGGACAACATTAGACGCAATGACTTGGTTGAATCTAGAACAGAAGCGTATTTGGGAACTAGACTTACTCCTGTTCGTAGGGCTGTCCGAAGAATTATCATAGAGAACAGTCTTGTTATAAAAGGTCGTTTTTTATCTTAGCTGAATATACAGTTCGTATATTTTAAAGAAAAACACTTTATGAACGGATTTAAGTTGTGTTTTTGCAGAATTTAAATATTTTTTTTTAATATTTTTAAATTTTTCCGAGGTTTCGCGTGCGTGGTCACGGTAGACTGAAGACAAAAGGTGTTGATTGTAAAAATAAGTGTGGTCGTATATTATTAACGTATCGATTTAAGAGATTTGAAAACCAACATGAGCGTCATGTTTCAAATGTCTATAGTAAATAGTTCTGTTTCAATAAATATTAATGTTTGCCGATCGATCTTCAAAACCCGATGAGGTTTTTTTCGACATATTTTTTTGTTTTTAAACTGTAATTTCTCCTTTATTTGGACAGCCCTATCGATTGTATAATCAAATAGTACTAAAGTGCTATATTTTTTACCGTCGGGTTTATCATGTTTTGAGAGCTCCTGTATAGAGAATGCTTCTAAATTATTTTTGCTACGCATTTTGGGAGAGTTTATTTTTGTGTATGTATGCTATCGCTTAGAATGGAGTGAAGCGACTTCTTTAAAACAATATATTTTAAAAAAATTTGATTGAAATTTTGAAATATATAAATACGTTTTGGTATATTAACATTATTTATATACACTCGCGACATACAATTGACAAGATAAAATGGCACTGATTAAAAAAAATACAGTTCAAACAAAACTCAGTCACCGATTAACGGATTGGCTTATATGTTACATATATTATATGCGAATTATCGGCATATAGAGGACCATAACTTATAACGATTAATAGTTAATGAATCTATAATAAATTTATTTTAATAAATATTTCGGAGCTTAAATTCAATTACAACCAGTAATTATATTATTCGTCTACATTGACAATTGACTTCTCCCTCAGAAGCTAGTTTTACGTTGATATCAAATAAGACCTTCATTTTTTTTTCGAAAGAATTGGAATATAAGCACTGTAAAGCCATGTAAGTTTTTTTAAGATGTTTTAAAGAAGTTGTTTCGCGCCAAAATAACTTCATGGGCATATCTCGTATAGAATTTTTAGTGTAAGTAAAATCGAAAGGTCAAAATGAGAGGAATTAAATTAAATGTACATATATAGATCTTAAACGCCATTCGCATACTTCCGGATTCTCTACCTCTTTTTTTTATTCTTTTTAAAGAATAGAATACAGTACAGGCACAGAAAATCACTGTTTAAATATTAATATTATTAAGAACTTGTGTGTTTCAGTTACAATTATTTCTTGATTAATCTCAATTTCAATTGCTTGAATTTCGTCGTAAAATCCAAAATGGCGAAAAAGTCGGCTATCCACGTCGTTCAAATCACTAATCTATAGGTAAAGATGTCGCAATTTGATATAGAAAGTCGTTTAAGCAGGAGATTTTGAATCAAAAGGTGTTTATAATTTGAGAGTGGGATCACAATTGCGGATCGTTGTCAATTTCAGTCGGTTTTTTATTGCACAATTTGACTTCGTTCTTCATTCAGTTCGTTGATTGGAGAATAATCGTGACTGGAATATGATTTAATTGATTTGTATATATACATTTCTCATTCGATATTTTGTTGAGGTCAGAGTGTGAACCGTGATTGGATTTATAATCTGGCTCTGATAACTTAAGATAGATTATCTTACTTGTTACCGAAATGTTCTATTAAATAATATAAAATGATAATTGATCAGACTCAGACTCTCTTCCTCACCAAATCCCTTGATATGAAATAAATACTTGGTTATAGTATCTGTGGTCATGTATTATATATTTTTAGTATTTAATGTATACATATCACTGAAATTGTTTCGTTTAAAACATTATTTTTATAACATTATATAAACATTTCGATGATTTATTTTAACTACCATAGAATATATATTTGCTCTGTATAAACCATTTTTTTAAACTGTCACTCGTCAAATTTCGCGCGCTGTTCGATACCGCCTTTGACATTTGTCGCTTTATCATCAAGTCAGCTCAATATGTCATTTGCATTTGGTGTCTATTTTGTGCAATATTTATGGTCTCGTTTTAGTTTGATATATATTTATTGATAGGTTTTATTTTAATCGATCCTTTCTTGCTATGACAATATAAGCTTGTCAAACTGGTTACTATGTATACATACGTGTAATGATTATGAGAACAAATTAAATTAACATATTATTAAAACCTGCAAAATTCGTCATCGATCGCGACTGAAATTGTCCCGCAAGACGTCGGGAAAGCTTTAAATTACATAATTATTCAACATTGAGATAATTTAACACGTTTAACAAGAACAAATTGTTCATTTATTAATTTCTTATCGATCTCCTAAACATATTTCTCTATTCCCCCAACCGTATCTACTACGAGTCGTAGTATTATCAATAAGAATCTGTTTAAAACGAATAGTATGCTGAATATCACTAGATCACGAACAGATCTGACATTATCACAATGTCACCTTTCAAATAAATATTATACTAAAACGAGATCCAAACTAATATTAAATGTTATATTAGAAGAATTGTGATTTTAACACTATAGTTGACATAGTTATCGTAAGATCAATGTTTAGATATAGTTGACAATGTTAAAAGTGTATTTATAGACTGTTAATCGCTTTGAAGTTTGTTTATGGTCTATACGCATTATGCTGTAGCGAATTTAGCCTTTGGTCAGCAATAGAAAGTGATTAATTTATGACGATTCGTTGTCACTATATATATAATCAGTGTTGCACAGAATCACTTAATCGTTCTGTCATATGTCACTTTGACAGATTGAATCCGATTCGGACGATTCGATTCTGTGAGAAGAATCGATTGTGCTCGTGGTTAAAAATGAAATCTATTTCGTTGTATTAATAATTTTATTGTTGTAGCATAAAAACTCGAATATAAATATATAAATATTGATTGTTTTAAAAACAATTCCTGTGCTGGTCACATGTAAGAGAATTAGCACAAGATATCTCGCGTTATGTTTATATTTCTTATCCTGAAAATATTTTTGTTAAAGGTCGCAGGTTCGATCTTGTATATGCTCGTACATACAGAATAATGTGTAGAGACCTTTAGCATATTCCGTTTCTCTCGGTGAATTAGACTATAATTTAATATTAAAATTTATTTACATTTGTATCTATAGTTAAATGTTCGTATTATACAAGTACGTAAGTGTTGACAATTATAATGATATATTCTGTATAATTATATGCGATTCATTATTCTCAAATAAACTATTGAGTTAAAAGTGTTTTTATATTATGATCCTCCATCTTCTAAACTATCTAAAACATAATCTCATTGAACGCTAAAACTCAAATATGTAGTGACGTCATAATAAAATATCATGAATATATAATATTCAAAATTTGACTGTTAACACACTTAAACCTGTTAGGAAAGGAAAATAAAACATAAAATTAGAAATTTTGTGTTTTTTTATTGAATAACTTTTCTATTAATATCAATATCACATTTACTTATAATAGGCAGGTATTCAAGTAAAAAAAGGGCCGATTACTTCTAAAAAATAAAGCTAACGTTTTTGAAAGACCAGGAAAAGGATGTGTTCGAATTTCAATTGTTCATTGTGCGCTTCAAATAGAAACTAGAAAGCGAATCGGAAAGTTTTTTTGAACTGTACGTTCGAAAACTAATTAGGAACGGATGTCAGAATTGACAATTGACAATTGACTTTATTGACGCGACTTTGTAAAATTTCGAATATCGAATAAATTCAAATTTTTGTCACGGCAAATTGGAAACATTGCCGCGTTATACTAAACTAAGTATTAATTTAGGATTTTTTCTCCGCTTCTTTCTTTTCTTCTGGAGGGGGAGTTGGGAGTTCAGGGTACTCTAATTTGGCGCCATCCTCGCAGGTGAAGATTGGACAGCAGCCCGGGAATGGAGCTGTCTTGTTTGTCTTTTCTGTTAAACAAATTATTGGTTAGATCAAACACAATCACACTTTCTTTTGAATAATATTTATGACTGAAAAATATCGTCATTTGTAACAAATACTCTGAGTAACACCCCGCTTCTGCACACTTCCTTTTAAGTCCAATAATGTTTAAGTTCAAAATTCTGGGCATTTCGAACCGGAGCAGGTTTTATTTGGCCGAATATTCAGAATACGAATTAATGTAAATTAGTATCTTTATAATAAATTTGAACGAACCAGTGTCAAGTTTGCACTTGGGGTTGGCCAATGGCAGAGGTCCACAGTCTTCAACCAGCTCCAACAGCCTTGGGGGCTCGTCTTCGCTGATGACACAGGTGCTGCGGCCGCAGAATGGAGCCAGGTCCCAGGAGTTACCAGGTTCGACGGTCGCGCAACGAGTTGACGCGAAGCAGAGACCAGGGAAATCTGTTGGCAAATGTTTAATTAAAAAAAAAAAGAAAAAGCGCCATTTGGCAAGTTCAATATAAATTAAATTCCAGCTAACAGAGCTTCATAGATTACCTATTAAGTCATACTTCAAACAAGTCGACCCTGATCTATATTTATAGTTCAAACCACTACCAGTTACTGCTATAATATTGTTTATCAATTATAATTGTAATACTAAAACTATTTTAATGTAAAAATAAGAACAAAATACAATAAATACTATAACCTAAATCAGTCCAACTGGCCATTAATTGACCTTTAAAAATTTAAACCACCCAGCATGGTACAGTATGGGTTATACTGGTTACCATGAAGGATAGTAATCATCTCTTATTTTAACGGCTGGTTACCATTAAGGTTAGTATATTTTATGTGTAATTCAATCATCACCTGAAATACAAGCCACAATAAAGTCACTGACCTACTTCGAACAATGTGGGCGGTCAGCGATTACATATCAAGTTTGGACAATGCTGTCGACATATTGTATACAAGAACTCCTGTTCACCTGAGCCGTTAAAGGTATACTAAATTATGGAAAATTTTAACTAAAGTATTATTATCTAATTAAGCTTCACTTTCCGATTCTGTTTCGTTGAATTTATTATTTAACTTCTGAATCTGAAAAGTACCTTTTTTAATATCTTAAATGGTGAAATTTATTGAGGAAATTTGGAGTATAAAGATATAAATTACCCTCTCAAAGAACTAGACATTGAGATTTTACCGCCTAGATCTTATTTTCGTTTAGATTTCGGTATTACTTAATAACAGTCGGAATTCAATTTCCTGGTAATGTAATGTAATGTAATAATGAATAAATCCAGTTCATAAATTATATTCCAGCAATTCAGCACACTTTCTTCGCTTATGTAACATCGCTTTTACTGTAAGTGAAACTGCTATGAGACAGCCACGAAAGGCTGTCGTTACTTATCGATGCAACACTTATTATATAATTTTTAGTTTAAATATAATCTAATCAACACTTAATCAATGTTTCTAGGCCAATTTAAATAGTATTAACACACAATAGTATTACTAACAGAAGTACATATAAGAAAATCTTACATGTTTTAAAACAGTTTCGTGAGTAGAAAGCTACCTGAGTGAGATATTTTTTAATAATGACTTGTCACGCATGCTTACAACACAGTTTGGTTTATTTTGCTGAAAATATAAAATATATTCAAATGCTTAAAATATTGAATCGTTACAAAATATTTCGAATCACAGCGGAAACATTTTTTTTTTATATTTTAACGTAAACTTTGTTCCCACACTGAAGGTTTGTTCGCTATCTTACGTTAGGTACGCGGACAGCATTGGGGAAAAGCAAATTTGGCGCCAAATATTTTATATCAAATATTTATGGCGCCGTTGCAGCTTTGAGTTTCAAAACTAATGCAGAATAAATACATAAAGTTGACATTTTTATGAACCTTCGACGTCTTGGACAAAACAAAATTGGTTCGAAACGAAGTACTCGCCTGAAATGTGGTAACACGTATCCTCTTTTAATTTAATTACATGTTTCCTTTGCTTTGAATGTAATAATTATCAAATCAATAAACTCCAAACAAAGCGTTTGAAAATTTGAGATTTTTATATTAGATATCATCTTGACTATGCATCTTCAAAGAAGTATAAAGAGTCGGCAGGGTTTCTAATATAACCAGAAATAAAACTTGGAATTTGATTTATTCCTCACAATGTCATGTATCAGCTTTTAGTTTCACTCCTTTATTCATATTGAAATATATAAATAATTATTAGTTATTTATTAGATCATTACTAATAACAAAATTACTAAGATTTTATGAATTAATTATTACAGCGACTGTCTAAATAAGTAAGTTATGATAATACGAATTTTTATGATAAAAATTAAGGAGTATGAAAGGAGTGTATATATTTCGAGGAAATATACGATAAATAAGAGTAATAATGTATAATTGTGATAAAATTCACTAGTATCCCTTGCTACCAGAATAAGAGACAGAAATGGGGAAAAAATTCAAACTTGACTAACCACTAAACATTGATCGTGTTCAAAACATTCGGTGATTTTGATATACTAAGTATATGCGGGAATAATTGAAATAATTACGTATAAGTAATTAAAATACTGTCAATAATTGTGTGAATAATCTTTCATGTGCGTGTCAAAAATCTGACAATTGCCACTCCTGACGATATAGCGCAAAAATTTTTTGAAAGGAACATTCGAAATTGGGTGTGCACACTTTCATTACATGAACTTCTAGAAAAAGACGAGGTTATCAACTATTATGACTCATTGTTGAATAAACCTTTTACTGTTAAGGTCACCAGGAAGCGTGACAAATGTCAACGCTTGGTGAATGCAATTATCACAATTTAACATGTACAATTCGCTCAAGAAGACAATCATAATATTAATCAGCATTAGATTAACACAATATCTTGCAACCGGAGTTTATTCTTCTCGTCTGTTCTACGACCTTGATTTGAGACCTGGTAGTAAATATAAATTTACAAGCACTTTTAATTTATTTGTTGACTTTCATACATTGTGTTAGCAACATGAATAAATATAATTTGAATTTGAAAATTACTAGGTTTATAAGAAGGGTGAGGTTTTATTAATGATATCGACGTAGACTAAAGACTCCAATACACGTCTGTTCCCATTTAATATAACAGAATAAAAAAACAACAATGCAATGATTTCCCAAGCGATTACCCATCGCGCTTGCAACATCCGATTACGCAAAATACGTTTTACGAATTTATTAACTATTTTGTTTACTTTTCTTTGTTCTTATATTTTAATGTATGATATTTGTAACTCGTCACTGGACTTATGTATTTATTGATGTTTTGAGTCGTGCTTACAATGATCGCAATCGAAAATTGTCAGTACATAAATTTTATTTAATTTAGCTTAGCTGATCGATTTTTTCCATTGTACATTTGTAAATTTTCTCAACTTTTTTAAATAGAAAAAAAGATTTCATATTGGAACTCTTTCATGCCTATTATTTTAGAATTAGAACCAAACAGATGAAAATTAGCGATCGTGGAATTGACAAATTGTCATTTGTCAATGTCAAGGATAAACGATAAATATAAAATAAAATCCCTAGAAGAACGGTAATTTCGCAAAAAATTAATTTTCTATGTATTAATTATAAATATTAATACGAATTCGCTCGACGCCTGGTGGCGGATTTTGTTCACCTTGTTACAATAATAATACTTTTTCTAAATTAACATAATCAGTCTTAAAATGATTTCCAAAAAAAAAATGAATGAGACAATTTGCCATGGTCAAAGTATAATTAAATTGGTCCCAAAGTATCCTTTATTTATTTATTCAGTTATGAATTTTTTGCTAATACCTCCATGAATTTCAATTTCAACGCTTGATTCCCGGCATTATAAGCACAAAATTTGATAAGGACTCCATATAGAATTTAGCGTTATTAGAAACATACAATTTCCGTAAGAATAAATTTAATTTCACTCCGATTGGAAACATAAGGAGTCAATATTTTATTGATACTTACATAACTGGTAACACTGGTTTGGCTGTAACAGGATTAAATCTAGTTCACAGACAAGACTCACTTTTAATCGTTCAACTGTTATGCAATTAATGGCAACTCCTTTAATCTAATCGAACTATTTTTAAACAGACGAATCGTTAAGTGAAAAAAAATTATCGTTATTATTTCTGCGCTTCGAACAATGAACGCAATAGGAAATGTATGCAATATGCAAAATTCAGTTATAATGTTCTATTACAAAATTAATTACAGCAATTGTATCAACACGCAAGATACTCATTGCAATGTTAAATGTTAATGCATCGTTCAAATATTTGGAGAGTTAAAAAATGTGTTTAATATAACTTCGTAAGAAATGTCGTCCCATATATAATAAAGTAGTAAAAAATTTGTAAATTTTTAACTAGGATTAGGATTATAAAAAAATAGTTAAATTGTAAGCACGTATTTTATTTATTGATTTCAAAAAAAGTTTTCATTATTTTTCTTTAGTATGCTCTCAAGTATTCCGATTCCAAATAATGTCGTTCCATTATTTTACCCTATATAATAAACAAGTGGCAAGTAAAAAGGAATTTTCAAAAAAGTTATTAAATTATAAGCATGTATTTTATTTATTGATTTAAAAAAGTAACGACGAATTAATATGTGAAATATGTTAAAATATACTTTGTCACCTAATCTCCTTTCACTAACGAAGATCTTACTTGACGTATTTCTTATTAAATAATGTTTAATTAAATAAAAAAACGTACCTCTCAAAACATCAGCGGGAATCAGCCGCTTAAAAGTCTTGGAGCCATCGTCTTCTTTCTTTTCTTCTGCGGCAAAAGCCAGGGCGAAAACAGCCAAAACAACAAAGTACTTCATATTAACACCTTACGAGTGCCACGCGTCAAAAAAAAAGTTATTTGTCAAATTTACGCGCGCTTTTCGTTTGACAGCTCCGCGGTGGGCGACTGAGTTGCGCGAACACCTTTCGCTGGGTTTTATTCGGAACTGTCAAGAGGGGAGTGAATGTTAGCAAAATGGCCGTTCGCAGGTATTATTTTTATTTTATTATGTTTCAGGGTTGGCTTTGTTGCAAAATCCGTGCATCGTGTGAATGACACATGATTTTTTATGTTTCTAGAAGCTTATTATCTAATCGATTACATATAAATAAATATTAACTTCTACAATTTTCGAACATGCTCGGTATACTTTCTGTTTAATTAGACAGTTATGAATTAATTCATTAGAAATTAACCATTCCCTAGAGGATCTAAGCTTAACTTTCTCTTCTTGCCATACTCGGACTCTAAGTTAAAGGTTACTTCATGCAGATTTAATTTAATTCATTGTAAAAAGTTTCCATACATCCAACAGTTTCCGCCGGTCCTTAAGACGGTCAGTGAATGGCTCATAAAACTATATACATAATGAGTTGCACCGTTCTTAAGACATAATAATAATTATTTTTTATCTAAAACATTAGAGATAAATGACTCTGATCCCGTAATAAAACTGTTTCCTTAACCTCTACCACTATACGTGTACATATGTATAATATTATATATATAAGATTCCTAAGATGTCAGAAATAAATTAAGTAATCAATAAGAACGTCTCCCGGAAAAAGTTCATAAATTTAGTAGACAATAATAAAAAATCCATTTGGTATTGATGTAGAACATACCTATAATCATATTAACATAGTAATTTTTACTATCTGTGGTCTTCACATCTTTCCTGAGAGATTTGTTACTTCAATTAATAACCCATAGAGTTCAATGAATAGTGTTATATATTTTATCTATGACATGACTAATTGCGCGCGAATAAACTTTCACGAGAACGTCAGCATATAAAATTAATTGATAAAAATGTCTGGTATGGTAATGCATCTTAGATAACTAGTGTGATGGTGAAATAATTGAAATTCATAGCATTTGTTTGATCTAAGTATTGTTGTAACTCAAACAGACTTAAGGAAAATAAAATCTCTATAAATGGTAATCAAAATGCCTTAATTAGGTAATATTTAACAAAGTTCATTAACGCATAATAATTATATCGATTGCCACTTTTTTGTTGTTTCTGTTGCCGGATAAACAACTACTACAAAAAGTACTAAAAATCATAACATGTTGACTGTACTCCATGTAATAAAGTCCTTTCTCTTAAAGTGCGTCATTGATTCACAGATAAGCTTTCATAAATATATTTAAAAAAAAACGTATTACTAAAATATGAAAATCTTTTTAAATGTTTATTTATTTGTTTACTAACCCAAACAGCGTTATTAAACATATAGTATAGAATTTAAATGCTACAACTAAAGCCAAAATAGGGTTACAATATATATAAAAAAGACTAAATAGTAATACAAAAAAAGAAGTATGTAACATAATTTTCCAGTACAAATATTTGATATATAGATTTCCGCGTCTATGGACTTTGACAAATGGTTTTGACAATTGACACCGACTTAATGTATATTTTTAAATGAAAATAATCCGCAAAACTGCATCTCTCCGTATCTATATGCTGTGCACATTATATAAACTGCATCCAATCCCTTTCTCTTAAGCTCTGCACTGTCATTGATGCTCTTTAAGCTTTCAACTCTTACGCAATGAATCCTTTTAAATTTAATAATGGTACGATTAGCAAAATCATATGCACCTCTCTCTTTTGTGTTGCTTACAAATTGCTCCAGACGTCAAATTTCATTTCAATATGTCAACATATCACAGTCTGTTAGCTCAAACTGAGTTTTGGTCAAGACAGGTGCATTAATTACTGAACCGAAGAATGCCCGTGACAAACTGACCGTATAATATGAATCCTATTGAAGCGCGACATCTCATTCAACATTCAGTGATTGCAAAATGCATTATTTATTAATTTGACACGGCATTCGTGAATTTGATTGTATGAAAAGTTTTTGTCACATTTGCAAAATATATTCAAATAACTGTCTTGCAGTTAACAGTTGTGGCTCGACCGAACAATGTTCTAATATATATGATTAATTATATATTAGATATATATAAATAAAGTATGGATAAAGTAACCCATGGCTACATTTTATGGACAATCATTATTTCAATTATGACATCATTATAAAATTGTACTATTTACCGTTACAGCTAGCTCTGATATAGTAATTTAAATCGAATCTGGTAATGTATAGAAAGCGTAAGCGAGAGAAAAATTATATCCTACTTGGTATAATAATACTTCTGCGTATTTTTGATCTCTATCTCTCCCTTTTTAAGCTGTATGATGTCATCTGAGAAAGGTTTATACTCCTGTGATAATAACGTGCGGTTTTTGCGATGTAAAAAAACTAACTACTTACAAAAATGCTAATTGAAACAGATAATGTGTCATGTAATAACGACATTTATGAAGCTCTAAATACATTAGCCCAATCCAGTCATCGCGCTAAAAATAAAATAAAAATGTTTCTTGATCGTATGCCCTTCGCTTATCATTGATACATTTCACGCAAGAAACAAAAAACTTCATTGTCGAAATAAAGTACAAACATCCTTCCAACACGGCCTAGAAAATGTAATTGAATCAAACCGTGAACAAACAGTTCTTTGTAGTATCTACAATTCTCGAATTCGGACTTTTGATATCAAACGTGTCAAATCAGGGAAAACAATACTGTTTTCTTCATCTTTCTTATTTGTTTAAAAGCACAGTACCATATTTTTATTTGTAATCTCGATAGGAAATTTAAAAACATACCTAACGTCAAAAGTGCCTTGAAATATTTAATATATTGGTGGAGAAATCTATGTTTGCTTCAACATTATACAAGTAAATATACTGTAGCAGTCGTTATAACAATAAACTGTTTTCATAAATTACCCGCTTAAACAAGTTTTAAAAAAAAGTTTAGGATTGTGACAATTGACATCACACATCTGACACATTGTAACATAAAGTGTTTTGGTTTTTTAATGTGTAAGCTATTCATCTAAAATATGTTATGTAGAGTGGAAATGTTTCAACTGTATATATTTCTCAAAAAGTGATTACTACAAATACGCGAGAAATTTCTGACTGACAGAAAACCGATCCTAAAATATACCGCAAGCCCCAACAACAAAAACAACTCAATTATAGTATAGTTCAAGTAAACGTCCATTATTAGAAAAATTCGAATAATTGGAAATAGTAATTAATCTTTCCACAGTTAAATTGATACCGTCACTTACTCAAGGTCAGATAGTCAACGTCAAAATGTTCATAGTTATTGACAGTTCACGATATTTATTGTCTATGACATGAACTTTCTTACGTCAGTTAAGATTCACTCACAGTTAAAATTCTAAATTATATTTTTTTAGTTTTATAATAAAAATATTAAAGCACAACAAAAGTAAAGCTTCTTAAGAGTTTACACAACATATGAGAGTTTAATTTCATTTTAATGAATAGACCCTAGAGAGCTGGTAACGGCGGAAGAATCATAGCTTTTGAAATATAAAGATATAAATAAATAAATGATTTATGCAGCTACATATATAATTTCTTGCACTCTCTTGTATTGAACTCAAACCATTATGCATTGCGTCTTCTATATCAAGTTTGAAAATGTGAATTTGACATTTATCCATGCCTAGAGTCGCAGGATCCCTTTCAAAACAAAACAAATGAAGATCTACCGAATACAGCTAAATTCACGTCTAAATTAAGCATTTGAGGTCATGGGAAGCTGTGAGATTCTACAGATAATATACATTGTTTAGAGTTCAGTGAATGTCATTGTTATTATTCTGTATTGTGATTTTAATTTGGTAATTATACATGTAAAATATGTGCGGTAGCAAGAGGTATGTAATATTTCCGCATGTCAGAATGGATATTTTACTAATTTTAATTAAGTGTGTAGGTATAAGTAAATAAAGTATATTGTACGATAAATGAAAAAAATGTAAATCAATTAAATAATTCATATAGCACTTTCCTCAAACGTTTAACGTTCATAAATTTACATTTACTACCAGTTCTGAAATCAAGGGCGTAGAACGGATGAAAGGAACCGTCGAGAGTCGCCAATCTTTTTAGTCGCTAAGTGGTTTTTATTCTTATGCATCAATTTCTGAACTAACACTTATGAGAGGTCTTCAAACAACGTTCATTATTGCGTTGAGGTGCTCTTAGTGATAGTTGTTATTTAAAACTTCAATCTTCACTATAAAGTTTCATTAAAACACATTCAGCAGTTCTTTAAGAATAAGTAACTATCCACATTTATAAACTTTCACGTTTATAATAATAGAATTTCAACCACATAGGACATTGTATCATCTATTATCATTTTTTTTATTTATTAAAAGAAACATAATATTTTACACACATACAATACAGTCACAGATATACTCGTACATACATGTGAGTTCTTAAACGCGTTTCACAAATAATTATTGATAGAGAATAATAAACGGGACACAATCATGTACCCAAGATATAACAATTAACATGATGGTTTGAAGCTTTTAATACGTCGTTCTTATTTTAAAAATATATATGACCAGAGTAAAAGCTTTTAGATTTTGACGAATAAGGTCATAGCTCGCCAGGTCTCGACTTTGAATCATAGTCTTAGAAAGTTAAAGCTCTCTGTAAAAGCAAACATCAATAGTAATATTCTCAGCCATAACTTTTCGACAACACTAATTAGCATTTTTATAGCACTTCATAACGGTTTAATTACAATAAAGAACCGAGTGTAGTAGATGCTGACATTTCGACTTAGGATATCGCACTAATCCATTATTATTTTTTATCAAATGAACAGATTAATGAAACGAATCGAATATTATTATTTTAATAACAATATTATGTATTTTTAATCTGTTATACGCGAGTGAAAATCAACTGTCAACTGACTAGACAAATAACGAAGCTAGATCCAGAAGTAAAAATATGTTATCTGTATTTTTTCGGGTGTTCGTTAATAGTCTGTAATTTTTTCACATATTTATTTCCGTATACTTCATAACTGATGCAATAACATCACGATTAAGTATTACGTTGCGCTTACTCGAGGTAACTGCCACGGTCATTAAACTATATCAAATTAATTGTCAGATTTAAATGAGACTTAGATAATCTAAACAGTTAACAAGTAAAATTTCCGTAATTCAAGGAGAGTTTGTTTAAGGCCTTAAGAACGAGGAAAAGAAACTAGCAGCTATTGTTTTTTTTAGTAATATTAAGTAATTAGAGTTAAAGTGAGAGTTTGAAGTTCTCTAATTTATAAAATACTAGCTCACCCAGCAAACGTTGCTTTTCCATACATAGGTTAAATCAATTAAAAAAAAAAGGGGTTGAGGGGGTGAAAATTTAGGATTGTATGTATTTTTGTATGTTGTATCATAAAAAAATAGAAACTAAAATTTTTGTCTAAAAAATAAAATTTAGGAGTGGACTACCCCTAACATTTAGAGGGATGAATAATAGATGTTAGCCGATTCTCAGACCTACTCAGTACCATCAGAATTGGCAAGACAGTTTCGATGAGAATCGGTCATGACGTTCGAGGAGTTTAAATAGGATTAAATTGTGATAAATAGATAATTAAAAAAACATAGAGATAAATAAACGCTAAATAAATGAGAAGTTTAAAATTCCTATTTTATTTAACAAAAAAACTCCCTTTAAATTAAAAACTTCTATTGTTTTGCATACTTCAAATACCTTCAAATATGGATTCTTTTGTGCATCTTAAAGCAGTGTTTGAAACAAATTTATATCGTTTATATCAATCAGTATTACCATAAGTATTAACTCTGTAAATCTCTATTTGTTGAAATTTTACAAAAGATACAGGATGTTCTAACGAAACAGGCAAACATAAATATTGTATAATGATAGCATCATTAATATTGATTGAGCGCACGTCAGGGTTGCTGGATATTTGGCGCGATAATTTCAATAAAAAAGTATGTTAAGGTTTTAACTGTCAAATGAGGCTATTGGGTTTATAAGCAAAAAAATATTGGTAAAGAATGTTGAGCAAAAAGTTAATATATAAATACATGTTTTCATAACACTTCGATACTGTCTTACACTAGAACAGACTAGACAAACAGTCACAAATCAAAAAAAACAACGTGTAATTATATTTACATTTATCTGTACTGGCACAAAATACTTTTTATTTATTATTCTCTGTGGTTTGTGCTTGAGTCTTAACTCGTATATCCTAATAATTTCGGTTATTCATGTATACGTTGTATACCCCTGTGCCCGGTGAATCGTAAAAAATTGCATAATATTGACGATCGAAGCGTAACACGCTGGCAAACGAGTAAATACAACAGATGGCGAGCGACACGCATCGTAATTTGATTTCACGTATATGTTGATTCAAAACGCCTCAAATTGCCACAACTTTCTGAAAAGATGCCAAAATAACCGAATGTTGTGGTGCCATATCCAACTGACCTAACCTACATTATTATATAATATTATCCCTTATTATTTATCAACCTCCCATCGGCAAGGTGCGAAAGCGAAAGTGGAAATGGATTGGGCGCACAAATCGAAGAGGAGCTACTAATTCCGCAAATGTAGCTTTTGACTGGGGGCGATCAAATGGCATCAAATGGCAAGCGCTCCTGTGGACGCCCTGTCCAAACGTGACGCCGAAGCGTTGAAAGCGAGCTACGAGCCGCTAGACTTAGCTGGATTGAAGCCAAAAGTACAGTTGAAGATAGGCGGAAGTGGCGGATGTTAGTGGAGACTCTCTGCACCTCTGTGGTGCCATAAGATTACAACTACAACGACAACATATCTTTATTACCTGGAGTTATATTTTGAATGGCCTGTAACTCGTGAACCTGCTGTAATGGGTTAAAAAGAATCTTATCGATACTATAATGGCATCAATCTAGCGTCGTACATTTTGTTTAAATCTTCTGCATCAATGAAATCTAAACTTTTATTCATTATTGAATTACTTTTTATATAATTACTTGTATAACTCACATTTCATAACAGCATAAGAAACTAAGATATTTTTTGTAATGATTTTTTGAGCACACACGAAGCAATTGTTAACTTTAGCTGCTCAAAATTCATCGCTTTATTTCAAAAGCAGAGTTAAATATTAATTTACCTTTTATCTGGCGGTTAAGTGGGCAGATTAAAAGTTACCCAAGAGTCGCAGACATGACGTCTATATTTTGTGGCCATTGGAACCAGTCACACTAGCGGAGCGAGTACCTACGTATTATTTTCCTGTATAACAATAATTTAATCTTAAGTTAGCTTTATAAAATGATTACAGGCAAATTACGCTTTTGCATTTATATAACAAATAATAATAATACTTTTATCAACAATAAGCTATTCAAGGAATTATACCGTACAATAGAATCCCTGGCTTCTTAGCTAGGTATCCTCACTGAAAACCAACTAGACAGGCTTGAGGGGTTCAGAACAGTTAGGTGGCTTACGAAAATTTGATCACGTGTCAGAATTCCGGAAAAAGCTTGCTGGCTTCCGATCCGTAAACGTATTCATTTTCACATACTTTGCTCCTGTACGTGTTCTGTTTGACCCTAAAACTCCTACTTATCTCAAGGCAAATTTTATCTCTCTTAGTTCCCACCAACTCAATCTTTGTTCTGTAAATAATCTACTCTTATTTATTCCTTCTCACAATACCTCCTTCTTTAATATTCCTTTACCATAAAAGAGATAAATTGAAGCTCTCCCAATGAAATCAGAAAGGGCCAATCTCTACATAGTTTGAAACTTAAAACTCTCCAAATTCTACCGCTCTATATCCAATATCCTTCTATATGTATGCATTTTTGATCTATTTGTTACTTATTAACTTGACTTCTTTCCTTTTGTTAAACCACCCTACCTTATTAACTTTTATATTTATATATTTCAGGTTGTGAAGAGATTGTAGATAAGGCTCATTTATATACTTGTTTTTAATTATTTTTTCATTTTTATTAGTGAAAAAAAAAAAAAAAAAAATAATAAATATTATACATCTATCTTGCCTTGATACACTAAATTTCCATATAGACAGTTAAAAAAAGGAACAGAAAAGTTATACAAGTACAACCAAATTTTTGTGTTTATCTTTTATAGCTAGATAATACAATATTAACACATCATTTTTAAATGTATTCTATCCAGGAAATAGCTAGCGTCCATTTTCTTTCTTAGGTGGTTTTAGTTAAATAAGTATTTACATTTTCATTTCTAATTACTGATTTTGGTAATTTTAACGAAATTTATTTGAAAAATCAACAATTACCAAAAAATACTTATAAGCCATAAAGAATAAACTACAATACTGTAATATGCCAATACGCTTTGAAAGTGGAAAGTAATTTAAATGACCATACGTATTTCAAACCCCTAATAGACCAATCTACAAGCAATGCTCCGCGAAAAAGTATTTATTGATCATAGACAATACGTATCAGATATTTAGATCAATGGTTCATGTATAATAATATAATACTCAATCTCTTTTTGTTTTTATACCTGACGCTATGCTGGATGTAGCAGACACTGTTGGGACACATACAGGTAAGAGCTCTCATAAACAAGACAATAATCATAATCAATATCTGTAATATTCTGGCCAGTTCCGTAGTCAACACATATTGTTGTGAGAATAGACATCGCAACAGCTTTGCTGACTGTAGCAGTTTTCGTGGTAGTCATGAGTCACTTCAGTGAAAGTGCCCGCGATGATGTCATACAGCTCACATCCCGATACAAATGTCACAAGACTAATGTTTGTATACAGTCTAAAAGGTATAATGGTTGTATTACGAAATTATCGTTTGCCAAAGTTAAAACAAACGAAGTTAAAACTGTAATAAATACATAACTAAAGTAGTATTGAGACAGAAACATGAAATCTAAGAAGTAAATATACAAAAAAATATACGTAATATTAAAAAAAACAACGAAGGCAATAAATTAAGTGGGTAGTTTATATAATATTAAACCGATCTAGTGGACGAACCATATAGTTCGGTTCGGTCTTTTACAATTTAACAAGTTTATGTGATGGAAATTACTGAGTAAA
The DNA here is from genome assembly GCA_963693355.1 of Pontia daplidice. NCBI lineage: Eukaryota > Metazoa > Arthropoda > Insecta > Lepidoptera > Pieridae > Pontia > Pontia daplidice. The sequence goes on from CAVNZL010000142.1 coordinate 1,470,350, forward strand.
CCGGGCTGTACTTTATAGAAAAACTTACGTCAGTTTCCCTATATTCGTATAGGATTTTAAATTAATCAAACTTTTTATTTTTTGTAATCGTAGTGGCGTATTGATAGTGGCTAATTGAGTAGAATACTTGGATAACGCCCGTATAAACTAGAGGCCCTGAATTCAACTCTTGAAATAAATTTCCCATTTAAAATTCCAGTTTAGGAAGCGAGGCCATTACATAAAAATACTTTTTTTGATTGTTTTAATTTATGTTTGGTGCCTATGGGTAAATTACATGAGAACATACGATGGCCAGTTGGTTATCTTCCACAGCCTGTTTACCGTTGGCTAATGAATAAATAGTATTTTTCCATGTCTGCTTTCTAACCTTACACAATCAGTGCAAATGCTCAATTATGTAGATTAATTAGCTTGCTCTACATAGACAAAGTGAGCGTAATACAATTTTCTAGAATATTCTAACGCTTTTTTAGGGTTTCGTACTAAAAGAGTGAATACGATAACCATATTCAAGTGACTTGAGAGCTGCATCTCATGAACCGTGATAGTAGAAATTTTACGAACGATTCTGTTGCTATAAGTTACTCAAAAACAATAAAATGAATAAGCAAACGACATTATTTTTGCTTAATAGGTACATACGGAACACCACTGAACATCCAAATCATTATTTTGTTTCCAAAAGTTCTTCAGATTAGCCTTTAAACAAACAAACTCTTCAGTTTTATCATACTGGTATATATAATCAATTCATATAGCACATGCATCTCCATTATTTTAAATGATATTCAAATATTTAATACGTTTGGTACGTTCTTCTCAAAACAAGGACGTAGAACTGCTCACATTTTATCTTGATGATATGATGGGTTGTGAAACTGGCCCTAACTTTTTGGTCATAGTTGTTAAGTAACTAAGTCAAGATTATTATGGTTTACGGTGATTCAACAAGCGTAAAATAAGGACATAATTATGTCTTGCGTTATACCATCGGAACTTCTGCTAGTAAGTCCGAGGTCGCACATCTCTAAAATATTTTAATATGACAAACCTTGCTTGCACGGTTTATAGTTTTAATCGTGCATTATCATACTAACTGCACGTGCGTGCAAGCTTAAGTCGATTGATGATTAAATATAATTGTGACGAAATTTTTAGATTACTGACATCTACTGGAAAGCGTTGTTATTATAAAAAGCACAGACAAAGTAGCGCTTTCAACATTACAGTAAACTGCCAAAAAATTGACTGAGTTTCGGATGCTAAATATTGATTATCAGATAAATTTTCTAAAAAATAATTATATTGTTATATAATTTAATTTAATAATTTACTTTTAAATTTGACACTGCTTTTCCATTTAGAAGCGGCAACAGTAATTTTCAAATGTCAATGTCAACTGCCATCTGCACTGATGTGATGTAAGATGTTAGGAATTCTGAAATTCTGATAAATCATAAAACTGAAATTGCCTAACGCTGTGAAAGGTTAAACATTCGTGTTTGAGATTTTATTACAAATTAATAAAAAGACAAAGGTCAGCGCGTGTGATTTTGTGATCCCTTAGTTGTCCGGAAAATTATGTCTATAACCATCAGGTGTGTTTTATATTAGGTGTTACTGTGTTAAAAACAAATTTGTGTTACAATGAATTTTCCAAGAACTCCTAAAACAACTCCTATAACGGATGACTATGACATTTCCTCTACAGTCCTCGGCCTTGGGATAAACGGAAAGGTAGGTGTAATTCATTATTCGTCTATGAGATTCTTCTTATTGTTTACTATGCATGACGTAAAGATCAAAAATATACCTACCTACTAATTCCTGCTCCCGCGACAATCGTAAAAAATTCAATGTCGTATGTAATTGTATAAAGAATCATTTATTTTTAGTAATGACCAATAATACTTTAATAGCTCTCATTAGTGATGTATCAAAATTATATTACTGTAAATGTTATCTGGTCAAAGTAGGCAAGTATTCTTATCATTTAATATAATTGAAATTGCCCATTTTAAAAAATTATGCAACTATTGAAGTTTAATATAAATGTTACTATTATCCATAAAATAGCCATATGATATATGAGTCTGCCATGTTGATGAATGAAAGGAAATATAATGATGTATTGAATAATCCTTGGAAAAACTCTATTTACTTATGTGATAAAAAGCAATTTCGGGGGGGGGGGGGGGGGGGGGGGGGGGGGGGGGGGGGGGGGGTGGGGGGGGCCCCTTGGGGAGGGGCCTATCCCCAGCAGTGGACGAATGTAGGCTGATGTGATGATATGATGGAAAAGAATTTGGTTGAAATAGTGTAGTGATTCAAGACAATGTTATATATAAACAAATATTAAGAATATTTAAATATCTGCAGTCTACTTGTAACCTGAGAAGCTGCTTATCAGTTTTGTAATATTAACATTATCTTGAGATAACAATCCTGAATAAGTATCAAGTACTTTTAAGTCATATGAATGAAATTTGTGTGTGAGTTGTGAAATAATTTCATACAAATCAAGTTTCCAACAAAAATTTATATAATCACAGATTATTTTCAAAAGAGAAAGAGATTTCAAGTTAACTTATTTCAGTCAATAGAGTCATTGATGAACTACAAATATCTGTATGCCCCTAACAAACCATGTTTGATACTAGGAAGTTCTGAGGTTAATTTTTTTTGGGTCAAATAAATTATCAATTCAATGCTTGAATTTTTTTTTTATCATTGTTTAAATATTAAGCTATTTTATTAATTAGTTATTGAAAAAAAAACTTATGCTGAGAGTTTGATGACTAGATGTCCAGCACCAATCCCTGGTATGGTTAACATTTGTGATGACCATAAATATTTATTGTTATTATTTTATATTATCTTCTTATCTACTACATTAGAATAACTAACTCATCTGCTATAATACTAGATAGAATTACACATGTAGAAAAATAAAACTAACAAATCCTGTTTTGTAAATTATAAGAAATGTTTTAAAAAGTTTTGAAAGGTACAATACGTAAAATTTTACATAAAAAACAACTAGCAGCTTAACATTATTTTTAGTTAAATATAGGAATAATTTACAGATAACTAATTCATGCATTAGTCAAGTTCAGTGACATGATAAAATTCTGACTCACTCGTCAGTTAGCCTCATCTGGATTTAAAATAATGGGTTTCTAGTTTATAGAGCCCTTAACCAACTGAATGTTTAGTAAAATAACTGTAATTGATCTTAATCCAAATTATGCTCATTATAATTGTATCAACCAACAAGTTTTTAAATGAATTTGAAGATTTTATTATCATAGTCTAATTAATTAGAAGTATACTTTAAAACACTTGTTTTGGTAGGAAGTAGAAGTTAGGAAATCATTTCAACTGACCGACACACCCATGTGTTGGATATATAGGCAAGAATAGGTAATTAGATAAAATACATGAAGTCAATGACGTCAAACTTGCGGAAAACTGATATGACGTAAGACACTAACAAATATGACGTTAAGTAAATTCTTACACCAAATTTCCTTGGAATTAGTTCCATATTACATTACAAGTATTTTCGTAACTAATCGTTTTTATTATTAATAGAATAAAAAAAATAAAAAATTCTCGCCATGATCATCTAGTCTAGAAAGTCTATATTAACTTTTTCTTCTTTTCAATCACCGTGCTAAAGGCACGAAGCTTAAAAGCTGTCCACAAATATTTTTTGAAAAAAATATTGGCATATTAATATCAATGCAATTAAATCTAAGTACAGCTTCTTGTAAACTGGTACTGATAATGCTGGAGACCGTAAGAATGTTGCTCCGCCTGTTCTAACCACGTACTCCACCCAGAACACCAACTCTTCACCAGGCTTATGTTGTCGGGTATGGAAGGCTTTTGAGAGTGCTTTGGCTTTTCTCCTGTACCTGTAAATTAATTATGTAGTCAGTCAAGTCATTGCAAATAACATAGATGTCTACACAGTTGGTGCAATTGTTGTGGTCTGGGTTTTATTTTATATGGGCCTATTTTACTTACTGGAAACTTGGCATTTGACAGCTGTCCCAACCCTATTTTTCTAGAAAGTTTAAAATATTATATGTTAAAGCGATACATAGTTATAAGTGAGAAACCATTGTAATTATCCCTTATTTTTCTTATGTATATAATTCGAAAAATAAGGGAATTATATATAATATTAAGTATATTTTTATCAGTTGTGTTTACGCCCATTACACAAGCTATACCCGCCCAATAGCTTACCTTTCGTACCTAACCGTGTGGAAAATGCTTGTAGGTATTATAATTAATTATTATTTTTAATGATAGATTAACATAAAAGAATGACAGTGTCCCGGTAAAGGCCAGAAGTTAAAATTTTTAACATTACTTACTTGGGATCCGCGTTAATTGTGTTAATAGCTGCTAGAAGATCAGATGCCAATCTATCCTCACTTAATTCCACAGATACACCGAAGCCTTTAGTCGTCAAAGTAACGGAGTTCATTAATTGGTCGCCACACACCGGTATGCTTATTATTGGTACTCCGAAATGTATGGCTTCTATCGTTGATAGCTGACCACCGTGGGTTATAAAGAATTTTAAATTCGGGTGCGCTAAAATAAATAAAAAAACCTTATTATCTTGAATTTAAGGCTTTAACCACTCTTGTTAATGGAATACTGTTTTGTCTGAATATTTTAAATAGCTTATTTATTATATATATAAACGCGAATTTTTACACATTCAATCGTGCTCGAGGCCAGTATACGTATACGTACGTACGTATAATCGTATACCAAAGACAGTACCAGTTGTCTCTTTATCTCGAAGAGATAAGTGAAATGGTTTGTCTCACCTAATATACTCTGCTGTGGGGTCCATCTGACCAAGTGTACGTTACTTGGAACGTTCTCCCAATCGCTCTCATATTTCCATATAACAGTCTCATTTAATTGCGCGAACATATTCATTAGTGATGTTTTCATGTAGTCAGTCATGTCCGCGCTTTGCATATTGGATCCCATACTGAAATATATTACGCCATGTTTGGCACCGTCCATTATTTTTTGGAAATCCTGTAAACGCAGTCTTCAATTAAAATCAAACGACTGAGAACAAGTGTCCTGTTATGCCTAATGTACTTTGAACGTACCATTTTTCGGTAATTCGAATCGTATCCCGAGTATATTCTAACCTATTTCGATTATATCCATGTTTATGATATAAATGTTTATTTATAATAAAGTATAAATGCTTGCAGATGGCCTTCAAATTAATTCAAAATAATCTATGCTGATATTTTTTTTATAAGACAAACGGGCCCACCTGATCTGAAGTGATACCGTCGCCAATAGATATTCGCAATGCCAGAGGCCTCACTAGTGCGTTGCCGGCCTTATTATATTATTGACCTAGTGATTTTTTTATTCTGTGAACGCGCTGATCGCAAGAACTGGATTACGAATTGAATTTTTTTTTGTTATTCCACTTAATGGAGGGTTATATAACTTATGGTTATAAATAAGAACGGAGCATAAAAGTGAGATGTTGTATGAATAATTTTTAATAAATAGATAAACTTTTGCGACAAAATTTACGTTAGATAGGGCGGTATCGACCATACAAAACGTGGACTGCGGTCATTTCTGTTCTTTGTATGGTAGAGAAATATCGACAAACATTTGGCATGTTATAATGAGGCTGTATGTTACTTTACCTTTGGTAGGGGTGGTATGTATTCGCTTATGTGATAACCGCCTATGTACTTAGTGTTTTGTGGCAGTTTTACAGAGGTTCCCAATGTCGGATCTGAATTGAGAAGCAACAGTGACGCGTTGTATAGGGCATCTTCGTATGCAGGCAATTCTACGCCGCGTCGCTTTGCCAGTTCCCCCAGTTGATTGTAATAGCTGGCTTTCTCCTTTGGTGTCACCCAGAGGCTGAGAAGATAATTTGTTAGCTCTTAAAATGCAGCAAGAATTTTCAGTGATGCTATCTTTTGTTTTTAGGTTTAATAACACTGATCTTTCGCTTGTCTCACGTTAATATGAATCTTGCAATATTGTTAAAAACTTAAAAAATACAGATTTAGTTTTTTATAAATCTAAATAATAAATTATGTCTAACGTGCGATTGTCAAAAATCACACGTTACCACGTACGTCTGCCAGTTCGTAGTCAATAGGGCGTTTAAGAAACAAGAAAGGAACTCCGCCTCTCTTTTTGATAGCCAATACTTTTTCCTATACTCTTTTAGCCATTGAAGCGTCACATACAAAAACTCAGACTTCGAAAATGATATTTTATCTGTAATTTATTCATAAAATGTCAATCGATCCGTTTAAAAATTGTGTCACGTGATGAAAAGGAGGAAGAGATTTTTTTATAAATAATGTAGTGTTTTTTTCTCTATGCCCTAACTACATATTTTTTACCTTCTCCAAATACATCTGTGTATAACAGCGTAAAGTTCCTTCACCCTCTGCCAGAAGTTAAATGGTGGGACGTTCCTTGAGAATAGATCAACATTAACTGCTGGATTCGGTATCTCGTCAATCAGCTGCAGTATTTCCCAGTATACGTCAGTTGTTCCCAGCCAGATTAAATGAGTCTGGAGTAAGGGTGCTATCCTGGAAAATCAGTTTAAAAATATTTATATATATATCATTCTAATTAACTAGACAAATTTAAATTATCTGAGGAAACTGAGGCACCAAAAATAATTGTTTTTTTTGTAATATCCTTCGTCGACAAATGCAGTATACGAGTCTAGAAGGATTTTAATTCGAATTTCGAACCAGTTCCTGAGAACAAAGCTCTTCAGCTTTATAATATTATAATAAGGTTTAAGATATTTTTATTTTCACTAAAAAGACACTACTGTCGCTGACAAGAAAAATTAATTATTAGTATCATTTTTGTTGCTCATCCGCTCACGGCCTGCGTTCAAAAGGTAGTGTAATAAAATTAAAAAATAAATCTCTTAAATTAAGTTGCCAATTTCAAAACCTGAGGGATTTAGCTAATTTCTTTTCTAGAATATTTTTAGATAGTAGCGATTACCTACTTACCCCATAACGAAATCCGAGAAGACCCAATCCACAATGACCGCGTCAAACTTCTCATTTGGGTCGCTGAAGAATTCTTTTATTTTTGGTTCGTCTAATGTTCGTCTGTGCGATTCGTAAGGTGCGAACGTATACGCGTTCGTGTTACGCGAAGCTGGAAGTGTCCGGTACATTGCGATGCGATCGTCACAGCCCCTGTACGGACCGCCGCGAACCTGTACGCGAGGTAAAGCCCCTTCTAAAAAGGAAGATCAATTTTTAAATGCTTCCATGCATCTTGCGTAAATCGTTATTTATAATCAATTAGTGTGCTATCCCACAAGACCCGGTGAAATTCATAAAGTTGAATCAATCTAATAATATTTTCATTATTGAAACTCGAAGAACAGCGTGTTTATTCATTTTGCCGTCCAAATATAGCGAACGGCCGCGTCGTCCTTTTTAGGCGACTAAAAACCGACCGACGGTGCTCGCCTGCGAGTTGGCCGCACGTTCGCGTACCCCAATAGTGAATCTCTTAGCTGCAGGTATGGACTAGGCGTTCCAATAGGTATAACGGAGTACGCGTACAGTGAAACGTATACCGTCGGCAACTTCTCCGGTGGACTTGCGATGCGGTCGGGTAGCCCGCTTCTAAAAAGGAGTACAATAACCCTAATTGCTATCCAAAATATTCTTTTAAACAAAAGAGAAAGGGAAACACAGGGAGATTTTCTACCGCGCAAACCCAATTTAAAATTTATTAATTTAAAATTTTATTAATATTAATTGTAATGGCGTGTGATTAAACAAATTAGTTTCGTCGTTACTCAAACTTAAATGTAATATTAAGCTGTCAAATTATTTTTGTGTTTGTCGTTTGACACATTAGACACTACTCTACAGATGGAACTTGATAAACTTATTGGAATATGGATAAACTTATTGGATTGGATGGATGGATACCTCAGTGCCTCCTGCGACATAAGGAGGTTCTCCAACCTTTGTCCGTTCGGTTATACGGGGAGAATCGGACGTTAGAGTGGACTTATGGAGGCGACAATTGACCTCAGTATATTATTGAAATTGATACTGTTTAGAAAACTTACTATTATTCAATGTTACCGATTTTGCTTGGCGAAGAACTTCTGAAACATCAATCATCTTGGTGTAGTTGCGATGAAGTGTTTCTCTAGGAAACGAGGTTATGTGGACCACCTAAAGTTTAAAGATTTTAAGTAAATAGTATGCTGTCCTTCTACATGAGTAGGGATCTAATGTCGTGCCACATATTCACGAACTGTATAAGGGCTTAAGGATAACTTGCCTCATTATTCATATACAAATAGGTTTTTTTTTAAATCCCTAATCGGCCTACCTCCTCCGGCTTTGTCACCGGAGCCGGAGTCTAAGCTAATCAATCATCTATCCGTTCTTTCATCCATCATCAAAATGAGTAACCACAGCGTCCATATTTATTTAGGGTTATTTACAATAATTGTTTATATCAAATTTAACATACTTTTTCTTTCCTGAATTATATTACATTTTATTCTTATTACAACCTATCACAGGACTGAAGTTATTAAACACTATTTATGAGTTAATTAAAATGCATGAGAGTGATCGTTAAATTTGTCTATAATCTAAACTTACCTCATGTCCAGCTTTCAATAGATGGTCCACCACAGCATATCCTAATATACTATGACTTTTCGACGAAATCGGAAAGAATACTAGAATTCGTAAAGCCTCATTTAGTTGCAGGGTCGCGATAATAATCGCGAACACTAGACTGTATCGCATCTGAAATAAATAAACGATATAATGTTTGCGTATAATAAATGTGTTGATAATTAAAACCTTATTAAAATGCAATTGTCAATAAAAACATGTGTTGTCGAAGTGGTATTAACTCGCAAATTGCAACGTTATCCAAACATGTGTTTCATATTAGGTCAATAATGTTTAAAACGTCCTCGTTGACTTTAAATGTTTGTATTAACACATGTCAAATAGCTACTACGACCGGAGAGTCTTAAGGTGAAAGAAAGGAGGTGCGTTATCATCCTGTTTGCTTATGAAACGTTCTCCAAAATTAATGTTTGTCGTATCTGTATATTGTCAATAGTCGTATATCGTAGGTCTCATACCGTATGCATTGTTAACTTTCTAATTTCTAATGCTAAAATTTTGGTTAATGTGATTTAACTTCTTTTATGTCCGTTATATATTAGAAGATGAAGAAGAATAGTGAGGAATTTGATTAAATAAAGGATGTGTGTGGATTAATTATTGCTATTTGTCGCCTACACTTAATAACGTGACTGTATATAATGAAATTATAGTCCACAAAAAACAATTAAGCTTAAGTTTTTGAGTATGTTTTTTAACTTCTTAGAAACTCTTTGCCCACCTTTTATTTAGATGTACAAATAAATATTGTTTAAATTTATATTATAACTAATAATTGTACATTTAGTTGGTAAATAAATAAATAAAACTTACCTTTCAAACGCTCCTCAATAGAATGTGAACGTCTCAAAAACAAATACACTAATGATCATTCTATTAAACTAGCTTTAATCACTCAACAATAATGTATTGGGCAATGTATTATGTACAGTGTGTTGAAAATATGTTTAGAATAATAGAATCTACCCTCGCAAAACATCGCATGGTAAATGTTATATTTTGAAGTGAAAACTAAATGTACCTTTCTTGGACGTTCTACACTATGAGCTTTATATACGCCAACAAGATTATTTCAGAAAAAAAATAATTTAGCAAAGTTGTAACACACATATAAGTATACAGTAAAACACTAACCATGAGTTTGTCTAACTACCCTATCGCATCCAAATATAAAGTAAATCATAAAATCAATAAACGATATTTGGTACACCTTTTTAAATATACGTCATTCAAGGTCTTCCAACTTCTTAGCCACTTGCTTCAACAAAACAATAATACCTAGTAATAATTCAATTTAACACAATTAATGTTTTATAGAATTATAAATAACCTGTTCTTCGGATGTTATTTTGATCTTTGAATGGAAGATTTGAAGGTATAGCAAATTTTGGTCCAGTATTCGCAGACATAGTTATACTAAACTTCATAGTACAAAACTTGTGAAATGTAAAACCTACTTTCTCGCTTTGCCAAGTCGAGTAAAAGACTAGATATTTTGATGGTAGCGTTATGTTTTGTATTTATTAGTTCAATTCAAATGTAAAAATCGACATAACAGGATAGTATCGACAGATGGTGTTCTTACCTTTGCAACACCGCAACAACGGTGATTCATTAGTTGATATTAGTTATAATATACATTTTAATTGTCATTAATCGATGTTGCATCATTACTTAGTTAAACTACTAATAAATAAAAACATGAACTTATAATTACCTACTTACCTTATTGTATAATTTCTAAAAAGTGTAACTACCACTGCCTACAAATTGCTTCGCAGTTTGGCAGTTTCTATTTAAATTTAAGGTTTATGTATTTAAATAAATAAATAAAAAAAAAAGTTGTTTTTTCTAATCGCCAAATACTCGTTCACTCTCTTTTCCAAGTGTTTGATACCACGCGGACGATGTCTTAATATAATAATAAATTAAATATGGTCTAATAAGACTCCTAATACTGAATTACAGTGTTATATAGTTTGAATAGTTTAGCATTTTTAAATTTTAAAGAGATTCGTGTATACAATATTGTCTTTTATTAACATAACTATTACTCATTTAAAGAGAAACAATTTATTAACGGATTAATTTATGTATTTTTACAAAATTTAAGATTCCGACGTTTCGCGTACTTTACAGCGTGCGTGGTCACGGTAGACTGAAGACAAAGGGTGTTAATTGTCAAAATAAGTGTCACAGCTGCAGAGAGGTTATGCGTTATCTGTATCTATTGCCCCAGAGTTGGTATCGACTGAAACCGGAAGGACTTTTGCAAAACTGGCTCACGGTGTCCTCCATTTGCCTGCATTGTATTTCGTGAGATTTTAGTTTAGACATTATTGGATCGTGTATTTTTTCTCTTACTTTTCTAGCTAAATTAAAACACAAAATTTTATATTTTAATTAACAAAATTACAATTTGCTTAGGCTATTTACATTTTAACTTTCATTTGTTTTAAAGTATATTTGTTTACAGGTTGTACATCGTTTTTACAATAAAATAGTTATGTGGGTCTAGCTAGTTCATTTTATGCATGTGCAACGAAGATTGATTTGTTTTTTATCTAAGTACAAGGATACTAGAGGTGGTTTCAGGCTTCGCGTAATGGACAATGTAATATTTAAAACACTCAGACTACACCATTTGTTACAAAACTAAGCAATTCTTGTGCGCTAATAATATAGTCAATCAACAGATAATGAGTTCTATTAAGAGAGTAATCAAATCTCAATTACTATTTAGTAAAGAAACCCATACCTACCTGTAAATGTTTTTCGAAGTACCGTTTTTACTGTATTAAAAAAAAACCGCCACTTGTAATCCATAGATGTTTATATTTTTCTTGTATCTATTGTTAAACATGTTTTTACGTTATGCAAATATGTGTTGTTATTATTATCATAAATCATATACGGCTGAAAGAGATAAAAGAGTTTAGTTATAAGAAAGCAATTAAACTCATTGGAATTCTAAGGTTATTAAATTATTACAACTTTAGTATAGATTATATATATAAACTATTTAACCTTATACCCTATACGCGCTAATCTCAGGAATTATTGGTTCGAAATGAAAAACTTCTTTTTTGTGTTGGAGAGTCAGTTTATCGAGGAAAGCTTTAGGCTATATAATATCGTGAGCATAAAAATAGTAGAAAAAATATTCGTTTTCGCATGATATACCAGGGTATTTCAACGATTGTCAGGGTAAATTACCCTGCATTGGTTGAAATACCCGGGCCGCGTTTATGCCGCGATGAAAAGACAGTCGACCTATTTGGTTTTTTTTTATTCGTGATCGTATTCAATGAAGAACGGTTGGACTCGTCGACAACCAGTCAGTCAGTTTCCGAGTGATCGAGTTAATAGAATCGGGCGTTACTTTGCCGAAGTCCAAAGTATATCTATTAGACCATTTATTAGAAAAAGTTCGCGGAAAAACCCTCAAATACTTGACACACGTTTCGACCCGACACCGGTGCATCCTCAGGATTTTACTTCTACGAACAGCGTTCATTGACTCCAGGAGTATTGCTAATAGATTGGTCTGCGTGGCTCAATCATTTTGTACTGCGTAGAGGCTCTCTCTGCATCTTCTATCGTACTTATCATGGAGAGTGATGGGAGAAGTTGTTAGAATGGATACCTGCAGCGCAATTCCATCATCAGACATCGAGGCAGAACAGGAACGCCCGGTATAAAAATATTTTATTCGGAGTTGCTAATGGGAGCATACAACAAATCAGGTGTTGATCATGGAATTGGGTTGTGAAAAAAAAAAAAAAAATTGAAATCGGAATTGCCCATTAAAGATATATTTGTTCTATTCGTAATACTGCTTCGTATAATTAATATTGATATATGAAATTTGCTGCCGTCTCGATTTGCTGTGGTGATGAAATAAATCGTAAACTTTTAATATTCCACTACGTTATGCGTCAATTGTTATCAGTGTTCAAATATACGTTATCATGTTTTCAGTTGTAGGTTAAATTATAGTAGGCGTAGATAAATGACTCGTATATATTTAAACAATACTTTTTTTTAGTTATAATGGCAACATTATCTGTGGAAATTTCAAATGTCTAACTGTAATGGTTCTGGAGATACCGTTTATGTTAATTACGGGTGAAGTCCCGGTGATAGGATTCCAGTTTTTAACTTTTGGATAGGAGACCTAAATCGAAGAGCTTTAAGCTTTCTAGTATCTAGCTAATGGAATATCTGTTGTTGATGGTGCAAATTCTTTACTGAGCCGTTTAGTGGTAACCGTAACTATGACTCATGACTATAAGTATAAAAGCAATGTGTAAAATACTAGATTTTGTAAACATTTCATTTCGCGAGTATTTGCGTCTCTTTTAATAGAATTCGTTGAATCATTTGATATAAAGCAATATGTTGAAACTGATTTGTAATTTTACGTTCTTATTTGTGGAAAGGGTTCAGAATGAAATTTTATAAGGTACCTTTGATATATAATTTGTGACTAATACAAATCAACGTTTTTATCAGTCACTCTATCTCAACGACATTCACACACATACACAAACACCTGCATACAGACAGACACACAAAAAGATAACTTCATTTATATCTATTATCAAATTATTTTGTAACTAATATTGAAGATTTTTCCTGGTATTAATATCTCGATAATTATAAATTATTTTTAGTACTTTTTTTGTTGTATTATTGTGTATTTGATAAACGCGGCAGAGTTTTAATAAATTGTTTAATGGATTCGTTCGTTAATGTAGAATTTTATCGGAAAATTTTTTTAGCCGCATTAATTAAACCCTTTTTACATCGTTTTCCATTTATGTTCCGCTCTAATTTCTTGTAGTATATATATAGCCTTATAGTCCTTGATAAATAGACTAGACAACCAAAACTAATTCTTCAATTCGGGTAACTAGTTCTTAATATTAGTGCGTCCATCGTGAAACTCTTCAGCTAATGATATTGGTAATTCGTATAGATTTTCCTTGTAGCAATTTTCTATTCATTATTTGCATGTATCGTATATCCGTGATAGATAAATTTTCACATTTTAAAATTCATGATGGAGTTTTGTGAGTAACAAAGGTACGGGAACCAACATGTGAGACTCGCATTTGCTGAATCAAAATTTAAATAGTAAATTTATGCAACGCTTAAGCGTTTAAACGTTTGCTATATAATTACGATTGCGTTTGTTATCTGTTGCGATTCAGAGATATGATATAAGGACATATATGGAGTAACTGTAGTATGAATAATCTTAATGATAAGTGAGGCGTATTTTTATATAACGGATAGTTGTAATTACGCGAATTCGATTCGTTTAGTTTTGAAAATGATGAGGTTATGTCTGGTGGAATATGGTGCTGGCTGCTAGCTGGGGTTCCTCCCCAGCTATGGTTTGGAGCCTCCAAACCTGGACGCTCCAAACCTTAATGTTTCTCAATTAGGGTAAATTAAACATATTGACACAATATACGTTACTTATTAAAATATCTTTGTTAAATCAAAAGAAAAAATTTTTGACTTAAATATACTTAGCCTTAAATTATTAATATATCTGTTCAAGTACTGGTCGACATGTCAAAGTTGACACTTTGATATTTCAAAATCCCAATAGACCAGTATGAAAGCAGTACTCCGCGAAAAACCCACAACCACTCGACGTACGTTTCACTCCGACACCGGAGCATCATCAGGAGATGTTGCCTCTACGAACAGCGTTCGAAGCATTCTCATCGAACGCTGTTCGTAGAGTCTATTTGGATTTTGAACTATGGACTTCCGCAAAGTAACGCCTGATTCAATTAATTATACTTTGATATTTAAATACAGAATTCCCAATGTATTCTATGTACAGTGGAGTCCGTTTGTTATGTCATTGGAGGGTGATAAGACGTCATTATAAATATGTAATTATGTATTTTTATATGTATATTAAGTAAAAAGTGTAACAGGTATACAAAAGCGAGCCACGAGCCGAACGTCTTCGGGAATCAAAAAACATTGCCGAAGTTATATCGGACATTTTATCATTTTTATATGAAAATCAAACCTCACAGTTACGTCATAATCGATTGGTAATGTAGTCGAAATAAACGGATAGTACTGATATTAGCAAATCTATCTAGATTGTTGTTGTGAAGCACGCGAAACGTCGGATTTTTTTTTTAAATAATGTAATATACTCAAACCATTTCATGCTTTGATTCGCTGGTGAACGTATATTATCTGTCACTTAAACTCTATTTTATTGTATTGTACCTTTATAAATATAAATTTTTCATGTCTAAATTTAATTCTAATCATAGTACTTGCGCACCTCCTTTTAATGTTATTTAGTATTTCCTCCAACCTGGGTTGTCTGGAAGAAATAGCTATCGTAGCTTTAAGACCGCCCTCTGTATACAGACATTAATTATAAGTTCATAATTTTATTTATGTTTTTAAGTTATACTATAAGTTTTTTTTCTGTTTTAAGTGTGCAATAAAGTATTTTTATTATTATTATTATGTATTATACTTAAATTTTGTAAAATATATAACTTAATCCGTTAACAAAGTGTTTTTTCTTTTTAAGAAAATAAAAAAGACAATATTATCTATATAGATATATGTAGATTACCTTGGGGCTAACCGCGGCACGTGTGAAATATATTATTATTAATTTTTATTAACAATGCTATATAAAAATTTAATTTTCTCTAGGTGGTAGAATGCAAGGAGAAGAAAACTGGTATGCGCCGAGCGCTGAAGGTGTTGCACGACAGTCCAAAAGCCAGGCGAGAGGTTGAGCTGCATTGGACAGGAAGTGGCTGTATGCATATTGTAGAGGTAAGTCAGACGACTCAATCTGACAACAGGCGATGAATAGTGATAGTTGGAGAATTCAAATTTTCACATATAATTCTGTTGTCCCTATAAAAGCAAACAAGTACTAAAAAATAAAATTATTATAAACATTTAAGTGGACATTAACAAGGAAGCCCATGACTCGTATTTCCTCGGTTTTTTTTCGTTGGCTTACGCTAGCTGAAGGATTTAATACAATTTCTTTTTTTATTATCTTTACGCAGTTACGTGTAATTTACTGTTACAATTCGCGTTTGTTGTCAACCTTTGCTGTTTGCTTTAACGTTCTTGTGTTGATCAACATTCAATCATCAGCTATCAACAACAAAAAATAGTCTATAAGGACATAAAAACAGATTGATATGATCATCATATCATTATGTTTGCTCAACCATGGGCACCGAACATCAAACAAACGGCGTACCTCTAGGCACAGAATGATAAAAAACAAATGATGACGGCTATTAACAGCTTTATATTATAGTTTTTATTTGAATTCAAAACATCAATGCATACTATAAAATAAAGTGTTATATTATGAAACAAATCCATTTTTGTATACTGAAGAATTCGAGAAGAGAGTATCTCTGTGATGCCATAATTGGATCCCGTTTTTATCGAGGTACCACCGAGATGGCACAACCAACAAAAGAATTACCAAATGTGTTCACAAACATATTGCGATTCATTTTAGTAACAATAATATGCTATGTTAAATGTACCATGAATAGAAACACGTTTTTCATCAAGCACACACGTTTTGCACTGTATATTGAATCTTTTTTGTTTGTAATAAGGTCTATTTTGCATCGAATGTATAAAGTTGGTCTGGTTATCAATTTCACAATGTACCTAATGGTATTAGCGATAGGATATAATATTCTTTAAAACAGGTGTAAAAGTGTTATTTCAGATAATCGACGTATACGATAATACGTATGGCGGTAAGCGGTGTCTGCTCGTAGTTATGGAGTGTATGGATGGAGGGGAACTCTTCCAAAGGATCCAGGATAATCGGGAAGGAGCATTTACAGAGAGACAGGCAGCTGAGGTAATTATTAGCATAATTAATGGTTAGCTAAGTAGTTGCTCCCTGCGGATTCTCCCGCATTAAAAAATACCCAAACTTGAGCCGTATTCAAAGTTTCCATTTTATTCACCCTGACGATAAATCTTATTGATTTGAGATTTTATACCCACGATTAATGAATTATTTGCATTACTGGAACCAGACCAAAGTATTCATTGGTTGGATTGTCTTACCTATCCAATTTTTTCAGATCATGCACTCAATATGCGTTGCTGTGCGGTACCTGCACGACACGAATATTGCACACCGCGACATCAAACCCGAGAACCTGCTCTACACAACTACAGAGCCCAACGCTATACTCAAACTCACGGATTTCGGTTTCGCCAAACAGACGTCCAACCAGGCGGACACATTACAAACACCCTGCTATACGCCGTACTACGTCGCACCAGAGGTGTTATTTCTATCCTTCTCTTATCGTAGCAGTCAAAAAGTTCTTTAAGTAGAACTATTGGATATATAATAATAATAATAATAAAACTTTATTGCAGACCGAGATCCATATATAAATAGGTTAATAAGTTAGTAGCAATTGAATCTTAGGTGCTATGTTAGTTATGATAGGTAAGACTAATATATGTTGGTCAAATGAAGACAGTGGTTTGCCCACGGGTTTCAAAAACTCAACTTACACTAGACGGAATATTTTTAGTAGACTAGCAGCTTAGCAAAGTTTTATTTCGTTAATTCCGTTGCATTGGTTAATTTTGTATTAAATTGTTTTTGTAAAGTTACCAAATAATATTATAAAATCCCAGTGAAGTATATAAATCCACGAAAAACCCACAACCACTCGTACCACCACGAACGATGGAACGATAAGACCTTCTCATCGAACGCTGTTCGTGGAGGCAATATCCTGCTGACGCTCCGGTGTTGGAGCGAAACGTGCGTCGAGTGGTTGTAGATTCTTCGCGGAGTATTGCTTGTATATTGGACTATTGGGATTTTGTGCTATGGACTTCCGTAGGGTGGTGCGTGGTTTTATTAATTATAAATAAAATTTTATTCATCGATTACAATTTAAAACTAACATTAAAATAATTGATTGCGTGACACACGATGACACATGGTGTGTGACATATAATGTCAGCTGTCATCTTGACAAGCGCGAGCAAGATACTATAGATAATGTAAACGTGTATATTATAAATGTTAAAATAAAATTTCAGGTCCTAGGGCCCGAGAAGTATGACAAATCGTGCGATATCTGGTCCCTAGGTGTCGTGATGTACATATTACTGTGCGGCTTCCCACCATTTTACTCGAATCATGGTCTTGCCATATCGCCAGGAATGAAAAAGGTACCAATTTTTTTTTATCAATAACTCGACCACACCATAATAACCACACATAAATCATTTATTTGTTTGCGAATATGGGTACAAGAAAAACAAGGTCTTAACAAAGGTATAACAGTACATATATCGGCGCAAATATAATGCAAACAGCAAGTCATCGTCCGATTACGTCATCCTTTGTTGAACACGTGTTCCGATTCGACGCTCCCCACTATTATCGAACTATAAAAAGCGGGTTTGCAACGAGCACGCGTCATTCGTTTGTCAGCGCTCGAGCTAGATGGATCTCTATTAATATTTTGTTTGTTAATTTTCTTTATTTCTTTGCGAATTTATTTTAATTATTAATTATTGTTATATCGAAGTGTAAAAGTTAATAAATAATAATGAATCCAGAAGATGGTATTATTCGAGAGAGCACCCCTCCTCTTACACATATACCATATTCTACCACAAGCATGCAAATTATGAGTACACCTAATGCACATTTAATCATCAGATTAGTAGCATAATTGCACTATTTCTACTACAACGTAATCGGTGCAAATACACAGATTTATTTTATTAATACTTTTGTGATCATTACAAATGATTCAATGTCAAATCAAACTCTGATTACAATTGACATACATTTCTATAGTCTATGGTTGGCGTTGTTCCCTCAACATGTATATAGATAATAAATAACTTTATGTTTGTCCCTCTGTGGTAGGTTGGGCGACTTTTAGCCAACAACTAATAATAAGTTCTCATGTAATTTTTACTTTTATATATTTTAGATATATTTTACAAATTTTGAGTACAGAATATATTTAGACGATATGTTATCAAATTATTTGTTAATAAAATTATAAAAACCGGCTTTTTTATTAAAATTTTTTTTTTTTTTTTTTTTTTTTATGTAATGTGAGAATAAAATTATTAAAAAAAATCTTTTCAGCGAATTAGACTTGGGCAGTACGACTTCCCTGAGCCGGAATGGTCGAATGTCTCATCCGACGCAAAGAACTTAATACGTGGGATGCTGTCCGTGGACCCAGCGAAACGGCTTACTATACAACAGGTTAGCAACATTCTCTTAAATTGTTATAATAATAAAAAATTTAATATAGATTTCTGGTATTTAGTACGAGCGACGCCGTTAAAATGCGTTCGCATTTCGGCAAACGTCCCTGATTTACTACAGACCTAGGTAATCTCAATACCATGAATACGTTGTTATACTAAATTATTTTAAATAACAGTTTTTTTTAATTAAAAACAGGGGGGGGGGCTCACCTGATGTTAAATGATACCGCCCGCCTCTGGTCACTCGCAATGCCAGAGGTGTCACCAGTGCATTGCCGGCCTCTAAGATGCTTATACTTATAGGTTAAAACTAGCCTTAAAACTTGACAATATGCCTTGATAATATGTCACCTCACCCAGAAACACACGTGGATTTGTATTTTGCTGCAGCGGACTTCAAAGGCTTCGTAATGAGTGAATTAAAATGGTGTTTTCAGGTGATGGCCAGCCCCTGGATCCGCCAGTACACCCAAGTGCCCCAAACCCCACTGTACACGGACTCTGTGCTTCGAGACACGGGCGAGGCGTGGGCCGAAGTGCAGGACGAGATGACCAGATCCTTGGCCACGATGCGAGTGGATTATGACCAGGTGGTGTTTTAACTTCCATCTAAATTATATTTGAAAAATATATCCATAAAAAATATAAAAGTCTAATTTTGGCTCCGTTTTTTTGCTAGTCATAATGCTAATTGTCAACTTGTGCGCGCACGCAGATGTAATTCTGACAGACGCATAAGGACCAATTACAATTAAAAGTAATGTTTTTTTTACGATAAATTTTGTATGCCTTAGAATGAAAAAGTTAAGAAAACCGTTGCCATGGTTACCACTTCTATTTATCTGTGTTATAAGATAAAATACTGTTTTTTTTTATCTATGAATCTGCAGCTGAAATAGTAATAATCTGTGGTTCGAAAACTGAGTGTATATTAATTTTGTTGATTTTCAGGTGCAAATAAAATCCTTGGAACAGAGCAATAATTCACTACTCAACAAGCGTAGGAATAAAGTTGGTGCCTAACCCCCACAAGTACTTATAAGTAAACTAAATGTATTGCTGTCTCGGTCTCGCTGTATCTGTATAAGCGAGAGGGTAATAGTACATATAGAAATTGTATTAGTCAAATTAAATATTCAGTGTTACTTACAATGTATTGCCGTCTCACTCACATCTATATAAAACTATAGAGATGTCAAATCTCAAATTCTATTTTAAACTCAAAGTGTAATTTTGTTCGCTAAAATGGTCTGAAGCTTACGGACTATAAACGCGTTCGGTCTGAGGAATTGGAGATATGTTTTTCACATAGCTTAGAGATGGCAATACTTTAGTTTAGCAAGGCTCAAATTATAGCTGTCAATTTATTGCAATCATTTAATTCGTGATGACCGCTTCCATAGTTAAACCATGGCGGAACAAATACACAACTACGGGTGTGTTGCCGGCCTTTACGTGTAACTATGACGCGTAGGAAATATTCAGTTAAATTAATTTAAAATAATGTACATTGTAATTAATATAAAGCTGATTTTTTTATTCCAGATGCATTTATCGACATGATTTTTTTGACATTTTTTTCGATTTTTTTTTGTAACTGACATTTCCTCAATCGATTAAATATTAGGTAAATCTCATTTTTTTTTAATAGTAAAAGACAAAAAAATGCTAAATCATGCTAACAGATGGCGTCAGTTTTTTTAAATGTATGTTTTTTTTATGTTCTTCCGCAGCTATGGAGGTGGTTCTGCTACAATTAGTCTTAATATTTGCTATTGCATGTAAAAAGTATATTTTTGATGGAAATATACATTAGGTATGGGCTAAGTTCAAATAAAACGTCCCTGAACTTAAGTAAGTTAATCGTCGATAATTCTTCGGCTCTACACATAATTTTTACATTGGCACTACAATTTAATTAAGTTTGAAAATTCGTAAATTACATTAGTATACAAATCTATTTTATATGTGGGAAGGTGTAATTCAAACAAGGCTAGCTCTATCCAGTCTGCTATAGATTTACCATAAACTTCATATAACCACGATTTGATGAACTGTGACATCCACCAAGCTCTGCTCAAGATATCATAAAATTGTCACTTGTAAGAGTGACGCTGTAGTGACCATGCGCGACCAACTCTGGTGTGTTGGTAGAAGTGGTCTATATTTTATCGTACCATTTGAATTCACATACGTAGAGTATGTTTTCTATTTGAAGTTGGATATGTTTGAGAATACTTAAGCGGGTTGTGGCTAGAAATATTTGTTGTAATGTTTTTTGAGACAATGTTAAAATTTGAACACCAATTTCACCTTTCTGCGCACTTTGATTTTCACAGCTGATGTCTGTTTAATAGTTATATTTATGGACAGTAAATGCATTTTGTAATTTTTAGGTCTGATACGAAATTTCAATTTTATTTTTCTATATATTTACCGTCACAACGCGTGTGTACGTACCTGCGTGCACGTATACGCGTACGTGTTCATCAGGAACGCCAGATGAAGTGCTCACCAGAAACAAATAAGTCTAAATTTTATTTATTTGGCCGTCCAATATACACACTATAGTTACAATTTAGGAAATGCAGTATTTTGTCTTTAGATAAGTTTTAAAATTAAGAATGAAGAAATTGTTATTGCGGTGCGAATTATAATTTCATTAAAATTAAATCAGTGTAACTGCACCCTTTTAACTAGAGTATGTCTAAAAACCCTTGACCAGTACAGTACTTCGCAATCACCTCGACAAAGAACATAGAATAATTCGCCTTATGATGCTCCGGTGAAATAACCGAAAGATGAGGGTGAGGGTTTTTCGCGGACAACTGCTTCATATGGTCTATTGGGTTTTTGATTACAATGCAAACTTCCGCAAAGTAAGCCTAATACAATTAATTATGGAGTAGTCTCCAATCGTTCTTAATCAATTTGAGGAGCAAACTTTAAACAATGAAGTTACTGAGCGAGAAAATTATTGAAGATTAAACAATATTAAAAGTAAGAAAAGCATTGGTCGGCAAAAAGGTGAACCGTTAGAACATTTGACATTGCCATTAATTTATAAAAATACACGTTTTTTACTAGTTCTTAGACATCACGCGATGTACAGTCGCATGGAAAGTTACATCGGTGTGGGCGTTTAGATTTGAGGTTTTTTTTTTAATTATGATGTTTTGCTTTTAAAAGATTAAGCTACGAATCATTAATGTTGAATATACATCACAATTTGGTACTACGTGATATTTGCATTGTTTAAATTTAGTATAATTATGTTGCCGACTGTACTAATGTACTTACTTATAACCCTAACATCACTATTGCCAAAATGTTCTTTGTTGTATTAAATATATAAAACATGAATTTTTGACCTTTTTATTGTCGCACTTGGAATTACTTAGAAATCTAAGATACCCAGATGGGAGCTAAATTTGAGGATACACTGAAACCAATACGGGTCCTTCATGATTATGATAGATTTCCGGAGCTAATATATCTTTCGTCGCTACTCTAAATATGACAAAGATATTATATTATTGGCCGTATACTTTTAAATTCAGCATGTATTTGGAAATACTGAATCCATTTTGAAAAGTACTATGGCCTTATATAATTAAATAAATTTATATTAATAATTAAAATGCTGTGAAATGCGGACAAAGTTATAGCTGGTTAGACCACAGCTTCTCACTCATATATAAAGTTATATCTGGTGTATTTTCATGAACACCATGAATGACGATAGAGCCCTTAGTTTGGGAGAGATATATAGAATCAGGTCATGTTTGGGCATTTTTTAAAAGCAAGTCTATGTCTTAAAATCTACATCTTATCTCCAATACCTACTACGAACAAATCGTCAGTTTTCATCTAACTTCATTATTATTTAAACTGAAATTAAAATGATATATAAGCTTAACTATTGCAAATCGCTACTTTAGTTACGATAGATACTCTACTAACCAATCAAAAATTCATCAAATTCACTCGACATACATCGACTCTATAAAGCAGCAGGTAAACCGTAGGTATATTGCCCTAAGACCCTTGAAACAAGCGAAGTCACACAAGATAGCTAGTGTCACCAGTAACAGGAAATAATCCTAAACAGGTTTTTGTCAACCAACGTCATCTCGGGTCGTAACCCGAATAAAAAATATATTCTTCGTTAAGTAAATGACTGCAAAAACTTGGTAATTCTTGTCAGATGTAAAGAAAATGGGAAAAATTTTATTTTAAAAAAAATTGTCATTTCTCAGAAGGCTATAGTGTTATTTATGTCCCCTATATTGTTAAGTGGAGTCACGTTATTCGTTTGATATGATATATATATATTATATAATATATAATCGCGATTTTATTAAATTGTTATTAAATACATATTTATACACATATAAAATATGTTCGACTAACAGCAGTCGTTCGCGAGTGACTTCAATGTTCTTTTGAGACTTGAATTCAGACAAAGGTTTTCCTGGATTTATTACAGACGCCATCTTACTATCAATATTATGGTACGCGTTGGAATATCTCCTTTTCAACAAAAGATAATCATAGAATCGGTTTTGAAACGACTCGTACAAACACATGAAAAAGCGGGCTGGAAGTGAAACTACGCTGTTGTCTTTAACAACAACTTTTCCTTTATTGTTACCCTTTGGAATGGAAACATTAAATATATGTTAATGTATTTTAATACGTGATATTTAATGATAATAGAGACGAGCAAAATTTCATTAAAACAACGAAAGATATAATTGCAAGTTTAAATTAATCCTTGTTTAGTATGTTTGCTAACTACCTGTTATATTTTTGTACAAGCTTTATTAGGTTGAAATGTTGTATTAAATGAAACAAGATTTAAAAACGTGTATTCTTAAGTGCCGTCATTTTGTAGAGTTGGAGATTTTTCGAGTTGTTGGCATGATGCTTTTGCTCATACTTTGATTCACTTAAAAATTATTGGTGTTAAAGCGGAGATTTAAACACGGCTTCAATGTATAATCCTACATTTTAAGATTCTAGCAAAACACTGCCAACTTATTACTAAATGCAGAAAATATTTTTTTTCTTAACAAGTATAATTCAACCAAAATAACCTTCGACAAAAATTTATTGATGTAGCGGAATTTTACAGACTTTCTCAATAACAGTATTATTCATATAAAGGCTCTAATGAAATCCTCTCGGTGGCGTCATAGATATTAATTTTATATTTACGACATAATACAGTTAGTTCAGTTCGAAAGAACGTTAAAATATTGAAGATTAACTCTTCGTAAACTATTTTTGGGGTCCAAGTTTTGTATTGTTCCTATTTGCGTGAATTCTAAAATCAACCGTATTTTATATTCATAAAATATTGTGTTACATAAGTAGAGGACGAAAAAATTAAGTTTATATAACAGTGCTAATAAAAAATTGCTCAAGGTTGCCAAAACTTGAACGTGGTTAATATCATCCGTGATATTTACCATTTCAGTGGCCTTAGATATTATATAAGAAGCTTTGGGATTTCAAGTGTAGATTGGCAGTTAGAAATTAATTCTTTACAGTTAAAGAGTCACTGTGAATGACTGACTGACGGAATGACGAACAATTCCATCCATTTCATATATTTCTTTGCTCAAGAGAATATATATAATATAAATTAGAAGGAAAAGCACGTCAAGAATCGCGTTTAACACTACACTAATTAGGTCCTCTAAATAGTGTAATATTTACGTAAGCTTGATGGTATTATTATGGGTCATGAGTTATTTGCCCCTTGAAAAAAATATATAATTATTTAAAATGACATAATTGCATGAGCGTCAAAGGTGTCATAATGTGTTGAAAATAATCTATTACAATAATTACGTGTAATAAACAGCGCATAGTTTTGCCTAGCGGAATTAGCTTTGTTTTTTAACATTAATAACAGTCAGATTACAGCCTTCAAAGAAACCTCATGGCTATAGTTAAGCAGAAATATGGAATATGCTAAATACTTGCTAAGAGCGGAATCGTTTGATACATCAACCCAGATTGTTCCACTGAATAACTTCAGTGGACCAATCTGACAAAAAACCCATCTTAATTTCGGCTACATAGAAGAACCAAAATTGCTTTTATAGATTTCTATCGACTTAAATTGTCGTCAAAGATAAATGTGTGTTGCCAATCTTCAGAGAATAGTTCCCTAATGACGATTTTACAAACACTATTGTCATTAAAAGAATATGAAAACTATAATGTACGCAACGGTAACATTTGAACATGTCTCGAAAAAGCTAGCTGTCTTGTCTAATGAATTGCCTTTTCTTTTCTATACCTGAACACAAAGTATTGCTAAATCATATAAAGAAACCATGTTATTGCAAATAGTACTCACGCGTTTGCCTCTTATTTACTTCAATGAAGGAAATTATGAAGGATATATTTTGTGTGAAGGTGGGCATTGTAAAATTTGTTTTTATTATGAACAGGGGGCAATGAAAATTTGAATTGGTAACCGCCCCTCTGTACTCTTTGCTTTTTTGCCAAAATGTTTAAGTACCAGACTTTGCAACTGCGTAAAACAAAACGTATTATACAATTCTAATTCCCTTTAGTTTATTTGTAGACATTGTTACAAAGAGTGCTTTACAAGCATAGATTTATTATAGCCGCGTGCCATACAACGTGATAAAAATTAGTGCTAATGGACTGTGAATATAATTGTAACATTTAGAGTGGAATAAATATTTTACAGTTATAATAAAGACTTTGATATCAATCATAAAATATGTTTACAAAAACATTATTACTATCGGATCAAAATATCAAATCGTATGTACATCAGAAAGAAACGTTTTTTAAATTAAGGGTTTTATCTGCGTCCGTGAGGCGATTACAAATGTAATATGAATTTGATTCGATTCAATATAAGCTTTTAAAACATACGGGAACGAGAACACCTATTTCGTGTGAACACCTAGTAAATACTGCTGTCCTTATAAAAAACATTTATACAAAATGTTGCCTAAATATCAGACCTCACGTAGTCAAGATTTTTAATCTACGAAGCCCAACTACAATGGCATATGGTGAAAAGTTTGTGTGAAAAAATGCTAAAAATCGCAACCTAAAACCTGAGCCCTCCGGCCTATGGGAGCAAAACTACCATGCTCTGGTATCTAATGATTGACAAGGCTCGTACTGGAGGAAAAGCTGAAAACTTTGACGAAGAACCCAATTCGTATCACGCGGTGACTAACGAATATGCTTGGAGGAGCCTTTCAAGACGATAGTACAAATTGACGGACCGAGAATATGGCAATAAAGACATACATTGTAACTATAGACCAGCCATATTTAATCAATAAAACAAATGAAGAGAAATACAAAAAAGGGAGCTTTTCATTCCCTTGTTTTATTTTCATTTTCCGACGTATCAAAATGCCTTTGAAGGTTTTATAAAGCACTTTGACTATTTCCTATATTATGTTTATCTATTGACTTAAACATAATACAGACTATATTATTATAATCTGCTTGTGCTTATATTAGCTCCACATTGCACTATTGCACGGCATAAACTTCGCACAACAAATATACAGAAACCTTATTTTGAGGAAAAGCGTTCCTGTAACTAGGTAACTTTTTTCGTCGTTCATGCGTAAATTAAACTATATAGAACAGCCCATCGTTATAAGAATGTCGTTTAAATATTAACGTATAAATTCAAAGACAATCATTGAATAAACATAACCGCTGAATGTCCATGTTACGCAATTATTTATTGACCCATAACTTACATTAAAATATGAAATAGGAAATGTTTTAAATATTTAGGACTCGTCCACACAAAGCAGTGATAACGCGAGTGGTCTCTAATAAATACCAACTCCGCAGCAGAGCATATTTGTGTAAAATCGAGTGAAGCCTTATTTTTACTAAACCTTTAAAAAAACATCCTGCAAGGATAAAGTATTAAACGTATAACCATTATTTTGTTGCGCAGGCATTGTAAAACTGTAAAATATTCTAAGACAGTTAAATTCCATGACGTGAAATAACTCAGTTCAAATTTAAATGTAAAACTTAGCTGTCACTTTAGGACGGACTTAATATACAAATGCAGTTTAGCTGCCTTTGGTCGCAAAGTTAAATTGGGTGAAGTGACAAAAGAATATGACATTTCGACCAATTTTAAGAACCTTATGTTGTTAAAATTATATATATTTCTTCAGATTAAACAAATATCTTCAGATTTAGATATTTTCTATATATCACATTGTATTACACAATTTTATAGTGGTCCAACCTTTAAACATAGATAAAGGCTATGATTTGTATAAAATTTATCGACAGACAATTTCATGCATCGGCCTCATTGGACCACTGGCATACAAGTCAAGATTTATTTTTGAAAGTTCCTAAAACGTTTAGGTTTAAAGACGTGATTGTTTTGGATACATCCTAAATTCTTTTAAAAAAAGTATAATTTTAATGTTAAATAAATAATAAATAATATAATTTTAATGTTAAAGAACTTAACGTGTACTTGGCAAACAGCTTGACTTGTTGTTTGAGACGGATCTATTTTGTTGTTCACTAATAAATCCACGACTTTAGAGATAATTTGTTATAATTATTTGCATTTTCATTAATGTCCTGATCATGGCATTTCGATGTTTATTGTATTCATACTGTTACTATAATAATTTTGAAAAATAAAACTATTTCGAGAGATTACATAACACAACTGTTATTTGCACCTAATACGTGAGCCCTTGCCGTCAGTTTTATTAACTCGTAAGGCAAATATCGGAGGTTGTAAATCAAAAATATACATATTTCCATTTTTTCAATCCGAATGTGTAAAACACGTCTCTCGTTCCAGTAGATCATACAGCTTAAGACAACGCAAATGAACTAAAATCGTTGACCTATGAAACGTAAAAACGTGGAACAAGCGGGAATATGTTGATGCTGGCTCCATTGAAAACCTCATCAAGACAATTGTAAAAGTTTTTAAAGGTTTTTAAAGCACTATTCTATTTATTTATACCGGTAAAGCCCTTATGTTTGATCTGTGATTATCTTACGTCCCTTTAATGGGTTAAGGTCAGTATTGGTATCTGTGAAGTCCACGGTCAGCGATGGACATAATCTAAGGTCATATGGTCACGAATTGATGGATGTGAGGTCGCTTTTACCATAATTTAAGGTTCGTTTGCATGTCGTGAAGACGACCTGCCTGGGGCATAGTCCATTGGACAGTTATGTACCTTCCACTTGTTAAATATTACAAAATAACTGTTACCCGTACAATCCGCTGGCTTGATTTGAATTTGACATTTACTGTTGATTTTATAGTAATTATATATAACAAATGTATTTTTAAATTCTAGGAATTTAATATTTCTTGTGTGAAGTGAGAGATGATTTAGGGAAGGAAGTCTTTAAACCTATGTTACTCCTCGATATTGGAATAGTGAAAGTTAAGCCATCTGTTTTAGATTATATTCGTTACAAACATACGTACAACATCAATCACGTGTCAATATTTTTTTTATTTCTAACCTTACATGTTCTGTAAACGTAAGTATAGTAAATAATTATATTTAAATTTATCCTTTTTTGTTTGGCATGGGTAAAACGACCAATGTCGATTGATCAACATTTTGTAAACTTATGAAGGTACTTTAAAAATATGTTTTGCGCTTAATGAAGGTAATTAAAAAACCGGATCCTGATACTTTTACTTAACCAAGTGCAACCAACTGATTTTCGTTTATAAATTGACAAACATATAATTGTGGTGGTCCGAAGCGATAATTCTAAATTATCATCAAAATGTATTTTTTTACACCGGAATTAAAGAACGACTTAAAAAAGCTTATGTTTCGATAACCCTGTAAGTTGTAAGTTGAAATAAGTTATTTAAAACGGAAACTTAATTTAACGTAAATTATGAATCAATCGGGTAAGCAGAAAAGTACAAGTATGAAGTGAAATTATCAGTAAATCATTCGTATCAGTATAATTTTATTTAAACAATAAAACCTTTTTTGACAAATGACTCATTTGCTTGTCACACCGGTATTCCGGGACCGAGAAACAACCAAAACATGTCAATATAATTAATAACAATAGATGTTTACGTAAAAAATATTGAATATTAATTACCGCGAATAGATTTTCCGAAGACAATAATGGTGATAAAGTCATTACGTTGCTTCAGTAAAGGCAAGCAGTCGGGCGGACAAGCCCGTAACGTATCCACGCTTCTTAGCCCGTTCGAAAAATAACCGCGAATTTCAGTTTTCACGCGACAGTGGCATTTTTTTTTTAGTGGCCAGTGTGATATGTGTTGTGTTGTGCGTTATTAAATCAAAAGAGTTTGAGGTTAGTTATATCATTTTTTATTAAGCTTTCACTGGAGATTTGTGTCAGTGGGTCGGTTGAAAGTGATCTTAAGAACGGAGGCTGTGTATTTTTTAAAGATTAAAGTTCATGCATGTGTACATTTTTGGTAAATCTAATTCCTAATTTTTTTTTTTAATTAGGAATAGCTTTACTAATCTAAGGGTATTTTCTAATTTCATATTTTCATTCCGTTGTGTTCGTATTCTACCCACTTAATTCTAATAAATCGAAAAATCTTATTACTTACATTTGAAATATATTTCATCGTTAAGGTACCATTAATGCATTAAGCCCATACGGATAGTTCTCATAAATTTGATATGATACAAATCACAATATGAAAACAAAATCTAAAATCGTTTTGTAACCACAATTAAAATAATCCTTGAATTAGTTTCCTGTGAGAGAGAAAACGCTAATCGCACAAATAATTATTATTCAATACATTAGCGCAAATATAAACATAATATTACTCAATATCCTTTTATTGGACGTATTTTTATAATCAAAAGTTCGAGAGAAGCCTACATATAATTAAAAACAGGATTTGCACATTCATACAACGAAACGAAGACTTTAAGGAGTAGGGGAGAGTTGGATAATACCGAGCCCTAAGGAATTTACTATAATTAGGAAACTTTTTAAAAGAAGACATATTTTTGTAATTATTAGGACATTTATTCGGGAACGCAAACAGAAAAACAAGAACTTTTGTAATTAAAACAGATTTGCACATTCAAAAATAACAACGTCAAACGTTCAATAAGATCGTGCCCTTTATAGCTCCCATGCAATAAAAAAGTGTATTTTTATTGCAGTTAAAGAAAAAATAATAATGGCTTCTGGTCGGTTTGTCTTTGGGGAGTATGAGATCTAAGTTCCGATGTAATGCCCTAAAATGTGGGTGACGATGACAGTCTTCAAGTGGATTCGTCATGTCCAATTTCTGGTTCTATAAACTCCTTTTCGACAACTGATTGCCTAACTCTCGTGGATGATTCTTTAATGATAGGATAAGCAGTTAAAATATCTTCGTTCGAAAAATAGGGTTAGTGGATATATCAGTATAAATCCCGAACTTTTCATGTATATGAGTAAAGCTTTAAAAGTGGAGCAAAAAGTATGGTAATTTAAATGGTGATCCAAAAAAAAAATCGTTCGAGAATATGCCTTTCCCACCATTTGTGGCAAAATGATGTAAATTCTAAAAAGCTAAAAAAAAAAAAAAAAAAAAAAAAAAAAAAAAAAAACCCCCCGGGGGGAAAAAAAAAAAAAGGGGGGGGGGATTTTGTGGGGGGGGGAAAAAAAAAAAAAAAAAAAAAAAAAACCCCCCCCCGGGGCCCCCCCCCCCCCCGGGGGGGGGGGGCCCCGGCCCCCCGGGGGGGGGGGGGGGGGGAAATTAAATTATTTTTTTTTTTTTTTTTAAAAAAAAAAAAAAAAAAAAAAAAAAAAAAAAAAAAAAAAACAAAAAAAAAAAAAAAAAAAAAAAAAAAAAAAAAAAAAAAAAAAAAAAAAAAAAAAAAAAAAAAAAAAAAAAAAAACCCCCCCCCAAAAAAAAAAAAAAAAAAAAAAAAAAAAAAAAAAAAAAAAAAAAAACCCCCCCCCCCCCCCCCCCCCCCCCCCCCCCCCCCCCCCCGGGGGGGGCCGGGGGGGGGGGGGGCCCCCCCCCGGGGAAAAAAAACCCCCAAAAAAAAAAAGGGGGGGTTTTTTTTTTTCCCCCCCCCCCCCGGGGGAACCCCCCCCGCGGGTTTACCCCCCCCCCCCCAAAATTTTTTTTAAAAAAAAAAAAGGGGAAAAGGGTTAAATCCCCCAAAGGGTTCGTTTGAAAAATTTCCTTTTAAATGATTTAATTCGGAGATGAAAAAAATATGCTTTTATCAGTTTAGCTCAGTTCAATTAATATACTATTGTTTTGGATGTAATGAAATTTATATATATTATTTTTTTTTTGTTAATTATTTTTTTGTTTTGGATGTAATGATGGCACGAGTGTAATTGGGAAGTCCTGGAATACAGTTATGACCAGGAGTGTAAATATTTTGCAATAAATAAATAATTATTATCCTTAACATAAGCTAAACAGTTCACGTAGTGAAACGTTTATAATATAAAAATGTAAATGTTTGTATCATATAGTATTTAATATCGATATCAATCATGGTCCATCATAACAAATCATGTTATATTCGCAGAAAAAAGTTCTCTTTAGATCTTATGTTAATATATATTTTAATTACAACTTAATGTCCTCCAGACTAAATGTGCTATTTTTAGTTATATTTAGATATAGTGTTTTATGTAAATATTACGTAATATAATAATTAAAGTCATAATAAAACTAGAATTGTACAAATGAATATTATATTAAAATGCACCAAATTATAATCAAAAATACCAGATTCATAAATCATGGTAATTAAAGTAATAATATGTAAAATTTAACATTAGTATGTAATGCATTCTTTATTAGGTAAAGTGGTTTTGTAGCTAATCCTGGCATTTAAAAAAAAACTTTATCTAAGTCTATGCATAGAAATCTAAACACGGAAATAGAATATATCTAGAATATTCGAAATTTTCTATCTGTTGTCTGACATTTTTGGACCGTTTGAAATTAAATATTTTACTTTATACCCACAG
The DNA here is from genome assembly GCA_963693355.1 of Pontia daplidice. Taxonomy (NCBI): domain Eukaryota; kingdom Metazoa; phylum Arthropoda; class Insecta; order Lepidoptera; family Pieridae; genus Pontia; species Pontia daplidice. The sequence continues at coordinate 1,502,443 of CAVNZL010000142.1, forward strand.
TGAGCAAGGAAAATCAAAATGGTTCCCTTAAATAGCTAAAATCTATTGTTTGCTATATGTACTAAATTCAATGAACAGCTCATATATAAATTATCAAAAGTACTATAATATTAATATTATATTTCTATACCAGCATAATCTGTTCGAAGCTGATATTCGGCCCATCATTAAAGTCTATCAATTTCTCACACCGCAATATTTTATACTGTATTTGTCGCAACAGTCGCGAGTTTTGACTTAATTGTTAATTTTCTTTACCTGCCACCAGATGCCACATGAAAAATATATTCAATATATTTTGAAGCTGGCTTAAATAACTATGAAGTCAAAATTATTCGAGTTCAATTCGAGGTGTATTTTGTTTTATTAAACGAATTTTCAAGTATTCGACCCAACAATTACCAGATCGAACTTAAATTATTTTTGTCAATAACACAAACAAATGACAAATTACGGTAGACATACATGAATGATTTGTATTACAAAATGAACACGTAATATACATTTGCATAATGATTTGTTTTCATCACATAAACTATACAAATCAGTCTAAAGCTTTGTCTCTTTCTGTTAATTGTTTACAATGTGATAAATAAATGATCCTTCTATTTTTAAACAGACTCTATTTCAATCTTCTTGACAGGTCTGTCATATGTCAATTGTCATTTGGTGGAACCAGTCAACCTATAGACTAAAAATGGTGGTTAAATAATTACTGGAGCAAAGTAATTACCGGTTTTTTTATAAAAAAAACAAGGCATATATTCTCGAATATATCACAAGCTTTAAGCTGCGACCAAAACAATGCGGGTAGCACTAGAATATTCGAAACGAGAATTTGACCGCCCAACATTATTATAATTAGTTAATAATATTACATAATATTTGAATATATTATTTATAAATCTACCGGTTTATTGACATTTCTCGCAAGTTACAATAACAAGTATTTATTGTACCATGAATTCATAAATTTGACTATACGCAGGCGCTATTGCTAATTAAAGAAGAATTTACCTTTTATTTTGGTTAATGAGGTCATGAAAAAGCTTGTTTATGTCTTTTTGGGTTCCGTACCAAAGGGTATAAATGGGTCCCTATTACTGAGCCTTCACTGCCCGTCTGTCACGAAACCCCTCATGAGCCATAATTATTAGACAGTTGAAATTTTCACAGATTTTTTCTATTGCCAATAGAAAAACCCCGATTCTATTTAAAAGATTTATGGCTAATTTTAAAGCGTGGGTGCGGTTTTTATAGAGTATTATACTGGCACTGTCGTTAGAGTGTACTGTGGTTTTTTATGATGATTAATTCTTTTATCATATATTGTATCATTAAAAGAGGTTACAGTTCGTGATTTTTTCGTATTATGACAAAATTTTCTATTTTTTTCATATTTGCTTCTTGTTATAAAACAGAAGTTCTGGCGGATCCTCCTGCACACCAGATTTGACAGACTACAATATTTTTGAATCATAATATCATAGAAACAAAAGATTGTTTTAGTATGAATTTCGGTTTGCTATCAAAGAAAAATTATGGCAAATGAAATGCCAGCATGATCTGTAACGACGAAAAACAGAAAAATCGCACCTTCACGCTCATGGATACCTTCAACATATACAATTTACTTAAAATATTACTAAATAAAACTACTTAAATTATTTATACAGGAGTAAGCGAATTTTTAATATAGCTCCCGTTTTTGTCCTTTGGGTACTGGATCCTTAATCTCAAAGTAACGATAAACGAAATATTTTTAATCGCATTTTAATCGCAGATACGCTCATTTCTTGAAAGTCCAATACAATGTTATAAATTGTGGAAAATGATGTAAAAACGTGAAACTTAAACAGATAATACATAAAGCCCCTTCTTCATATATAAACGAAAGTCTATTTTTTTATTTTATCTATAACGCTACTCTGGTCACTTTCTCTCAAATTAAGTTTACGCTTGGATGAAAAGAGATAGCGTTATCTCAGTATCATCTCAACTTGAAATGCACCCCTTGAATAATTTTTTCCTGAGATATATTGGTATTCAAGTAAAGATTAAAGTCTATTTCCAAGAATTTACGCTGATTGGCAAAAATTAAAATTCTTTTATCGGATTAAATTCCGAGGCCTCGTACTATAAATGTGTCATAAATGCAAAGTTATGTAGTGAAGAGCGGTATTTTCAAAGTACCGTACGTTTCGCTATCTGTCACTGATGATAGTTAAACAGTTGAAATGATCATAGATTATATTTCTGAATTATCAGAAAAAAAAATATAAGGAGCTTCCATTCCAGAAAAGTGATTTTTTTTACAAAAAATTATGGTATGTGACTAGCACGCTATCTTAAATATAATTATTAGTCCCTTATTCACAGCGTACACACAAAAGTCTTCTCATTGCGCACGAGTCGCCTAGTATGCATTTTTCAAAGAACTTTTTCATTAAAAATTGCTATAAATCGTACTTAAACTATAAGTACGTACTAAAATAATTTTAAGGCATTGCTAACGTGGGAAACTACAAATCGCTTCGCCTTTGTTTAAATAAAACACCTGTTGTACCTATAAAAAGCCTAACCTTAATTTAGTTAACTCTATAACCCCTTGTTTTTCACCTTGGTCCGACCCCCTGGGTGGTCGCGAAGCGTTGTAGGGGGGTCGCCAGAGGTCGAAAAAAATGGGTACTTACAAATGCAATTAATATTGTTTGTAATACTTTAACATACACCTACATCATTCAAGGGGGGTGGGAAAAAATTTTTTTTTACCGGGGGGTCGCATCATGAAAAAGGTTGAAAAACACGCTATAACTCATAAGCGTTTTCTATTTATTTTTTGTTATGCATTTTTAAAAATTATTTAAATTTAAATATTCTTAGGTGTAAATTTATTTAAAATCTAGATGTTTAAAAAGAATGTTCGTCACACTGTGCGCGATTTGTGAAAACATAATGCGATGTTATAAAAAAATAAAATTTATTTCGCGGAAATTTGAATGTCACATTTTTTTAATTTTTTAAAATTTCAAAATATATGTCTTGACATTTTTACACGGGAAGTGTCATCGTTTTTCCTTATTAAGTATCATTTAAGAAGTTCCTGATTTTTATCACAATTTATGATACTCAGTAATTTCTTGCTATAGTAAATTTAAGCTCATCAAATTCTATGATATTTGACTAAATGACAACTAAATTGTTCATCGTAAGAATCTTGGAATGAAATTTGATGAAAGTCGAAACATTTTCAGCGAAAACAACTATTTTGCATTTATTAATTTTCTAAATTTACGTCACTTTATGACGCTTGCTGTATCGTTTTTATGCTGACACTTGACATATAAGTTTACTTTGGTGACGTCAATCAACATGCCAAGATGGCGACTATAACTGAAATTATGAAGCTAATATAATTGTACTGTAGCATAGCTGTAAATTTATTTATCATTTATATTTTGTTCAACATTTTTGCAACAGGGATAATTCCTATTTCTATGTCACAGCTGATAAATACAGGTTAAATATGAGCATATGTTAAAAAACGGACTCCGTTTTTTAACATATGCTCATTTTCTTAGAATTCGCGTAACTTTCTAACTGACTTTCATTATATTTCTTGACGATTTGTTTTTGTTGTTTTTTCATGGAAATAAGATATTCTAAGTGTGGCACATATACTAAGCGTATATTCTAGTAGTGGATCTGAATATTGCATCAAAAAAGCCAGGGAGAGCCTTCTAAAATCGTTTAAAAATTTAAAGTTGACATTTTATTGAGAATTATTTTGATTATGCAACGGATCAACAGAATTCAAACCTTCATATACAGTGCATATCCGGTCGTAAAGGAAAGTTTTAGCCCAGCATTGACCTAACATAATATGGTACAATGATTTAGTAGGGCATACTTCCACTTATAAATGCTTACTTACATTTGTACCAATATATAAAAAAAGACTATAGGCTCATTTAACACATCGTTTATATCAATAAAAGCTGTTCCTCTTCCAGAAGATTTAATAATAATAATAATAAAAGTTTATTACAGACCAGATATCCATATATAAATAGGTTAATAAATTAGTAACAATTCAGATTTAGGTGCTATGTTAGTTATGATTAGTAAGACTAAAAAAAACTCAGGTGGGGCATGAATGGAACGCCGCTTTTTTAACAATTCGGTGTCGTGTTTTGATATCAATACACTCAGGATACCATAATACCATATACAGGATACCACGATATTGAGATGGCTTTAAGCTATTTAAATGTGAATTATTTACTCGCGTGTCAAATTCTTCAAAGGTAATCTGCGGCCGGATCCGCTTCCGCTGCGTTGAAAGTTTTGACATTAATATTAACGTTATTTTATAAAGATTACCTTGGAAACGATATCCTTGATAATATTTTGTTGTAAATGAAACCAAAGCAATTTAATTCATAATTCGCAATACAACATATGAGCTACGGTTTCGCCCGCATTGGTTAAAAGTGCTAGCTCGCAGGTAACTGGCATTTCAAGATAATTGAACTATCTAACAGAATAATTCCAATACGAATCAGTAGGTTTTTTAGGTAGAATCGATCAACCAAATTGATAGATTATTCAATGTAAGATAAATTCAAATTAATTATTTATGTACTAGATACAAACAGCGTTATTAAACATATACTATAAAATAATGCTATGAACTTAGCAATACGTTTAGATTTATTAAAGACTAATAGAATATAAAAAAAAATTTACAAAAACATTGAAGCGAAATTCGATGTGTTATGGTGTGAATATGAAATTGGGGTGGTAGTGTGTCCCGAAAATTAAGCGTTGTTCTTTACTTTCTCGGTCATTAAACCGAATTTTTTTTTAATTATATAATCAAAGACGGTCTAAATCGCTCGATCGATTAATTAATGTAGTAGATAAAACGCTGTATATAATTTTGTTAGGCATATACCGTTTGGATCTTAAATGGTATATATGCATTTTTTTCATACTTATTTAAATTAGTGTTATACAATATGAAATAGCGAAGGTAGTGTACTCGAAAACGTAAAACCACATTCTCGGTCATTATGCCAATTGCATTAGTTTGACAAAGGCCGGAAAGTATTTGCAATTAACTGTAGAAGCCGATTGGGATAGGAGTGTCCCAATCGGCGCCACACATACAAATATGACAAACAATATTTTTTACATGTGTGAAATAACAAAATAAAAAAAAATTACATAACAAAACAATACATAATCCGTTCCACTCTAATTATAAAGCAAAACGTTTGCATATAATTATATTAAACTTTAAATAAATGAACGTAATTAATAACGAAATATTTTTTTCTGTGTGTTCCTATTTTATTTATTAAGATTTGCCTCAAATACAAATACATTAAACTTAATATGTGTCGCTTCTAGTTGTCCTAATAAAATTTTATCTTCTGAAGAGAAAGGCTCAGTTTTTAGTTAGATCTCGTTAAATAATCGAAATACAGTCTGTGACGCTTTTACGCCTAATTCTACAAACACTAATTTGGATAAAATTTAATAAATCTATTTGATTATCCACGGTTAAAACTTTGTAATGAAACATTGCAAGGGTCTTAAATTTGTTCAGGAGAAAAGCCTTATATATAATCTAAAGTCGATTGCTATAGAAAGACCTAAAGAGTAGAGCTTATACTTACACAGTACAATACAATTTGTACAATTTTTCCTTCCGAAGAGGTTTTAATTCCATTTTCAAAATTAAAATATTCATTCTTTTCATTTAATATTTATGAATAAAAACTTTTTCCCTTTCTTAAGTAGTAAGTAGTATTCAGATAATGTCAAATTAAAGTTGATGTAGTTTTGATAACAATAGTTAAACATTATTATATATATGAGCTTTTAATTATATAGTATTTTGGCAATTTGGCAATTATCTGTTATATTGATGGAATCAGTGGGGATGACGAAATAGATCTTGATCTCATATATTAATTAAAAGGTAAGTCTAGTGATTGGCTTAGGCCTAAGCTTACAATGTTTCAGTAGATTAAGTTAATTGCAGTATAATTAATATATAAAAAATTTCCTTCAAAGCACCTTTTAAGCTTACATGAAATTCCCTATAAGGTATAAAAGGAAATTCACATATAACTACATCTATTTAAAAAATGAAACCAATTAGACGCGATTATAGAGTACAGAGTTATTTTAAATGTTAAGCTACAATGTATTTGATGGCGTCGAAATCGACATATCCTAAATGACAAATTGTCTTTGACAGGACTAAACTAAATTAAATCTAGTTTGTGCACTATAGATTCGACACATAAATTCGAGTATTTCGGGATAAATATTGTATCGGTAACCGCGTTTATACGTAATTATTTACATACATTTCTTAAATACATACATAAAGACAGTAATAATTCAGCTCGGACCAGTAGTTAGAGACTAGCGCATTCAATGAAAATAAACGCTTTAGATTTATAAGTGCTTATTAAGATTCGCTCAGTTATACCTATGCCGAATCTTATGTATATATATATATAATTTTTGTATCGCCCGTTGCATTTTTATTTTTTTTATATTTTATTAATTTTATATGTTAATTAACACCTGAGTGTTTTATTTATAGTGAAATCATTTTTATTTTCACCCCTGACCAAGTTTTTTTATGTAAGTTGTATGAGCAAACGAGCAGGCGGCTTCAATACGAAAATGAAGGCATGCCTTAAAAAAAGCCTCTTTTAGCCTTAACCCTCTTTTTGTGAAATTTACTCAATCGACCACCGAACAATAATTTTGCTATATTACTTAATATCCATTTGACATTGATAAATATAATCAATTATACAGCCAGCGAATAATAAAAAAAAACATAAAATGATACGCAAAACATTTTGTATTTCCGCAATAGATTGTTTTCTTACTGAGAAAAAAATTTGCACGTTAATTATTTTAGTAATTCTGGGTCATTGCATAAATTAGAATTATGATATTGTCATTGAACTATACAAGGTGTTTACCGTGTAAGAGCATCTTATAAACCCTTTACATTTATTTATTTTAATATAGCCTACATAACCTACACGCGAGTTTTAATACTTTATGCTCTGACCGTAGACAATAAGATAAAATATTTGAACAGATTATCAAGAATTTGATTACAGCGCCTCATTTCGATCTTTTAATCGCATATCATCTATATATATACATTTAAGGACACAATTCATTAGTAGACTTCGTCTATGAATACTGTTTGACGAATGGTAGGGCTCGAAGATTAAGCTGCATTCAGTTTTAAGCTAAAACAGAAACAACTAGGTTACCGTGTCGCAACAACCGGTTGCTGTATTTAGTTTAAGTTATGTCACTAGGGTTGCCGTTAAAAACGTTGAATCATTCTTTCGTTGTGTACCTAGTTTTGGGCAATGCTTCACGCCAATAATAGCTTATGTAGCTTTTACTTCACGTACATTTTTAAAGTCCCAAATCAGCCAAGTACGCGTTCAGTGAGTACGCAAATTCTCTCGAATATGTTGATAAAGCTTTCGCGTTGTGAATTAAATGATGTTGAAATTTTTATTGGCAGCGGATTATGTTGAAAATGTTGCAAAGAGTAACACTTTCGACTTGTATAAACTTAAATTTGCTTCCCTATTTTGTTTTTCTCATATTATTACGTCAACCCTAGATTCATCTTACGAAGAGATCTCACAGTACAGCTATTAATTGAATTCAATAATACAAGTAATATAATTTCAAACATGTTTTTAAACTTCAATTCACAGTGCATTGGGATAAACTTTCGTTTTATCTCATTTAAGAAAACTATCGTGGGTCTTGGGTCGAGGACCTGTTGGTCAAAATGGAGAATAGATTGAGAATTGTCTAATAGCCTTCTTTTGATCGTGTTTAATCGACCAGCTACGTTCGTTCCTCCTATGATATTTATGCCTGAATCTCTGGACGCAGTTTTCTAGATATTATCTCCGAACGACTTTTCACTATATTTACAGTTACTATATTGAGTGCTGTATAATTTGGTTTGATTTGGAGATGAGATAGGTTCAATAGGAACACTATAAATTGATCGTCTATCTTATATTTCTGTAGATCAAACAAACATTGTGAAGTTCTACTTCTCCAGCTTTTATGATTTTTTAAATAGATCCTTCCTACATACACATTTATTACATCTATGATAAAATCATCATGAATACAAACCATGAATAATTTATTTTTAATTGTTAAACCTTTATTCTTAAGCTATTGTACCTTTTTATTATTATAATGTAACATTTATAACTCGTGTTACAGATAATAAGAAGACATTTAAAGTAATTTAGTATGAAATGGCCGAAACATGAATCGCAGTGGTCAACGATTTATTAACCCAATTTCGTCAAATTGCCAATTGTCAATTTCTGGTCATAGGAATACAACTCAATATTACCTACACTGTGATTCTATGGAAAAAATGATTAATTATTCTATGTGTAATTATCATCTGTCATCTGTATGAGTGTTGCGAAATTCCGATCGTGATTAACGTAGAGAAAAAACGCGGAAATATTTAGAGTATTGAAATGTGTTGAGTGTAATTGTTCCAATATAAATTTGCTATTCTGGCGTGCGCTGTCGAAACCGCCATATAGAGATATATTGTCTCATGTAAATATTTATCTTAAATAGACCTTAAACACATGATACGCCATATCTTACGAATAAGCTCTAACCATCGTCGATAACTACAATAAAAAATGATAATTTATTTGAAATGCACTTTTCTTACACATATCGAATACAAAATTAAATTATATACTTTTATCACTTCTATTTATACAAGATATATTACGGACTACATCTATTATGTAATGGCGTGACCTCTCTTTATTAACGCAGGTGAAGACCAGAGATCATATAATATTTATTAATTAGCCCAAACAGCGTTATTGAACATACAGTTTAAAATCTAAATGATTTACTAAAACCAAAATTTTAAGGTTATAATTTCAAGGTTACAATAACTTTAATAAAAGACTATAAGAGAATACAAAACAAGAAAGAAACAATAATTAATACATATTTAAACCAAACTTTTAGTGTTGATTAATATTACATATAGGCTGATTACCCCGTCGTAATTACTGAGAATTATATGAATATATTAAGATGATTAGGTCAAAGTAATCTAGGTCATTAACTAAAGGCTGACTTTGACTTGTACTGGAATTAAATTGAACAACTTTAATTAAGCTTACAATTTATATGCGTAAAAATATGTAAAGTAACACATAAAAGATAATTTAGTCTGTGCCCTAACCCGTTCATTAGTACTATAGACAAAAAGTTTGCAAATAATTTATTAAATGTATGTCCGACATTCAAAAGATGAGTTAAAAATACAAATATTTGTTTGATCTTTGCAACGTTTATTATATAAATATATATACTTAAACGTCCCGAAAGTATTTCTACAATTAGACACGGTTTTTGCCGTCGGTGAACGGAATTGGATGATTGAAGTGTCAAGCTATTAATGATAATTCTACGATGTCGGTGCCAAACGCCATCTCTATATTTATGACAATTGGCACAATAAAACAGGGATTAGTAATATTAAATTATTCAAAGCGGTTCCAAACAAATTTCAAAACTGTTCTTTTTTGTCAAGACCGAGGGAGTAATGAGATAGTAATAATTATCTACATTTATTTTGAATTTGGCACGCTGGCGTTTGACGTTTGACATTTGAGCGAAATAAGATTTGGCGGGAATTTTTGAAAATTTTGAAAATGTATGAAAGGAGATCTATCACAGACGTCGATTTTTAACGTAGACTATCCGTATCAGATCTTGTACGTATATATGTCGCAATAAAGTTGGGATCATATGTCAGTAAAAACATAATATTAAATATGACTAATTGATTACAATCACTGAGGTTACCTGATTACAGTACAAGGCCTAGGTCGACGAGTTTTTTTAGAAAAATATAGTCTAAGAGCTGGTTTTTTATGTTAAACGGAGCAATTAATTTTGTAAATAATTGTCATACAATTATTGTGTGATAATTTTGTTTAACATAAATAACTGGATAAATTAAATACGTTGAATATTAACTGTCGAATCATTGACACGTTTTAATATGTCAAAATTATTTGGACGTGACATGGTGAATTAATGTTTTTTACAATAACAGCTAATGTACATTAAAAGCTCTATAAAGCATATCGCTTATATTCTAAATGAGTTGCGTTGTGCAATAAGTATTTAAAATAATTTGTTCGTTGCCACATTTTAGAAACAGGTTGTCAATGTCAAAAGTCAACGGTCTTGTGGCAAAAATTTTGAAGTTATTCTTAATAATAATATTAGTAAAAATTTAATACTAATTGTAATAAGGTTTTATTCTTCCAGGCACGAAACATAAAACATTTTTACAATACTCAAGTCGGGATTGTCATTGATATGGATATATATGCCTACACCTGAAGATTTAATGCAACGGAATATTAAAAAGAATAAGCTTTATGCAACATACGCAGGTTGCACTGACCTCGCAATTCGCTCACATAAAAATATCTAAGGACGTTAATGCAGATTAAATAATTTATACACAATTACCTGTCGGTAAACAGTCTTGCACAACGTTTCTATATTTCAACTAATATCACTGTGATTTATTCTAGGCATAGTGCATGATTTCGCGGAAACCACTTTTTTGACTTCTCTTTCGGATCAGACTAATCCGACATATACATCCGATCGGATTGATCCGAATCAAAACTGGAATGCAAAACGGGTGTAATTGCACGATTTGCGACCGGTTGATTGATGGCCTCCCAACTTATATATCAGAGATTTAGGATAGATCCTGGATCTCTTTATAACGTAACGTTGCTATTAAATACGACTGGCAAGGTTCTGAAGATATTTGTCGATTGTATATGCTTGTTATAAGGTAACCATTGTGTGTTTATGTTAATATCTTTGTGTCTTTGTTTAATGTTTTCCGCAATGCAATAAGCGATATGAAGAGGTATATATGATATCTTCGTATGATTAGCAAATTAATGTAGTTTTAAAACGTATAAACAGATAGTATTTGTTAATATAATTCAATACTTGTGAGACAGATTCGGTTATGAAAAGAAATATTGTATAGAACGCAATCTAATGTTAGTTTTACTTTTTTTAATAAAAGTACAACCGCTATGTCATACCCGGTTGTACTTGAAGGTAATCGCAATCGTATTTAAATACTTGATTAAATGTTTTTCGCGCTAAAATGAAATATTTCGTTGTCAAATATGTGTCCCTTGAGATGGCGCAACACAATTTTCATTCAAATATATTCTAGTTTCATTTTAGCATTTAAAACTTTGTCAAGTAGGGCTACAGAAGCCAGAGTTTTTCTCAGTCGGCACAGATAACGCAATACATATAATGGCACCCGGAAACACTCTGTATGTCACTAGGTAATATTGTATAAGCATCATGTAACTTCGTTAGGGTTGTCAGTGACAAAATCTACAAAAGAGGTTGAGGCCTTGAAGGTCTTATAAAACGTGGACCGTGTTTGCGACCAAATATATTCAAAATAAACATTATGTTTAGTCCAGGTTTCGTATTAGTTGACGAGACTGAATTTGTTTCATTTTTAAGGAGGCAAGATGATAATTTGATTACCATACGAGTTACGACATATATTATATTTAGAACCGCTGAATAACTGTTAAATAAATATCATATTAAACCTACACAATTCACAACTTTTTTATTCAAAGACAAAAGTAGGTGACAATCAATAAATAATATTTATCGATCTCAGAACCGAATACCTTGTTTAAATTATGCGAATCCTATTTCTTATTTTAAAATTATGATGAATTTTAATTTATTTCTCAATTTTTATAAACTGTCAATTTTATACACTGACATAGAATCTGTTTTCAAACGGTACCTGTCATCTATTTTGTGCTTCGAAATTCGAATCGATAGACGTTAATTGTCAAATATTGATTGCCGGCGTAATCAAAGCAGTGAAGGCTTATTTATGGTAGAACATTGTATTGCCTAATTAAAATCGACCTAATATCGAGTAAACTTGATACAAGCAATATGCAAACACATATTTGTGATGTGAACGTCATAAGGAAAATATGATAATTTAATATTCAAGTTAGATACGATTGACATGTAATCTAAATCAAATGTCAACGTAAATGATATTGTGCGTCTAAATTTTCTGCTCAAAGATTCAACAGATAAATAACTTGGTTTTTAAAACACTTTTTTGTTTCATATAAAAAATAAGTGTTAAATCTATTTAATAACTTCTAAAAGATATAAATATTGAAACTATTAAAGTAAATTCTCTGATCCGCTGAATACAAGTTAAATAATAAATGTAACATTAAATCAAAAAATAAAATCGATAGATTTCGAAAGTTGTTATGCTTGACATAGTCAGAACGAACCAACGCGAATAGCCTTAAATACGTTTTCAAACGCAAATAATATTAAATAAGGCATTTAGCTGGTACATTTCTAAGCCCTTTTCATGGTTACATATATAAAGCAATTGCTTCACTGAGAATCGAACCGTGGTAGTAATTATAACCACGAATCGTACTTCGGTTTCTGAACGTAAACCAAAAATATTAAACCGTATTAAAAGTGTTATGGTAATAATATAGGGACTCATTTCACGATTATGCCCCAAGGTATATTATAGCTTGTTTTATGGGTGCTAACAGAATGGATGAATATAAATATAAATACTATTTATAAAAAACATATTTCAAGCAGTCCACAGATAACAGATATGTTTGTTACATAATTTATCGAGCCGGGGTTGAACCTTCCTTGGACCATGACCTTAAGTCGTAGTCCATCCTATACTCTAGAGTCTAGAGTGCCTCTATAAAACCATGATCTTAACTGAAATATAGCACTATTAAAATATAGTATAGAATTAAAAAGAAAAAAATTGAAATATATTTTAATTATATGAATATACGTTAAATCCATACAAGTATTGGAAAAGAAATCCAAACACCTTGACCGCGATGTCAGCCGACGCGCAAATATTGCATCTAGACATATCTTTACTCAACCGTTACTTAAGTGGTTAAACTTTCTATGATATTTAGGGAAACATAAATTTTATAACCTACATTTGATGAATATTTATAAAATAAGAATTTTAAAATGTATAAGTTCTCGTCAGCTGTTTGTGGGTTTAATAAAGATTCAAGATATTAAAACCTTTTAGGATTATCAACTTTTCATAATGACATAATTTTGAAAATGGAATTGGAACAAATCAATTGTCATTATTGTCAGCTTTGGGCCTTCGCCTTTTCGCGGGCATTAGTTAAAATCATTCCCGCGGAAAGAAATAATTTCCATCGTTTTCATAAGACGTATTTATACCCTGTTCTAAGTGATAGATATCAACCAACATAAAAATAATGTTCAATTTACTAACGAATTTACAACTTCATATTTATTACAACGCAGTTCTGTGTATAGAAATATGAAACCAATGTTAAAAGCCGCATAATACGATCCGGAAGTGTGTGACAGGCAAAAAGTCACCATGAAGACACCTAATCACTTATTTCCCACAAAAAATCTCAACGAATTAATTTAGACATTCGCTGTTTCGGAAGGTTATACGCAGAATTTATTTACAATACAGAGGATTCAGGAGATTTTCAAACTGTAATTTGTTTGTTTAAAATCACAGAAAGTTCAATCTTTCAGTGACTAATAGCGGGCATAGTCACACGTTGAACAATTTGTAATGTTGACATATCATGAATCTTCAAACTTCAATTTTATGGTGTTAGAGATAATAATTTATTTATTTAATAACAGCCTAAAGCCAAAACTTACTTAAAAACTACCTTAACCTAAACTTACAAATAAAAACCTTACAGGCTTCACTCAATCTTACTAAGCCTGTCACAAATATATCTGGTGCAGACTTAATAAATAAATAAATCTGCACCAATATAATGATAAAAGCTCCATTATGTTATTCACAGTAATTTCTATGGTCTAATCATGGTAAATATTTTTTTTTTGAAAAATCCAAGATAGCTTTTGGTATATTCCAAGTGTCTTAATAAATTATGTGAGTTTATGAGATTGATGTTAAATTTATTCAATCAATACGATAATGTACGACTAAGGTGTAATAATTCGTGACTGAAGAACTTATTTATTATATAACCTTTTTATAAATTAATATTGCGTTATACATTTATGTGAGAGATGATATTTTGCCTGCACTTCGCTGGGTCACTTTTTATCGAATTAGGTTTGTTTGGTCCTGTTTATAAAAAAAAACAGCTGCCGAACCAATATGACCTAGGGATCTTCAAGATCACCTTAAATTCATCTTAAAGGATTACTTAGGATTAAATGAGCCTCCTGTAAATCTCCACCGATTTTTTAATAAAAATAAATATTTAGTGATATAGTAATAAGAAACAAGTAATAAAAAACTTGAGTGTTGTTTGTTTTAATATATTAATAATTTAATAACTATGAATTAATTTTACAATATTTTATTGACAATTTTCATAATCGAAGGTCAGTGTCAAATAATTTAAACTTCCTTTTGTCTTAAGTTATGTTAATCTATGCAAATCGTATTGAACTTGACAGTTAAATGTTCTGCGACACCTGTGCCTAACCACATGAAGGATAACGATACCGTTTCGCGTAACATAGCACCTTTGTTACGTACTATCGAAATACAAACCCAAGATTTATTAACAGAAGCGATGTAAAATAGTTTTTTGCGTTTGATTCCATCATCAGAATTGCGATTACACCGTTATTCTCGTATAACTTTCGCGACGTGCTATTGTACCTCAGTGAAAGTTCAAAATAATACTTCAAATTTCACTTTGTGCATGGCAAACTGATTGCTGAAAGATCGCTGACATTCTTTAATAATTGGGTGCTAATAATACACAGTATAACACTCAGACCACCGCACATGTGTGTGTGTTCGACAGTCCGGCATGATTATTGCGGGAATTGGGTCCTCAAATTTATGAAAGAATATATTTTTAACAAACGATATATATATGAGCCTGTTTGCAACAAACATTAATAGTATCCGAAACGACAAAGGTTCTACAAAGATTTACCTTCGGTTGAATTTAGATACTCCTCCTTTTTTCCAAAAATACCGTGAGAGATTGGTTTATAAGTAGGTGTTTATGTATAAGAATTTTTACATACAAGAGATTTTTAATATTATTGAAAAAAACGCTTCATTGAGTTCAAACGTCAAATTATTTAAATGTCTTCAAGTAAAAATAATTCGCCAAAAGTTCATTCCTACAGCCCATATAACACGATACCATATCATTTTATTGTATTTTATAAATGTTATGTCACATTTTGTTTGCTTTTTAAAATGTTCCCATGAATTGCGATTCGCGATTTATGACCTCAAATAGCCATTAATTGTAGCCTTGGCTAAACAGTGCTTCTAAAATTTTGTTAATGATATTATTTTAAAAAGTAATAAAATAACAGATGCGTCACTTGACACTTCCGAATTCAAATTTGACAATTCCGGTTTTGTTTTGCGTCATTGTCATATATTTATGAATTTTCTTGGAATGTTTAAAATGACGCAGTTACAGACTATAAAACTTCAAATTGGCACTAAACATAGATGACGTATAAAACATTTTGATACACAAGTTGTTAATTGTTTTGATAATTAACTTTTTTAAAATGTCAATGTCAAGATCTTGAAAACAAATTAAGTTTTTGATTATTACTAACAGCGAGCTTCTGGAGCGAGCATCAATATTACGAATTACCGAGATATCAAATCAATTCAAATTTCTGTAACGATGATTAGATTATAATTTAATTTCTGGCTGCTTAAGATATCCAAAAGACCATTAAATTTTTTGTCTATAATTTATCTTAAAGAAATTTAAAAGGCATTCAATGGGCTATTTGGTTGCAATTTGGCAAATCTGCTAACTGTCATGTTGATCAAGTTATCATGCGTTCAGAAACTCACACCTGAACAGTGATTTGATAATTGACACATAAATGTATGTTTTGATGTTCCGCTTTAGAGACAATGATAACTTTCAGAGATACTCTCTTCAGAGAACTCAAGCCGAACGTGAAGATGGCTTATATTGCCTTCAATATATTATTGACGCAAAAACGACAATTCTAGTTAAATTTAACGTTACAAGTTACCGGTAAATTATACGTAACGCTCTGATTACACGAAATTTCGTCATACGGAAGCCACAGAGAGTGCCTCAAGATCTGTAACATTTAATTTATGTAACTAAAGTATGTTATATTTAGGAGAATATCCATCCTGTGTCGTTATCAAACAATTCCTCATAGTAAGGAACAGTACCGCTATTTTAACCCAAATGGATTAAAATGGATAACATAATTATACTGAACCCTTCAAAAGGAGTCATAAAAATTGGTTGATAAACGCACAACAAAAAATATATAAACAGTTGAATTGAGAAACCAACTCTTCAAGTGGGTTAAAAAAAAATATGGTAAAACTCATATGATAACGAAGGATGGAACAAACTTCCGTAACATTGTCTTCTCGTTTATTTTAATTAGCATCCCGGTAATCGCTTCGCAATTGCTAATTATTTTCTGTAATTATTATAATTTCATAATTCTACAACTGAGATAGATAATGAGTAGATGAAAAAAGAAAGTTATTAATCGAAGTCTTCTCTTGACTACACACTCAGTTCGTTAGCCCCAAGATAAGCTCGAACTATCATGCACTATCAAAGTATCAAACTCGGGACCCTCGTTTGCATGGCCTCGTAATTATAGCATCAACCAGGTCGTCATTAAGAAAATTCATGCAAAATAGACATTTTATACAACGTTGGTGTGTCGGATGTTAGCAGTGCAGATTCGTTATGTAAAATCATTATTTATTTAAGCAATTTAAAATTAGTAAGATACAAAAATTGTCTCTCAAATGCTACTTGCTTCGTATGGGAAATAAAAATATATCCTATCATATCGTATTACATTTAAATATACATAACGATTCCCAAGAAGTTATTTTGTTTAATTTTTTTTTGTTTGACGATTACTGTAAATATTATTTTGTTTTTTTTTCAACTTTTTTTCCCATAGTGATCTTTATATCTCCTCCCTGGGGTTTCCTGGAGGATATCGCTTGAAGCTGTCTTGGCGATCAGCCATAAGACCGTTGAATTCTTAATTATTTAACTTTATTGTGTGTTATATAACAAATTGTAAATAGTACAAATGTTATTAGTTTCGATAAAGTAATCTAGATTGAACCACAAACAATCAAATCGCGCCATCATAATTCATTTCATTTTTTGCCTCTTAATCTGTGGTAACACAGAATATGAACGAAAACAAAAAACGAATATACATTGATTAAAATCTCTTTACAGATCCGGATGAGTAACAAAAGCTGATAAAATGGGTCACAAGCAATACCGGGCGGTGGGGCAGAGTGCCCGAAACCGGCTTTTCGGTTTAAGTCCTCGGATATCTGGCGATGACAAGTCCGTTCCTCTGAGCATGCTCATCTCCCAACAGGGGAAACTTAACCATGGTAAGTCCAATATCACTCTATGAGCTTTTCAAAATATACCTGTCCCTTTCACTCTGCACTACAAGTTTGGACAGGTATCTCTTTCATTTACAAGTCACGCGTTGCCATGGTTACAACGCTTTTTTGTAAATAGTGGTTACAGGATGCAAAGGTTAATCTTTTAAAATTAACAAAGGATCTAATTGATTGAAAACATATAAATGATATTCATTAGCCCACTGACACTATTGCAGACATTTATGTGCAATTTTTTACCGTTGCATCACGTAATGTATTGGACTTTTCGTAATACGCTGGTCCAAGTGTTAGACTTGTTCCGATTATTATTGTAAAGCGTAAAACTAATATTATAAAGGCGAAAGTTTGAGTGCGTCTTATACTTCTTCTAGGAGGACCAATTTTGAAAAAAAATCGTATATGGAAAAGATCTATTTATATATACAGATGATTTATATACATAGAAGTACAAAGCGTGTTACGCTGTGCACGGCTCTCAGTCCAGTTACTTAAAGGTTAAATCACGAGAACAACTATTGCTATTTTTATTCTCTGTATTTGACAAATAGCACACATCATATAGAAGAATAAAAAAATAAATGAATTTATATATACGATGCAAAAGGACGGCCTTAGTGCTAAAAATTTTTTGAGCGTGTTGTGTATGTATTTAATATTGTAATGATTCCGATTTTTTTACAAATCAAAGAACAAATACAAACTTTGAGTGCTCTTCTTTTCTCTTTCTTTCAATTAGATATGAAACAAACAAGCGAAATATAAAACCGCTGCCGCTGATAGCACGTCACACACAACGAACTCACGCGATCCTAAATATGCAGCGCGTACGCAGTTAAATATCACATTTCATTCCATTTATTTGCTCATTTCACAACATGTCAACGGCCCTGCTTTACCTAGCTTAGCATTATTATTGGGGGCAACTACTGCGTATGTGGCCTAGACCTGACTATAACTAATATATTATATCAGGACATTCCCCACAGTCGGTTAAATCTTCTTTATATACTTTTTATATATTATAACAGACAGACTATGAACTAGGCGATTAAGTGTTGACCAAATCGGGGTTCGGCCTGGGTCATTGGCCCAACTAGATCGTTCAATATATTCTTATATTAAAATTTTGTTGTAAATTAGAAAGTTACGCTTAACTACGGCATCGGAATTCCATCCAGATGATAATGAGGGAAGAGCTTGGGATCCAAACACACTGTCAAATATGTTATAAAATAGGGGGGAAAACGGTGGCCTAAGCAGGAACAGTCGCAGCCCATAAACACCCATTAATGGTTGCGTTGTCGGCCTGGAAGTAGTAGGCTCTCTTTGAAGATTTGGAGGTCGTATCTCGTAGGGAAGACCTCCGCTGGGTAAAAGTTCGTATAAAATGAAATAGTTCTTGGAAATAGATTCAATTTGAGTGACGTGTAACTCGTGGATTGAGTTTTGCAAATTGCAAGCAGTAATTTCACCTGCGTCAATGCAACGTGCGATTTTCCCGTTTTTCCCATTTTCCACAAATACAGCGCTCCTATTGGTCGTATTAAAATGTTGTATATCTCATTTTTCTCACTTATAATGCAGCATTCGAACGGTGAGAGAATTTCGGAAATCCGCCCAATAGTTTTTGAGTTTTCCCCTTACAAACACACAAACATACAAATCTTTCTTTATTCGTATAGAAGTAGAGTGCATATTCGCAACGCAACTAAACCAATGATGCAAGCAACGTGACAAAGCTTCCAGTATGACACAGTGACCCTTGGCTGGGCCTTCACAACCGAAAGTGGTTAAGTGACATTTTTCCAATAGTGATGTGCGGGATATCGATAATTTGACAATTACATTAATTGCAGCGTTTACGTGTTAAAATTTAACCGTGAGCA
Organism: Pontia daplidice; assembly: GCA_963693355.1. Taxonomy (NCBI): domain Eukaryota; kingdom Metazoa; phylum Arthropoda; class Insecta; order Lepidoptera; family Pieridae; genus Pontia; species Pontia daplidice. Next base: position 1,521,982 of record CAVNZL010000142.1, read on the forward strand.
ATAAAATATGGTTAATAACTGTTATTGTGGCATCGGAAGTGAAAATTAAAGGGGTTTTTTTGAAATGTCAATAAGTAGAGGCATTTAACCCATGACCGTGGTGGTCACGACTGTAATTTAAAATTCAAATTAATTGTTGCGTCTTATTCCGAGAATTCTGTGTTTTATATCACATAAGAATAAATCAGGTCATCGGTTCAAATACTATAAAATGTTATTGTAAATTATATTGGGAATATAGTGGATTATGAATACTGAAATGTTCTAGATTATAAAGTAACTATGAACTGATTTGATGAAACTTGGACTGTTCCTAAAGTTGAAAATAGGAATCATTTATATATCTACAAATTCAAAAGTTTTCTCTCACAGTGAAATAATAAAAATACTATTACTATTTACTATTACTTAAAAAGTTAAGCACACATTAACGACAAACTGCCCCGATTCGATATAATATTTAAAAAAAATAGTTTTCTGAATACATTTTATATTTTATTTTAATTGCGAATGTAGATGCAATAATTTTGGTTAAACTTAATTACCAATTATTTATATAATCTGTAGCATGACTCTGCTATTTAAAATATATTTATAAAAATATACCGTGAGTTCTATGACATAGAACTCAAAACTGTGACACTTAAATCTAGATGCACTCAAAGATTTTCTAAAAGAAATCTGAAAACATGAAAGGCGTTTCAAAAAACTTTCTTTATGTTTCGAAATTAAACTAAATCACTAAGGCGTATCATTTTCCAGATTATTTTAAGTATATCAATCTATATTAATATATAATATGTATATAAATCCAGGAATGAGCCCGATATTTTATTATTCTTGTTGCATAAAACATTCTTACAATAAGGAGTCAAGTGACATTGACAATAAATCGCCATAACTGTCATTCCTAGACGTCGTACCACAGATCACTATTTCTCAACAGGCCACAGATCCTAACAAACATATCAAATTATTTTATGTCTATTATAAATGCATTATCTCAATTGAATAATTCGTCGGCTCCAATTAATTCTAACGTAATGCTTTGAAAGCAAAATTGCGAAACAAATTATCGTTCTTTGTATCGCTTTTGTGATTTCGACAGTATTTCAATTTATCTATACTTATATTATATTAAATGTAACTGATATTTTATCCACGCCCTACCCTGACCCTTATCCAAAGTATTACAAGATTATTATAAAATAAAATCTTAAGAATTAGTCCAATATGGTACATCATTGACTATTCTCTATTTCATTCTCATTAATATATTACCGCTCACCATTATTTATTTATTTATTTATTTACATATACATTTATATGCTTCCTTTAATGTGCTATTGATATATAAAGTATATAGATATATATAAAGTAAAATTTCACATCTTTGTACAGATTGTACAAAGATGTAATTTCTGTTTTGTATTTTTAAAGTAAAAGAGACAATTTATTGACCTGAAATCATTGATATATTCGCTTGTAAGCGTCCTAGTAATATTTTAATAGTAAAAGTTTATGAGATATAGTTGTTTGTAACTCTTTCGCGAAAATACTTAATAGATTTCAATGAAACTTTACAATACTATAATTTATATATCAGAATAACACATAGGTTTGTAATCGTATAAATTGTATCAAATTAAGTAAGTAAAAACTCTCTCGCTCTGCCATCTTCGAGTTCTGAAAATCTTACATGTAAGCCATTATAACCAAAATTGTGAACCATAACTGCAATAAAAAAAGAGATTTTTTTTTCAATTGCACATTCGGTAATTATTCCAAATTGAAAATTTATAGTTATATCGTTTTTCTTATTTTTTGTAAAATTTATCTTCTGTTGGAAGTGAAAACCTTTTTGACCTTTTTATTTTTATTTAATGTTGGAACGATGAGTATCTGTAGTAGTCACTTCTTGTCGAGCAGCTATAAAAAAATGTACAAAATATAATATTAAAATAATGTTTTATGAAATTCCAATCGCCCTAAAATATAACTTAATATCACGATATTATATATAACATCTTATTCAAACATACTAAGCGAAACCGTTCAAAACACACACCCCATCTAAGAAAATGGCTAAAAAACTAAGCCCAATTTGTATGAATGTTCAAAGCATATTATGTGGACTATTTACCAACTGAATTTAATAAGCGGTAGTATCAAATAAACTAACATTGTATAATAAGCCGTAGCTATTAATTTCCGTTTTACACACGGTTTCAGTTTATGAACAATTGAACTTCTAGTTATAGGGGCAGTATCTATTACAACGGACTATGAAAAAGACTATTTACACTAAACGTGATTAGGTATAAAATCTACGTGCCTAAAGGCAAATGAAAGAGGTTTCGAATACAAAATTCGACACATATCACCTTTACGTTCGTTCCACTAACAATATAACAAACAAACAAACAAACATTTATTCCACATCCCAAACTGTATTATACTTAGTGCTAAATACAAATTAGGCGCATGGAAGGGAAACACGTTCAGCATATGATGCTGCTAAAACTCCTCGGCGGTAGACCATGGAGAATTGTTTAAGCATATGTAATGTCTGAGAACATAATAATAATAAAATAAAAAAATAACGCCAACAATTTCTTGTTGACGGAGCGCCGGTTTTCAGCGTGCCCCCGGAGTGACCTTTGGACTACCAGCCATTTAAGAAAAAAATTATAAATATAGACTAAATTGTTAAACAAAAAAAAATATGGTACATGACTATTCTCTATTTCATTCTCATTAATATATTACCGCTCACCATTATATGCTTCCTTTATGTGCTATTGACAAATATAAAGTTAAATTTCACAGTTTGTACAGATTTTTAAAGTTTAGTTACTATTATCTGTGGATTCACTTTTATTAAAACCGTGTATATGAGACGATCTATATGTATGTGTCTTCTAGGTCTAGGTCCTAGGTCTTCCTGTAAATTTTAACTAAAGTTGTTCAGTTACGTTACAAGCACAGATTAACGTAACGTAACATAAAAAAAAATGAGTATCTATGGAAGACCCCCCTTTTTATAAATGTACATACTATGTTTTATACAATGCTAAACGGTCATCTGAAAAGGTTTGCGGTAACAATTTATCGCCTTGAGTCTGTACTTAGTGTATCATTATTACTATATTCAACCTGCATAATTATTTTGACATTGTGACCCTTGCAAAAGACGCCAATTAAGGTACTTTGGAATGAGTTTACGTTACTCAAACACGATGTATTTTAAATATTCCAACTTATAAAGAGTTATTTCAGCTGCGCTAAATAGTAAGAGCGGGGACATTTTTATGTCTGTCAGGCTGCGTCTCATGTATCGTGATAGTTAGGTTATTGAAATATACACAGAAGATGTATTTTTGTATCCCTTATAATAAGCAATACATAACAATACAAATTTCGTACTCTCTATCTATTCGAGCAATCAAACGTGATTTGCTCACCAAAGTTAGTTTTCTTAAGAAATTTTCACCTATTTTACAATGTGTAAGCGGAGATTGTAGTTCGTGGATCTGACTGACGGCGCGTAAGGTTCTCATAAGAACGGTTAAGTTATTGTTTTAATAATATTTTGCAGGCTCATTATACCACGCCCAATATAATAAAGATAAGCTTTATGTACATGTAATATTTATGTCTTCATCAGTTAAACATTAAGTCCAACGATGAGCCCTATTATACTCTATAAGACTTCTAATAAGTAATACAAACTACTAAATATATCTTCTTATCAAAACCCAAAAGATCCAATAATGGAAAAAGAGGGCGTATTTGCTTAGTACCTTAAAGAAACTTCTTAAGAGGATGAATCCATTGTACTTTGTTGAATTTTATATCATGTAAGCGGTTTTTTAATAATAACTTTTAGTTATAGCCAACAAGTAAAATATGTTAATATTCATAGTATTTCACAGACCGTGGACACACGATACATTAATTGTACGAAATCGTCTAGATTTAATAACTGCAAAGATTGGTCTTAAAGTCATCATTAAATGGTTCGTCATTTTTTTGTTAGGTCACGGTTCTGCAATTAAAAACTTGAGAGGCAACCTATTTATAACCTCTAACTAATCAAATTTTATAGCTATTCCATACTTTTGTTTATATCAATATTTGGATATTAATAAAGTCTTTAATTCTACTATATTTTAATATCATTAAGGTACATTAATTAACTAATCTACAGTCGTCTGTGTGGCGTAGGCCTCCCGTAAACCTTATTTTCAATGGAAATCATTATCTTCTAAGAACTGTTCCCGATCAGTAACAGCGATACTAATTTCTCGTATACCCCGATATCAAACGACAGAGGGAATATTTCGAATCCATATTGATTCATTTCGACAATTCCCAGAAATAAATGAATAAGATTTATGAATAGTAAAAGTAACATCTGACCTGAAAATTTGTATCTAGTATATGAGTGTAATAAATCATAAATATACATTTTAAGTGTAAAATTCAAAGACAGAGCCTATTTCTCCCACTATCTGAACAAAAACAAATTTGAGACAACTTTGAAACTTAACCATCAAACTAAATTTGAAAGGGGTAACAAAGCCTTTGGCTATATAACAGTTAACTAATAAAAAATAATGCCAGAAATAAACTTAATTAAGAATTTTAATAAAATATTATTTTTAAATATAAACTCTCTACGGAACAGCATTCGTTGAGTGACTCACTCATCAACTCGCTGTTCGTAGAGGCAACATCCTGATGATGCTCCGGTGTCGGAGCGATACGTACGTCGAGTGGTTGTGGGTTTTTCGCGGAGTATTGCTTGTAGATTTGTCTATAAGGGTTTTTTCTATTCTTCCGCAAAGCAACGCCTGATTCTATTAATTTATTGGTAGTGCTTTAAGCTATCTATGAATCACTAGAAGACCATGGCGTCAAATGGTATGTGATTATTACAATGCGTCGCGGGCACTGCTATTAAATGTTTTGCGTTGACGTACATGAAGTACAGTTCAATTTGTCTATATAAATAAGGGTCGAATATGGCAATATCGATAATCGATAATGCAAGCGGTCAACACTGACTTGTCAATGTCATGTAAGACAAGCCGCTATGGTCTCATCGGTAAATTGTAATCGATCGGGTGATTGATGATATGTTATTTATGAAGCTAATTACAGATCATAACTATAGCTAATTATAAAAATTGATAGCTTCATTAATTAAAATTAATTTAAATTCGTTAATAACATTGATAATATTCTTCGCGTGAATTTACTAAATTAAATTAAAATTTACTCCATCTCGAGAAAGTACGTTGGACAGGCCAAGACTCAAAACAAATTCTGGAAATCAACCAAAAACCAAGGTAGACTTTGTCGTTCTTGGTTTACATCGAGCAAGTTTAACGAATATGTACATACGTGTGTAGTAACAGTTACCTTACTTTAAAATTATTAAAAACAGATTTTTAAAATTAAAGTGACAATTTATTTACCTAAAACATTGATAAAATCGCTTGTAAGCGCCCTAGTAATATTACTAGGACGCTTAGGCGTGCTGTTCAATAAAAATATAGAGGTTTGTAACTCTTTTGCGTAACGACAACTTAATAGATTTCAATGAAACTTTACAATATAGTTTAGAATCATATTTTTATTTATATAAAGATATTATGTAAAATGTCCTTAATATCGAAAGCACGTAAGAATCTGCCATCTGCAATCTATACTGGCGTGCGCTGCCAATACCTATAGTTAAACTTTTAGAATATCTTATATATTAAATAAAGAAACGTTCGTCTTAAATAGCCTTACAAAAATGCCTGACACAGTATATATAAAACTCTATATATCTTATGTGTAAGCCATTATAGCTAAAATAATGATAAAAAAATAATATTTTTTTTAAATGCACATTTGGCAGTATTAATGATACCTTATTAATAAATTTATCCCATAAATTTATATAACATATAAAATACATTCAAACCAATAGGTATAGTCAATTGCGAATATATAAATATAAACAGATTTAAACCTATAAGCATATCCGAACTGTTTGGTCGAGGTAATCTAAGTTGCGGATGTGTTACTGTCCTTATTAAGATTTTAAAATACCTTATCGTTTCCCCCGGATAGCGTCGATCCAAAAGATAATAATATACACTTTCATTTCCTTTGATATTCAAAACGAATAAAAATTATTTTATTAAATAACTGATATCGTAACATTGACCTCCTTATCAAAGATTTAATGGAGTATGTATATTGTATTTATTGTCATCAGTTGGGGGCGGTGTATACTTCGTAATATAGCATTGCAATGAAACCTGTTTTTCTCATATAAAACATGACGAATTTGACATTCCCTGCTAATACTAGTGTATAATTGTCTTAATTGGTCTCTAAGCTTCCTAAAATCTCATTTAATATACGAAATGTTTATTATTCATTTGTTTTACGAAATTTATTTGAAGGTAGGACACGACACGAGTGTCTTACATCCAAAACCATCCACTTAAGCTAAATCCACATGCTTTTTTTGTATTTTTTAAATTATAATTATAGTTAAGGAAGACTTATGATTATTCACTTTTTTACGAGTGTCTGCAAATTCAAAATGAAGCAAAAAATATGTAAAAGTAGTTATGTATTTCATACTGTGATTTTGAAGAAGAATAAAATAATTTGAATGAAATATATATAGCAGAGTTAACAAAAAAGACGTTATAAAGCTCGTGTTCTTTGAAGTCGGTTAAAATGCCCATTGACGCAGATGAGTTTAAATATTGGGCACAGTAACGCCCAATTATGTTTTTGCACACCTACGTCAAACGGCTTCGCAATAAATTTTGATTGAATACAAATCGGATATTTTTCGAAATGTAAATTTTGAATAATAAATCGCTTCCAGCAATAACGCCATAAAATGGGAAAATCCCAGTGTGACAAAAACTAGCAAGACACAAACAACGTGAAGTGCTGACCCCGAGTGTCACATTGAGAATAGATGTCAACTGTCAGGCGTAGATTTGCGTAGTAATATGTGAATACAAAAACATTAAGATAGCATTTTTATGTTGTTCCGTACCTCTCAGCGACAATTAAAAATTAAAAAAATTACAAAATTGTGTCTGCGTCACTGTTGGGTAGTTGAAGCTCTGACGACCGCCAATTTTCTCAAATACAATTCATAAACACCTACAACATTATCTCCACTGTTTAAATTATCTCCACCGAAAAAAAATCATTTTTAAATATATCAGGACACATTTCAAATGTTCTGCCTTAAGCTTTATTAACATGAATTTAATATCATTTACGTTAAACTTTACGTAGCTTGTGTGTGCGTGAAAGTCGTTGTGTATGTGTGTGTGAAAGTGATGGGATAGTGTGTGAACTTTCACTTAGTTCTAAGTGAAAAATACCGCCGAATCTTAGCTAAGTATGATTGCCGCATTGCAACATTGTCTTGCTGAAATTTATAATGGCTACAAGTAAACTGAATCCTGAACAAGTTACAATTGTGATTTGTGATTTCCATTTAAACATATTTAGCTAATGAGTGTGCCAGGGAGTGTTTGTTAAAACAAACGAAAATATAAAATAATAATAGCAAAAACATAAACTGTTAAATAAGAATTTAAATAATATTTTTACCTAGATCTTTGCATTAATCATACACTAAAAAAAAGATGCCACGAGCTTAAAACTAACTAAAGAAAAAAACTACAACGTCAAAATTTGAATATTACAATTTATAGCTTATTTTAATTTAATAATTTTTTATCCCATCATAAAACATACTTTATGTTAACCTACCGTTTAACCGGTAATTTAAGAATAGAAATGATATATAAATAAAAAAATTCTTTAGCAATCCGGTATTTGCTAAATCTAATATATTATATAAAATACTCGTGTCACGGGGTTCGAACTTGAACTCCTCCGAAACGGCTTACCGCTTCTCATGAAACTTTGTGAACGTATTGAGTAGGTCTGGGAATCGGCCAACATTTATTTTTCATCCCCCTAAATGTTTTTTTTTTTATTTTTTAGACAAAATTATTTATTATTTTTTTAAGATACAACATACAAAAATACATACAATCCTAAATTTTCACTCTTCTACGATCAACCCTTATTATTTATTTATTAATTGAAAATTGAAATCACATGTATGGCAAAACAACGTTTGCCGGATCAGCTAGTCTTAATATAAAATTGATTATCTTCTACACACTCACCCCTTACCTGCCATAAAGATTAAATTATGTGAAATCGTAATCTCCTCGCTTGTCTTTCAGTTAAAAAGACCCTAGAATAGGCGAAGTAAGGCCAAAGTCTTTAACATATCTGAGTTTCTGTATAATGTCTGTGAGAATAAATATTATGCTGACTCGTTATTGCACAATTTTAGATGATTTCAAGTTATTCATGTCACCTAGTTACGCTCCGTAGACAAGACTGAGTGTTAATAAATTATGTTTATTAAATATATAATACGTTATATAACTCAGATTACTTCACAGTAACCCACCAGCAGCTGCGAAAAATTAGTATAAGGTTTTTGATAATTGAGGAGGTAATGGCATTTTTCTCATTTCCCGTAATTCAAACGCGGATACACTCGACTTATACAAACTCTACTCAAAGATCGGGGTGGGCGATACCAACTTAAAACTCCTAGACTGCATATTCAGAAGAGACTCCCGGAGTCCAAGATCTTCATTTACCATGCGTAGAATCGCCCAGTGATTTAATTGTTAAAACTGACGTAGGTCGCAAACAAATGAATGATAATTAATTATTTTATATATATTAGTTGTGTTTTTGGGTTCACAATAATCAATATACATAAAAAAAGTATGTTTTTTTTTTTTCAATGTATTTTTTTAGTATATACACTATGTTCCCTAAGTTTACAGCCAATTAGATTAGTCGAACATCGTACCGTATTTTCCCCATTTTCACTGCGATTTTCATTTATGCTCTATTATTATCGAGCTGTTATATATTATTATATTATTACATAGTTTTCTTCGATGTATCTAAAATAATGTTTCAAGCCAATATATTATTATCAGACAAACTCTTATTATGTTTCATACATTGCTACAGAATGAGGAGTATTATTAAAATATAATTATGGTATTGACAAATTGAATCATATTGGCTCGTAGCCAAGGTTCAAGGGTTTGAAAAGGGTTTCCTATTTCTTTGTCACATTAACCTCAACAGGACATATAGGTAAATATTACAATTGATTTACAATAAGGATTTTAAGGATAGATAGGATACGTCGGTATATATGATAATATTATAACTCTGAGAACTGCCTCGATCGTGCTTTGTTTCTTTGGTTGAACACGCTTATCTCAGGTACAATTGAAACATTATTTTGTGTTAGAATTTGTCGAAGGCTAAATGCATCCTAGCTATTAATAAGACTGGAGAGAATATATGAATAATGTTCTCAAACTGACAAAAAATGCATAAAATATCAAGTAAATCGTAAGTCGTTAGATCCGCGTTTTAGGCTAAAATGTAAACACATCAAAACATTAGAAGATAGGTGCCATGTCCACTATTAAAAGCTTTAATGATGTACATAACGACTCATCACCCAATTTAGACAAACAATTATTAATAATATTATTGTTACTAAAATAAAATTCCACATTACGACTAGTTATTGGCACCTCCACTTAGCTTCAACAGATGGCGTTTTATTTAAGTAATATATAAAAATGCGATTTCTATTAAAGGAAGGAAGGCTTTGAAGTTTCTTGTCAAACTCAAAATGCAATATATTGATATTTATTATGAAAAATGTTTGATATAGAAAGTATTTTTCATATGCGATATTTTTAATTATTATTGCGATAGCAATATTTCTTTCTACTTAAATTCTATAATAATTATTAGAAAAATTTTTACATCCGCAAAATTAACAGCATTGTCCTACATTTAAAGGTCATAGACCTTAAGAGAACTTTAACAAAAAAGAACCGTTAAAGATTTGCAATATGAAAGTAACTTTGAGCTTACAATCGAACTTACGGACAATATTTTGCAGAAATATTAACATTATTCATATAAAATGACTTAAGAATAAAATTATATAACACAAATTTATGTGTACTTCATTAAAATTATTTAGAGTTGTTTTGATTTTCTTGTGTGTAAAATAATAATAAATAAAAACGTTAATTTGAATACAAGAAAAACAATAAGTTGCACGATGAATTAATTAGAGACGTGATTCGACGTGTTTTTGACAGATAAACATATGATTGTGTCAAAAACTAAATATATTTTTTATAAATCAAGACATATTTCACACGTCGGTTAACAAAAAATATATACCTATCTAAGTATACTTACATAGGTATATATTTTATATAAATTTAGACTCAGAACACAGCTAAAAAATATGTTTATCATAAGAATTCTGACCGCACCAGGATTCCGACCTTTTCGGCCGGCATAATGACCATTGCATCAAGAGGGTCGTAAAACATTCATCTGCTTTTGCAAAAAGTCCTCAGCACATCGAACTCGTACATATTGTCAATTTGATATAGCCTTAATTGCTAACATCAATGAACCAAGTATATGAGTATTCATATTTTCAATTTTCTTTAGCCATTTTACACTTTCTAATTTCATTGTATAATTGAAGAAATGTCGAGTGCCATTGAATTGGGCTCAACACTGCTTTAAGTATGTTTTTTGATTGATCTCTAAGCATAGACATTCTTATTAAGTAGATATTCTGATGTTTAATATGAAATAAGTAATTTTTTTCCAATCGAAAAAGGTTTTTTTTGAAAGCTTAACTCGTTTGAAGTCCTAAGGCATTTATGTATTCGTGTATATAAGACAGGGCCGAAATTGTTGTTATGAAAATGGAAAAAAATCTTTTTTTTTCAGATTAAATTAGTTAATTGAATCTCTTTAGATTTCAATACAATTTTCCCCAGGTTTACTAGGTTTTCCTATTCTCTACATAACCGTGCAAGTGGTAGTTGAGCAACCTATGAAAAAAAAACTATTTTGTGAGTTTATACTTAGAAATCACGCCATAAACACCGTATTTCATGTATGACGCAAAGCTAGGCTAGGAACTAGTTCTTGTAGCCATTTTTTTTGTTTTAAAACGCAAATGAATATAATACAAAAAAAGCCTGTTTGATTTTTCCAATCTTAATGTATTCCGAAGTAATATTTCAATGATTTTTTAAGCAATTTGATGGATTGACTATTAGCAGTGAGACATCAAAGGAACCATTATTTTTAATACTTAATTTTTGGTGAATTTTTTGCTTAGAATTTTTTACCGACTAGCCAATAGTTTTCAAATTTCTATCTAGAGTCATTTGTCACCTTTACTGTCAGAGTAATTTGTTTAAAATTAGGATCCGGCTTCCTTAAGTCACAAATTTAGCTTTAACAATCATTCTCATGATGTGCGGCATGTGTGCATGATTCTCATGATGTCATACGGTGTTGATGAACTATATTTGAAAGTTTTCATAGAACAATAACAGTTTGGCCAACTCTATCGGCCAATATACAATAAAATATTAATAAGATATTACACCCCCGCTCGATATAACACCAAACATATACGAATATCATCAGATCTGTCAGCAATCACTTTCTGCAACTGTTTGTTACCCACTTAAAAAAACAATTTTACTAAAAAGACATTTAGTAATTCACTCCATACTAATTATCTTTCACACGAAGAACCATCGAAGACGCGTAGAAATCATTTAAAGAAACCTATAAGCTTAAACAAAAACACTTTATTAACGGATTGAAGTCGTGTATTTTTGCAAAATTTAAATATATTTTACTTTAGAGCGTGCGTGGTATCGGTAGACCACCGTACGCGAAACGTGGGAAAAATTTACAATAGTGTAAAATATTTAAGTTTTGAAATTATATATAAGTTATAGGCGTGCATAAATTAAATACCTGCAAAATAATAGGCATTTGATTAATTCAAAAGAGCACTAAGTGATATATAAAAAATACATTACGTTCTTATTCTTAATACTTGAATTTATTTACGCTGAATAAATTAATCTTAGCCTTAAAATATTATCTTAATGACAATGTTGAACATCAATTGTTTCGTGTTTCTCATTTATTTTTTACGCTTCATAATTCAGTTGATGAACGTATCTTTTGTAAAATATTATACGTATAAGAGTTATGTTATTAAATCTTAATAGAACTTATTGTACCGGATAGGTATGGAGGAGGCGATGCCCGCAACTGCTACATGTGACCGCTAGAACCTGCTCGCTAAGACGCCTATCACTAGGGCTATGCATACATAAAAGGTTCACGAAAGAATGGACATCTTCTCGTGTTCTTTGAGTGAATTCGCAAGAGCCACCTTATTAGTTTTAAGCACGTATTGCATTAGGATAAGATCCTGTAATAATGTAATGTAGTAGTTATATGTATTAATAAATAAATAGTTTGTTCGGTCATCTAAACAATCAGGTTGAATGCAAACGGCATCCCTACGAGTATATATCAGAAATAAGATATATGAAAAATAGGATAGCTAATATTTATTTTATACATAATGTATTAATTGGTGGATGACTATAATCTCATTGTATGCAACTCGTAAAACAATCGGTTACGCTAAAATGACCTTCAGAATGCAATGCATTAACCGTCACTTACTGTTATATATAAAAGCAACATCACGCGAAAGTGACATTACGATCAACACACGAAATAAACACTGTTGATTCGCTCATGCAAAATTTTCAATTGATTGCAGACTGATTGTTACGCCATTAAATTACTTAATTGATTAATGAAAGCATTATATTAAAGAGAAAAGGTGTCTTCAATGTGCAGTTCTAAATCAAACGGCGTAGAGACCTGGGGAAATTAATATTAAGTTTTAGCCGGGAAACGGTCAGGAGGCTCATCTGACCCTCTCTCCTTACGCAGAGACCTTGCGTCACTCTGCGTTTTTTACAAAATCTACTATGGTGAGTGTTCGTCTGAACGTTGGGTTGATCCCGCTGCACGTTCCATCATCAGCAGTACTTGAATACTTCCATTTCGATGCATGGAACTTCCACAGTTGTTTACAAGGCATTTTCTATTGAACAAGTGAATGTGAATCCAAGTCTAGGATAGACCTCAATTCTTTAAAAAGAGAGCGTATTCTTTCCTCATGGCGACACTATTAGTTATGGGCCTTCCGCACATTTATAAAAAAAAAAGAACCGCCGCCATAGACGACGGCAGACAATTCCGGAGGCCTTGCTAGTGCGCTGCTGACGTTAAGTATAATGGTAGACAGGAGAGCCTATTAATGTCCTCTAATGTTTGAGTATTACAATATAAAAATTAATTCGTTGCCGCTCTTGGAAAAACCTCACAAAGCCGTTAAGTGACCACAAACGACTATGAATGAAAGAGATTTCACAACACGATTTTTCCGTTCTTCGAAGGATTACTCAAAGGCGACAAATCAAAACAATAATCCTTACAGTGTTACCGACTTGCAGTAATTCATTTATCACGACGTATAAACATCAACGTTAAATCATTAATTTAGTTAGTATAATTTAATAAACATACAGACAAAGGCACTATCTATTAAAACAGAGGAAGCAGAGACAAAAAACCCCAAACTCATTATTGTTATCATTAAGCGTTCTCTCTCTTATTTTCTTTTTTTTTTAATTTCTAAAGCGAGGATTGGAACGAAAAACATTATATTTGGGAAGCCACATTAAATAAAATAAGAATTTAAATTTGATTGTTCAAGTGATTGAAATAAGGCATAGAATCGAATAAAATGCCAAATCGAAGTGTTAAGTACGACCATGGTTTAGTCATGCGGGCATGGGCCGCAAGTGTTGCTGTTGTCAAAAGCAAAAGTTTATTAGTGAATATCTGAATACCCTGGTATTACAATTTTTCCACTTAAGCACCTCTATTACTTCTTTCTTTGGAATATTTCAGATTTGTATTGTATTTTTTTAAAAAAAAAAGAAAAGGGGGGGGGGGGTTGGGGGAAAAGGGGTTTTTAATAAAAAAAAAAAAAAAAAAAAAAAAGGGGGGGGGGGGGGGGAAAAAAAAAAAAAAAAAAAAAAAAAAAAAAAAAAAAAAAAAAAGGGGGGGGGGGGCCCCCCCAAAAAGGGGGGGGGGGGGGAAGGGGGGGGGGGCCCCCCCCCCCCCCCCCCAAAAACCCAAAAAAAGTAAAGGGGGAGGGGGGGCCGGGGGGGGGGGGGGGAAAAAAAAACCCCGGGGGGGGGGGAATTTAAAAAAAAAAGGGGGAAAAAAAAAACCCCCAGCCCCCCTGGAAAAAACAAAAAAATTTATCAAAAACGGTGCAGTGGTTTGAGAGAAGTTCAGTGACATACACACTCACAGAAGAATTATATATATAAAGATATAAATTGTTCATGTCAATTAAAAAACTTTCGTATATAAAGTATAAAATTAACATGAAGATACGATGCAAAATCTAATTTAATGATGACGTAAACTGCATACAACATTCAGCCGTTTTAAAAATCAAAAGAGGTTTCTTACTGTTAAGTTTATAGTCTGTGGTATTCCTATTACGGTCAAGGCTATCCATGATTTATCAATTATTATCGGGAAGTAGGCGATTCACAGGGCATTCCCATTATGAGCCAATATTTGGATGAGTCAAACTGTAATTAGCAGTTCTTAAGTGCGAATGTCAAATATAAGAAAAAATCAAGTGTATTCTCGAAGCCAAGTGTTTGTCTTGCGACTACGATAACTGATATGCATGTTGTAATTATTTTCTTTCTTTAATTTTTCATGTAATTTTCACGTGTTTTCCATGTGTTCATGTAGGTGAATTTTACGACAAATATCTAAACCTCATATAATAATTTATACACTTTTATTAGTACACATTATATATAGATACGGGAGGGGAAAAATATAGATTTTCGTACGTTGTATGTAGTAATTACGAACGTCAAAATCATTCTATGAACGTGGTATATTGAAAGCAAACCCAAAATAGACCACGACTATTAAGACGAATACAAAATACAACCTTTTATTACTAGAACATATATAATAATTGTACTAGTCCCAAATTCGAAATAACTGTTCAGCTACGGTAATTTGCGGTAAGTTGTGGTGAGCTTAAAATATGAAGACTTCGTTTAACAGTTATATGGTGATTTGAATTTATATTATTACGGCATTTTTTAAGGTAAAGAAATTCGTAATAAGCGTAAATAATCTTTACCCTACACCTATTTCATAAAAAATTACCGTAATATATTAAATACCGAGTCGAAATCTACGATAATAAGGTAGATTTAATCACCCAAATAGCCTTCGTTACATAAAATACGCCAAGGCAATTCGGGAAACGCCTACATTTTCACTTGCGCGGCAACATTGCGTGTAATGACATTGACCATCAGCTTTCTAGTTTTATGAACTTTCTGAGAAAGTGTTGGACAGATTACGTTATTGAGATAATGACAACTTGCCATTTCGGTAAGTTCCTTAATCAAAATGGCGCACACTATAATACTTCCTTTAATAAGACTTTAAATTATAATATATTTAATAATAAGTTTTTATGAAGCCCGTATAATAAAATGAGTAAATAAAATTTCAAATATTCTACGCTATATGACGCTAAAAACTATTCATTTTGTTTAAAAAGATTGTACTCGTATAGCAAAGAACAAATAACATCGTTTTAATTCATTTGCAATACACATGCTTATGCCATGTTGCTGAGCGAACTAAAAATATCAGTTTAATATATCTATATAGGATTAAAACGCAATTTATAATATAGCATTTATGCCGCCCTTTCGGTTTTTTAAATTATGTAAAATTCAATAATAATAATTGTTCTTAATAGTAACATACAGTATACATTCTATAAGACCAATAATAGAATAGAAGAATCGTTAATTGCCCTTATTAACATACTGATTAACTTATACTTATTTAATCTTAAAACTAGACTTAATCAACAATCATAAAATGGAAACTACATAATAATGAAAAAAAAAATTTATAAAAAAAAGAAAGATAACAAAAAATATAATAAATATCATTAAAATAGGGGAGAGAATAAATATAATTGTTTCGATCTAAAGGGGAGGACCAGACTCAGCTTAAAGCTGTTTGAATTCTCAAACGGCGCTGTTTTTCAGTCTGCTCCTGTTATATCGCGAAACCAGAATATATACATATATATATATATATATAGATATAATATATAATCGGTTTGTTAATATATTAAAAATAATAGCAATATTCCGCGAAAATACCCTCAAAACCTCGTCATTTCGCCCCGACACCGGAGCATCCTCAGTATATAATATAGAGTACAGAGTATGTATGGACTTCCGCAAAGTAACGCCTGATTAAATAGCATAGTAATTGAATAGTTAATAAACTAAGATACAGTATTTTATTTAAATGTACTACTCGTATTACCAACAGACAATTACAGAAATCTTGTACTAATTCTTAAAAGACCAGGAACGCATTTGTGATTTATCTAATAAAGCAGCGTATGTGTCATCTTCCTCATCCTTTCTGTGTCTCCCACACATATTTTTGTGTCTGACACACGAGTGTCTGAAAAAATTTGTGATTTCAAAAGATATCAATGTATTTCTTATAATACATTTGTGGTTATTCAAATGCCGTATGAACCGTATAGCAGTTTGTTTAATTGAAGTTTTCGGGTTCAAATTGAAAGATCATTCGTTGTATTCTACAATTTCATATCGAGCTTCTATCAATAGGAACGTGAATAGTAAATACTGCAAAAATAACAAAATTATTGCTATTTGAAAGTGTCAGTTGTGCATACGGAGAAAGCTACGCAAAAATTACGAAATCAATCATTATAAGACAGAATCGTCTATTTATTTTAAAAGCTGTATCTTTATATAAGGTATATAATGCTTTTGTGAGTGTATATGTCACTTAGCATCTCTCAAACGAGTGGACCGATTTTGTTGAAATTTTTTGTGAATGTTCAAGGGGATCTGGAAATGGTTTAGATTAAAATAAAAAATTTGGGTTCTTGAACTCCTCCTCCTCGGCTTGACCGATTCTCATGAAACTTTGTGAGCGTATTGAGTAGGTCTGAGAATCGGCCAACATCTATTTTTCATCCCCCTTAATGTTAAGGGTAGTCCACCCCTAATTTTTTTTAATTTATTAGACAAAATTTTTAGTTTCTATTTTTTTATGATACAACATATAATACATTTAATATTTTTCACCCTACTATATTTACCTATATTTTTTATTTATAAATTGAAAATTGAAACCACATGTATGGCAAAACAACGTTTGCCGGATCAGCTAGTATATTCATAGTTTTCGAAGTTGCTTTTATAAACATGACACTAATTCTTATCCAAATTTATAGGAAATCGCAATTTACACGTTATTGTCATAATTTTAAAATGACGCAACAAAAAGCGGATGGTATCGTTTATAGGAAGCTAAGGAAAACCCTAACGCGTATGTCATCGTAAAATGCAAATTTAACCACAATCTGTATTTTTCCAAACACGGAAAACTGTAGGTCAGAGGTCTGTCTGTGTTTTTGTAGACAATGCGAGGTAAAAAAAACAAATCTATGAAAAAAATCAACGTTGTGTTCCCCTGTACGAAATATATTTAAATTGCTTTACGAGAGTTCAACTCATTTCGGTCAACGTATACATTTGATGTCCTTGGGCTGGAGCTACCAGCATGGCTAACTCCCTTCGCTAAAAAACTTTCCGAATTTATAAAGTACATTATTAAATTCACTTGAAAAAAAAAGGTTACCGCGCCAGACCAAGGGCGATATAAGGTTGTACATGCAAATTTACGCAAACACAAAATTGTTGCAATAATATACACACTATACTAACAATTCTACGTCTTTAACCGTTTTTTTGTTAGCCATTAGATGTAAATATTCACATTCTACCTCTTTTTAGCATAATTTATATTTTAATTTACTATATATGGCTGGAGCCACTGTGTGTAAACAGACTTAATATTACCTATGTTCAAAGCCATGATTAACTATAATAACTGTAAGTTTTTTTTTAAAAGTGATGTTATTGAAAGTTGAAAGCAGCGCCATCTGTCGATTTTTTAAAGAACTGTTCCGTAACGTGCGTCGTGCACTCACTGCATTGGATTAGAATGACGTCTACAGTACACAATTCATTTAGGATCACAGATGCTACGCTAGACACTGATTTTGTAATATTTTCATTTACTTTTATTAATTTAAAACGGCTTTGTTACTTATAAGAAACTTTTATAATTTGTGCAGATTCATGTATGTATTAAAGTTTTTATTATCCCCCAGGAGATCTTTAATCTTCCGAAATGTAATGTATTTTAGAAGTCAATCATGCAAATTTCATCTAAATCAAACTAACAGTTTTACACTAACCCGTACAAGCAGACAAACACAGTTTTGTAATAAATAAAAATTTTAATTGCTTTTTTGTAAAAACTTTTAATGGTCGCGTTACGGTTGGGTTCGTACTGATATTATTCGGTTTTGGTTTAATATATGAGTAAAATTTCCGGGTTGACCTGATCATGTCCTGTTTTATAGTCGTCTATAGAAAACAATCAACTTATGGACACACAAGCAATGGTATTGCAAAAAATGCTTTACATTTGCGTTTAGAATATTGTATATAATTAATACGTAATTATTTAATTCCGTTATCGCCATACAGAGACACTCAATTTACAACTTACCTAGGATTTCCCCTCAATGTTATTTCTTTTAACATACTTTAGAAATGAGTCGTCTTATAAAGGACAATTATAAAGGGACAAATTCTGACTTAAATTAATATTTAAGAATTTCAAAAGCCGAGATTAGTGCTTTCACTATAGAAAAAAATCGTTTTTATACTATTCTTAATAAATATATTCCGCGTTGATTAGGTTATTTAAAATAATGATAACCATAAAGTGAACTCAGTTTACCTTATCGGCCACAAACACACCAGACGAAAAATTAAACCAATTTGAATCAAAACAACATATTTTTTGCGTTGCATTGACATAAAATATCATTTGAATTTTATTATTTGCTTCCCGTATATCTAGTTTCCGTGACCAATTAAAACTGCAACTTTGTTAATGTATGGTTTATAAATTGAGAGTTAAATATAGATATTATTCTGAATATTATATATGGAATCATTGGTTTCTCGAAGGGGTATGAACGTTGATTAGGAAACCGGTTTTTCTCGAAAAGCATCTGATTTTATATCTATTATGTAGTATTTTTATGCATGAATTTTTTGGTATAGTATTCTGTATACTCGATATAGTACCAAAAGTTGTATGACTTTACAAGTGATTCTAGTAAATAGATGTTCTTGCAAATCAATAATAGTTTAGTGTTTGTCATTTCCCTAAAAAGGAGCGTCGAATGGTAAACTTCTTGTGAAATCGATCAATACAAAAGTTTTCTTAATTTTACAGAAATCTGTTATTAGAATAACAAATGTTTTTATATAAAGGCAAGTCGTGGATAAATGACAATTAATATACTGGCGGTGTTATATGTAATGGTATAATTTGTCAAGTGGACTTTTATTATTTAGTGGAGACATATTATTGTTACGAAAAGTCTCCCATTTTAATTTCTATATGAAAACCGTTAACGTCACTGTATCCACAAATGTGTTTACTAAGTCCAAAATCTAAGAACTTTTTAAATACACGAGCCATAATAAAGGGAATTTATAATAAACTCATAGGTAAACTTCTTTTTAAAGAACTGACAATTGACACGTTTTGTTTTCATTTTGACATTTGACAAGCAAGAAACGCGTGAAAAAGAATGAAAAATAAGAACTATAGAATGAAAAATAAGAACAAATCGCTAAAATATTGATCATTAATTATACATCGATACGGAAAACCTAGTATTTCTGATAATTGAGGCTAATGCGAGGTTTACTATAATTATAATACTTAGTAAAAACTTTTAGCTCTGTTTTATCCTACTTCCTATGATTATAATTATAATGTTGTTTATTTAATT
This sequence comes from Pontia daplidice, assembly GCA_963693355.1. Lineage (NCBI taxonomy): Eukaryota > Metazoa > Arthropoda > Insecta > Lepidoptera > Pieridae > Pontia > Pontia daplidice. Next base: position 1,542,071 of record CAVNZL010000142.1, read on the forward strand.
TTATTAATAAAACTGTTTATATTGTTCAACGTATTAATTTAAAAAAAAAGTACGCTATATAAATTAAAATAATAATTATTAAATCCAATCCAATTAGTTATATAAATGATAGTTAATTTTCCTTTAATTCTATTATGCTATATACAAAACATAGTATAATGAGTGGTAAAGCCAAATGAAAATAAATATGAAAATATACAAACAAACATTTATTCCACATTTTACAACTGTACAAAATACAAATAAATTAGACGTGTGGAACGGAACTCAGCATATGCTCCGCCAACAATTTCTTGTCGACGAAGCGCCGGTTTTCAGTGTGCCCCCCTGAGTGACCTCTGGACTACCAGCAATTTAAAAAATAAATATAATATAAACTTTTTGTGTTTCTCTTTTGTAACTTCTAAGTTAAAAAATAGAAACGCAAAAAGTTAAACAAACGTGAATCCATGAAGAAAAAATGAGTTAACATTAAATGAATAACGAAGTTATTTTGCGTCGTATTTAGTTATAAGGGAAAAGGTTACGTTACAATAAAAACAATTTAAATCCTGCACATGAAATAACCAGGAGTTTTACTTTGATTTTCGAAGAAAATTTGTAAAATGATGCTGATAACCAAAATTTAACATAAAAATTTCTCGAACCGACAAATATTATACAGTGCTACGATTCGCCCGCAATTGATTAATATTCCCGTGCACATCGCAACACACATGTATACCGCTTTGATTCTATAAATGGATGGTCTAGCACAAAAATAATGACGATTTGGTGGGTAGGTTCACCATCCTCACAATGGCGACCCAGTTGCTGTACGCACCGTTATCCTCGCGTCGCGACCGTCGCACTTCGTTAGACAGCGATTAGAGTCGGTTGCCTTCAGTCACTACCTTTAATTGTCCGAAACAAATGAATTCATATCCAGAGATAATAAGGCCGAGCATTTAGGTGAGAGTTTAAGATAAGCAGGTCTTATTAATAAACCGAACCTTCCTTTCATCATTTACTACCTAAATATCGAACACTGGTTTTTCTGTGGGACTCGACATCTGTTCGCTGTGGAACGGGTGTGGTAAAGCGAGACCATTTTGCTAAACCTTTACTTCCTGAGATAAACGCGTTAAATATACTCTTTAAGTTTTGAAGTGTTTTAAGTTTACATTCAGCAGTCTCATAATTCAAAGCCAAGACTTATCGTCATGTAAGAATCGTATTTTCAAAATTATTAGTATAACTAGTATTTTGTAAAACGTGGATTTTCATCAAAATCCAAATATTAAAAAATGAAATATGCTAACAAACAACTAAAAATATGCCATTCTGTACTGATATAATCTCTTCGTTTGATGATTGCAGTCGATTAGATTTTCAAAATTATATCCATAAACAATTTTTTTTTTCTCAAGAACGTCATATGTAAGGAAGTAAACGTGTTCTGAAATGATAATATCTAAATGATAGTCGAAATAAATCAGTAGATAGTTCAAGGTGATGTCACACCTCACAAAAAATCATTTATATATTTGTAAAATATCAACTTCCTTGTCGATATATTGTCAACTGCGGATTCACCCGAATTAATTCCAATAATTGTGCACTTCGTAACCGCGTACCGGATCAATCCTCGTTTATATACATTTCGGCCTAACTTTACGAATCATGCTCCGATTTACTCGATCGATATAATTTTGTATCGCACCATTAAATACAAAAATATGTTTTTAATTCGCACGACTACTTCCTGAACGCGTTGAACCAAACAAAATCTCCAGTTTTATAATATTGCCATAGATTTTCCGTAACTAGCAGCGTAACAGGGGATGATACAGCATTGATATTTCTTTAGACAATGAGATCAGTTTAAACCACTGAAAATGCGTTTAACTAAACCACTTCGACGGTTCTCTTAAAACATAAATAACTTTTAGAGGAAGTCGTTGCTGTGTTAATTTTTTGACTAAATTGTTTTTCAATTAGCATTGTATATAGCTCAAAGGTCCTAACGAAATAACAAATATTGTGAATACGAAAAAGGCTGTAAAACTTAACTAAAAAAACATACACCTAAATAGTATTATTTCACATAATTTGATCAATTAAATATTTGTTGTCTAACACGCAATTGGTAACAACGTCAATAATAATTAAAAAATACATATAATATTACATGACTACATATATACAATGGCAAACGGACAGTAATATCTATAGAAATCGGAAAATATTCGGGATATATTCCTAAATTTTCCGCATATTCTCGTTCTGTAGCCAAAGGTTTCCTCTGTCTCTTCATTTTCACTTCTGTCTGATTGTCACTATACATATACAGTTTTGTATAGTTATAGCTATAAAGATTAAATTTTTACAGACAATCTCTATTGTTACTCATGGCTCCCATTCAAGCGTGATTTATACCCGATTTAATGTACACTATATCGCTATATGTGTCTGTTATATTAATATGTAATATAATGTTATTAATTCATGGTTCTTTTGTCCGCAGGTCGCTTAGCCTTGATAACATTTAGTATATGCACCGTTGTACTTGGAATAGTCCTGTCATTTGTGCCATGGCTAGATTATATAATAATGAGGGTGAGTTTTGATACACTATTTACACTATTTGATACACATACACTATCGTCAACAATGTGTTTTTTTATAGTACACACGGCCGATTTGGCCCATAGTAAGCAATTTACACGAGAGATGATATATTTAAATATATTTAGTAGACATATATAATACCCAGATATCTATGTTCTCATAAGTACGTACTCGTCCGAGTCGTACGTAAGTAAAAACTAATTTAAATGCTATTGGTTCTAGGAATTACGCTTATGGAATGGATCGCTGAGTTACAGCTACTGGCAGCGGCCGGGGGTGATAAGATTAACCAAAGTCTACATCTTCAACGTGACCAACCCACAGGGATTTCTGGAAAATGGCGAAAAACCGAAATTGAATGAAGTGGGGCCTTTTGTCTATAGGTGAGATATTTAAAATACTTAAGTCTACACTCTAAAAGACTCATTTTTTTATATATTTTAAACGTTTTAAAAGTTATTTGTGTCGCTTTTACTAATGTTCACCAGTAATAAGTAAAATTTAATCCTCCCAAGAACAGCGAGCCAAGACGCAATAATCTTGCCAAAGTTATCAATCGATCCCAAATTATAAAGACTGTATCGTTTTTCATATAATAATACGAAAAAAAATTTCACAAAAAAGAAAATTATGTTATCGTACAGCGTTTTAAGTGCTTCAATGTCATTAACCCATCTATTTTGCTAAAGTGCGGCTTTTGCAGCATATATGATGAGCTTTACTATTTTTTCCTTAACAGATAACAAATATTGAATATATAATATATTTCTAAACCCTTACTTATTGAGATATATTTTTATTAAAATATTTGGAGTCCTGAATGATTATGAAAATGTTGTATGTATTTGAATTCCAAAGAGATTTCACTTATATTGGTAAAGGTGCTTATTTAGATAGCTCCTTACTTAGAATTAGGTGTATTTTATGGTTGAGTGAGGTTTATTACACTTATGCTATCACCGATGCAATAAAAACATCAATTTTAACATGGTAACCCAAATTATAATTAATTTAAAAATGTCAAAAGTATCTATACGACTTCATCACTTACCCCGTCAAATAGTTATCAGGCTTGAAATACGTCAGTTAAATAATGATTACTAACCAAAATTTACTCACGTCTTAACCTACGTTCAAATGCAAGGTTGTTGCAATCTTTTCTCAAATTTAAAGGTTAAGGTCCGATGATGCACTAACTGTAGTTTATGTAATATTAGTTAAAGATTTCTTCAAAGATATCTTTCTTGATAGGAAACAAATATTCCTAGAATTCAGAGACGTCTGATCACTCAGATTTTTTATAAGGTTTTCCATTGTGGAGATACGAGCAAAATTGGGAATTTATACTAGACGATGACTAAGAGTAGATGATTGACTCACAGTTTACTGTTACAGGGAAGATATGGAGAAGGTCAATATAAAATTTCACGATAACGATACGGTTACATTTCAACACAACAAAATACTGCGGTTTGTGCCGGAGCTGTCCGTGGATAAGTCACAGAAACTGGTCGTGCCGAACATTCCGCTTCTGGTGAGACTTTTACTTCTATTAACGTAGATACATAAAACGGACATTTTATACCGAAATTCAAATATTTATATGGTAAATTTTGTTAAGAAACTCTAAGTTTATGTTTCAGACCCATTTTTCTTAAGACAATAGCAAAAACTAAGAATTTATTTTATTAATTACTATATTTAAAGACATTCAAAATATATAAACTAATTATGTAACAGACAGTGACGTCATTCTCTCCAAACATGGCATCTCTGGTGTTTAATCTTCTGGTGTCCGGGCTGTCTCTGACGTATCGAGAGAGAGCCAAACCCTTTGTCCACGTCACTGCTGAGGAGCTCGTATTTGGGTGAGTAACTTATATTATAATTTGAAATCTCAAAACCTCAATTCAGTTTTCTTCTCTATAATATATTGAATTTTATGACCATACTATGTTGAAGCATTACTTCTAGTACCTAATTACCTAAACAAATATAATTTACATAAACTTCATTATCAAATTAAGAGTGTGAATTGAGACGACAATCTGTATCAAAATTTAGAATATGGAGGGAGAAAGGTCAAGCTTGGTTGGAAATAAATTATATATTGTTGTTAATTTATAGGTTTGGTGTATTAAAAAGTTCGTAACGGTGTATGTAATCAAGTTAAGATAATTTCTCAATTGCTACGTATTTCGTCATATACGAGTAAACAATTTTTTAAGCTTGTCCGACTTTGATTCTCGCTCTACTATGGACCCACATTAAAAGAGAGTTTTATAACTCTAAAATAATTATAAATAATCAGATTTGTGAAATACCGAATAGTTTAATATTAAATAAGTTTAATTTAAAAATATATTTCAGAAACAGTTAAATAGCGTTTAATTTAAAATAGCGTTTAAGGATTAATATGAAGGCTATGCAAAATCTGTTTTAAGACTATAGCATTATAGACACAATTACTTTAACGAATAGTTTACAAAACTTTTATACCACAATAACTAACTACCGATTTTTATATAGAGAAATGACATATTTATCATTCTTCTCGCTCCAGTGTAGTTACATTTTTACTAAGCTACTTCAATATAATTAGTAGTTATGATAGCACAATTTAACTGCGGTATGGCATGACAATTTATAAAAAATATTTAAATCGATTCTGCCGTTACTTCTGTCAAATATTGATGTATCCATTTATTTCCAGATACAATGATCCGTTGGTGACATTGGCACATTATTTCTATCCCAAGGGCAAGCGACCTAACAGCCAAATGGGATTATTGTTAGCGGTAAGTTTCATTACATGTAAATACGGGAATTTTATTATAAATGCTTGTTGATTTGTGGACTGTACATTTGGAGTGATTTAATGTTTATATTAACTATAAGAATGTAGGTTTACAAATTAGTGATAAATTCTATATAATTAGTGAAACAGAGAGTCGAATATAAGTCGCACGACATTTTAAGGCCCTCAACAGCAAATTGCATCCGAATGCATTTTGTTATTATCAATCATAAATTCATTATAATCTCTAGATTTGTGTTCTAGAGAAACGGTACCCTGTCCGAAGTGTCGACGATATACGCTGGTCAAGATATGAAGAAATTCGGTTATTTGGACAAGGTTAATGGATTGGACCATCTTCCACATTGGAAGGACCGGCCCTGCACTAATATTAGGTATGTGACTAAGTCGTTTTATGACCACAAGCACTACGGCTTAGTTTTTTGAATTCTCGAAGGACATCAACAAATGTCATTATTTTAATTGATGTTACAAAGTTGAATTGTTCGTTTGTATGTGATTTATGTGGTAGTCCATTTATCGAGAAGTACTAGTAGTGTCTAGGGTGAACTCGCTGTTATCAAGAAGAGCAGAAATGTTGTGAGGGAGAGAGACCTCACCCGTTAGAATCTGTGAGTACAGGAAACAGATTGTATTTAATCCATGGCGTGTAAAACACATAGTCAATTTAAGAATATTGCAATTATAGTAAGATACCTCCAAGCTGGATTGTCAATATAGGGATCGCATGCCTGACTAGATAAACAAAGCTTAGTTTAGCTTAGAAACTGCTCTTTGCACTCAGGCTCTCGGGAAATCCCAGTTTTCTCGTCCCTGACCTTCTGTTATGTCATAAATCTAAACAATGTGACATTATCTTGATCTTAAATGGGGAAACCCGACAATGCAAAATAACTAACTGCGCCTCATTTTAATACTGTCTCATGCAACTTCGTTTCAATAAATTAATAGGAAGAAGTGTTCAGCTACCGAGGCCAAAATGTCTAGAATTAATTAGTAAATTTTAAGTTAGTTACAAAATAAAAATGGAAGCGAACTTATGAGGATTAACAGAAAATATATTATAATAAATAAAATATATAATGTTTTTACTGAATATGTTTAAAATTAAACACGCTTATAAATATTTATGTTTGATATATTTTTAAGAATTATTTTTCGTGAAGAACGATTTCACCGTTTTTCTTCTATATGCCAATACCGTTTACGATTTTACCAACAATTTATCTTAAGATCCTTAGTCAAGTACAAACAAACAAAAGGAAACATACTTCCGACATGGTCGTATGTTTGTTTTCTTTAATTTTTATTTGTTTAAGAATAACATTAGCAATACGTTATTTTCTCACTACATAAATATTCTGCAAATACTATTTTCCTATTTTTTAAATCAACTTTAATTCATCGATATGTCTGTTCTGCTAGAGCAATTTTATAGGAAAAATGTAGTATAATAACCTTCATCAAGTTTCGTGAAATCTTTGAAATCCCAACGTTGAAGCTGTAGGTTGTATTCCGGGAGAAACAGTAAATCTGAATTCACAGAACCAGTGGAATGCTCCATTGGATTATTACGAGAGAGAATCCAATTGACGTCAATCGCCGATACCATAATGAGTTCGACTCACTCCATTTGCTTTTATTAATCACAAGACTTTGGAGGTGAACGACCAGACAACGTACCTTATGTGATCAAAAAAAGAGATTCAAAGGAAAAACCCTGAGGGCCTGCGGAGTTTAACGTTGGAATTTCTACATTGTTTGAGTTTAGTCGAAATTTTTAAAGTTATCTATCGATATGGACGCAAAAACGACGTCAAAATTCACCAAACTCTTAAATATTTCGTTTGTAATAGTTAGTTTTGTATTACTAGGAGAATGTATTTTTTAACGGCTTATTGTTAGAAGTCAGTTAGGACTAAACGGTTGTATGAACGAATGTATGTTTAGTCCTAGGGTCCAGTTGTGTATACTATATAGATAGCATATATTTTAAATTTAAGCATACTTTCAGGGCGTCTGAGGGATCTTTCTTTCCCCCACGCTCCATCACCAAGGAAGATATAGTTTACATTTACGATAAAGATTTGTGCCGAGTCCTGCCGATGAAGTACCGTAAAGACACGTATAAAGACGGTATGTATTCTAGACCTGAGGTCTTGGCAGTAGATCTATAAAAGTCATCATTAGTTTTCTTTCAATATAAGTTGGTGAGCTTTTTAAATCATCTGTTGGTTTTGTTTTAAATAGAGTGTTTAGAATATTTGCAATTTTAGTTTGTATGTGTTAGTTTAGTTTAAGAATACATTTCTCCTAAACACTGTGAGTCACGCAAAGATGATATTCGAAGAATACAATGAACTTTTAAGTAATATCGGGAAATGTTGAATTATTAAATATTACGTACGTTCCTACGTATACGTCTTTATTATGTTGAGAAACATTTTACGAGATACTTGATGCATCCGATCTTAATAATTACTGTTCATTTCAGGTATTAAAGTAGGCTTGTATACGCCCCCGGAGTCAACTTTGGAGAGTGCAGAAATCAACCCGGACAACAAATGCTTCTGTGATGGAAATCAATGTCCGAAACGTGGACTGCAGAATATAAGTCCTTGTCAATATAGTACGTATTTTTATTAGCACTTAACAAACAAACCTTAAACGCTGGCACAAGATTAATTAGTCCTAGATTTATATCAAACTATTGAATTCAATTTAGTAATATATATTATTTGAAACACCAAATTTGAGGAATATTTAAGCTTTTCTTTTCTCGTAACCAAATGAAATCAACGTAGACTCGCTATTCTTACTATTATAACAAATTGTGGTAAGTTTGGAGAGTTACTTATGAGTTTCACCTAACACTAAAAAATCAATCTTTCAAGATGCACCAGTTTATCTATCGTACCCGCACTTCTATGATGCTGATCCGAGTCTACTCGAGGTGGTGGAAGGTCTGTCGCCAGTTAAAGAGAAACACGAGAGCTACTTCTTGATTCAGCCCGTAAGTATATTTTTTATTTTTTTATCGATACGATCTACAATTTATAAGATTGACGCGCTCCTATCAGTAAAAACCTATACTATATGAGTGCCAAAACTAAAACAGTACTTATATATGTTTTATAAATAAGTATATAGGACCACAGCCATCAAATATGCTAATAAATACAAATGTTGACTGTATCGGGAATCAATGTGGAGACCTCTTCTTTGGCAGTCCGGCCTGGTCATCATTCTAATAGTATACATATATATAGCAAATATTGTACGATTATGAAAATATAGATCATAATTCACATTCTCTGCCAGTTCTCAAAAGGGATAAAGCGGAAAAGAACTGGCTATGAACCCTCTACCATTCGCTCCAAACAACGGTGTTGATGCTAAAAACATGACCACTTCAATTCCAACCGATTTTATTTATAACTAATTTTGCTTTAGTTTTGATTTAAGCCGATTTAAGGTGAATTCAATTCCGAATCTGAGATTAAAGTAACGGTACTGTTTTTTATATAAACAACAATGTTATGTTTGTTATTCTCTGTTATAAATACTCTTATAAAACGAGTTCATGTATTACAGAAAATCGGTGTACCGCTTGAGGGCCAAATTCGCGTTCAGCTGAATCTGAAAGTGGACAGGGCACCAAACATTCGCGTTAACAACATTCACAAGTTCCCTGACATGGTATTCCCAGTGATGTGGCTCCAAGAGGTGAGAAAGTTTCGCTTAATATTTCAGATCAAAACACTGAGGGCTTTATTGTTTATTAATTTATTTGCGCCTCTGGTGAGTTCCGAACCGAATGTTCCTATTACAGTATTTAGAGGACTTTGTGTACTTAAATAAAATAATTTCTGATATATTAATTAATAACCTAGTTTGATGCATATCTTATTTGAACCATATTTTTCAGGGCATCGAAGAAGTTACCACACCAATATGGCGTCTGATATTCCTCGCCACTGCTTTCGGTCCAGTGCTCGCAGCCATCGTTTCCTACTCCCTTATCATATGCGGAATCCTCCTCATCATCTACGTATTCATCAAAGCCTATAAAAAATTCGTAATCGGCCAGAATTCGATCGAAATAGTGGAGCTCGGGCGAGAAACCCTCCGCCGAGGCTCAACCCTAATCATCAACGGCTCAAAACTTTTAAACCACAAGGAAACATCATACCAACCCTTACGAAAATCAACGTCAACAACAAGCAGCGGTGAAGAAGCACTGCAAGAGTTAACTTTCATTGACAAATCGGAGAATTTAAGTCAAAGCTTAGATGAGTTAAAGAGTATATTAAATAGGGACTTTGTTAAGAGTAATTTTAGTGAAGCGGAACGGGAGTCGTTAATACACGCAGATAATTCGTTCATATTGTCTGAACATCGGCGGTATAGTGTTTTCAAATTGCCGGAGGGTTTGAAGTGAGGTCGCTTTTGGGCCACTCAGTGATGAGAAGTCCGTAGAAGTTGTTTTAGATTATTAATAGGATGAATTGACGTTGATGTTGCCTCTGATTGCATTCGTATCTAAATAGATTTTTCTTGTTGTTTCAATATGTGATCAGCCTTTTGTTCTAGCAGTCTTTTATCATGATTGATAACGATTTTTTACAATAATATTAAATTACAGGTAATTTTAAAATTAGTAATTTCGTGTTTACTTTAAATTTTGCAAATAATCACCCAACCCAGTGACTGTCTGTGGACTTCTTAGAAGTGTGAGTGGCAAAAAGCGGGAAGTGTGAGTTACCTCACTGACTGAACAGATTCCGATTTTAAAGGAATCGACTAGTTTTAATATAGCTTGCTCAATAGTAGTCTGGCCTTAGATAAGTTAGTTCGTATAAGGCCCCTTTTCTATACACTAAACACAGTGCCTTACAAAACCTTTGACACAAACGTCAGTTTTTTATATTCACAACGCTTCTACAGATGTCAAATTGTTTGGAACTCCTTTTGCGAAATTCCAAATATCTATGTATTTTTTGTGTTTTAGCGTTGATGAAGAATCAAATGGTGAAAGTTACACTTTTTTGAGTTTTTCATAATCCTGATTTTGTCTATGCATGTTTGGACCTTCACAACGGCAAACGTTCTATTTAAAAAATCTCTTTTAAATGAATACAGATATTTCTTCGAATCATTTTTAGTGCACTACTACTATGCGTATATTAAGTACGGTAACATTCGGTGTAGGTCCAAACCAAGCAATCAAAAATCATTATAGTGTGACAATAATAATGCATGTACAAAGAGGTAGTTGTCAAATTTTGGTTTTTTTACTTGGAGGAACAATCATAACTTCAAAGTTTGACAATTATATAGGTGTAAAATATGTAACAGAATTTCCTGTGATGTTACCAACATTAAAAAGCAAAATTAGTTTAAGAGGAATAGATATTTTATACTAGTCCTATACATATTTAAGTATTGCGGTAACGCTGCATCGATTTCGATCGATCTTCCATTTAAATTCGTTCGAAAATTGTTTTTTTTTTTCACTAACCACTCAAATGCCCTTTAGAAATAAAAAAGAAGTAATTGTTCAGTAATAGTCAAAAATCCTACCCGCCTTAATTCACATTGCAGTGTTACCAACCTCAAAATTTGGTGATGGATGACTAGTTATTAAGATATTGTGCCCACGGTTTACGGGAGATACCCATCCATTGTACTTAACGATAGATATGATATGGCAGAAAAAATTATATGCAATTTAATTGCCATTAATTGTTACCATAAATGAAATTTTATTTAAATATTTTGGGACATTGAATTTTATATTTTGATACGTACACGTAGGAGGATCTAATAGACTTAATTCTAAAGACAAGGCTCTATTAGATTGTCTACAGATAATGTTACCTAAATAATGTACCGAATAATTAATATAAGAGTTTTATATTTTGATAAATGTAGTTTAGAAATAATATAAGACTTCTTAGAGATTGAAAAATGGATCATATATAATCATGTCTGCATTGGGTTTAAAATATTTGTAAGTCGTTTAGATACAACCCTGACCAATTTTTAAAAATCTTTTTGGTTTAGGAATTTAATTATTCTTGCCTGTTTGAATAATCGTCAAAATCTATAGAGTATATAGGGTTGTTAGACAATACATGTCACAAATGTTTATTCTTTAATAAGATCCTAATTGCAAAATGAATCTCATACGTGTGTTGTTTTAATTAGAGATTCATATATTTCGATGAATAGTTGACTTATCAAACAGCAAAATCAAAAAGGTAATAATTCTGAGAAAAAATTATTCAGCAATAAGTATTTTAAACCTTCACCGATTCACCTTAAACAAATTTCACTTAAATCTTTAGAAAATGGGGAAATTTTATCTTAAATTATTTAATGGTTGATAAATGATCTGTTCACGCCTAAAATTGCTCAATGAATGTGTGTTGAATGTTTGAATGTTATATTGAAACGAAGCTCAATTTTAATTAGCTTTAAAGCCGAAGACTTAGTAATACATTCCATTATGAACTTAATCGGATGGGCGTAAGGACTAATATTGTAAATACATTTACACTTTTGTATCCAACTTCGTTTATAATAAAATATTAAGTTCAATTTTTCTTTTTATTTTAAAACATTGCAAACAAACCCTTTTTTATCTACATCGAAAAGTTTTGGTATAATTATTAAATATGAAAGCTTCAATGAAAGCAAAAGTATTGTAATTGATGAAGAAATGGAACAAAAAAATCTTTTCAACTTCTAAATAAGCGGAAAAAACAATACCGGGAAATAAAAATGGTGAGTATTTTCGGTTGACCCATTTCTATGAAATTTGACAAGTCTCATACACTTTTTTTGAACAGTGCTTCCTGAAATATGTGTGTGCGTCTATTTCACGGTACAGGACAATCTTAGCATTGCCGCACGGCTTCGAAAATCTCATCCGTCATCGCGGTTTTTGGACGACCTCCAAGTGGCTTGTGATGAGGCAAGCCATAATTCTACACCACTTAAATAGCAGCTTCTACGTTCCTGAAACACAGAAGTGATCTCAAAGCAGGCGCGAAAAATTTTCTTAGTCGTTTCGATTTTTACAAGCGCAAAACGTCACCTTTGGTTAGACGATACATTTCGATTCTAAATTCAAAAGAAAAAACCTTTTTAATAATCGCGGAAGGTTGCCAATGACATTAAAAGTCTGCCACTGTACTTCGAAATGTTGCCATAATAACGCATACTGCCACATATTTGCATTTTTTCTTCAATGTGAATATTACTGTGTGAGTGATACAAGAAAAACAAATAAGGCATGCGAAAACGATTATATTTTCAGCAAACTGTACAGATATATAGGATTTGTCAAAATTGGTATAACATATTATTGGCAATTTGGACAAATCTTACAATTTAGGCATGTCATAGAAGTACAAAAGTACATAGCGTTATTGACTAGTAAAACATTATGCGATATTTATACATTAATCAACTTTTACTCTAGCCACAGACAATCACAATACTAAGCAAGTATTGGTAATTTAAAAAAAAATATATTGAAATATACAATAAAAATATATATCAGAAATTTAGGGTCACCTTTGAACCCTTATATAGTTGGGTTAACTTCATTCAAAAACTAATCAGGATATATAATTACATATAATCATATTTCAGTTCATATTAAAGAAAAAATATTTAAAAAAAACTTATTAAGAATTAAAGTTACACTCAAAATTTGATACTTGTAGTATTATGATTCGCCTATAAATATCACTGGGCCTAATTCAGTTCAATCAAACTTATAACAACTCTTGAAATCGAAAAAAACTAAACTATTTATATCCGAATATTTTTATATTAGATAAAAAATGTTTACACATAAGTTTAATATTACATATTATTGAAATAATTTTAATAAGTTGTTCAAGTTTGATAAAACTATAAATATTTAAACAAGCATTAATCCTACAGTATACTAGATCGGACTTTTCTTAGAATAAAACACTATTGATTAAAATAGTTTAAAAATACATTTTTTATCTATACTATAGATAGGTACAATCGAATTAAAAGTTTATAAAAAAATTTATCTCACAATTTTTTACGTATATCCGTTTTCTCGTATAACAGATTACATTATCATCTAAGAATTCAAAAACAATAAAACTCTGTGGTAATATATCTATAGACATAGAGAAAAGACAAAAACCTCACATTAGCACTGTAGAACCTAGTCTATAGAAGAACGATGAATGAGTAATTTTATAAAGAAACAGTTTTTTGTTTTATTGAATTCCAAACTTAATTAAAAAAAAAATTAGAGTACTCTTTTCTCTCTGATAACGTTTATGTTCCAGATTCAAATAAAAATAAGGAAAGGTTGTACAGTTCTCTATGTCTATGGACATTAGTTTCACTTTGTCAATGATGTAGATACACCAAAAATAAACTTAGTCAAATATTTACAAAAACTATAACGATAACTAGAAATTGCAAAATAAATGGCACCGACTATATTAGCTTTCAATTTTGTGTACTAAAACAAATTAACTGAAATCATAATGAATTTTATCTCTAACAATTTATTTTCCGATAGTTTTAATTTTATACAGGAAATTAAGCTTATACGCTAAACGATTAGTCACAGCGAAAATCACGTTTAACCAATTCCAATAAGAGAAACGTTCGCATATTTGCAACAAGCTTATTCATTATGTCTTTTACACAAATAAAAAAATCTATAATTACATAAACACGTGCAGACGTACGTTACGAACGTATACCTGGGCACGCACGTAAAAAATGTCTATATCGATCAGAAAGTGACGGGGTGAATAACCTTTTACTTATCAACCGAAAATCAATTTAACGCCACAGATTAACGTAAAATATTTTCACTTGAAATAAGTTTAGGTACCAGAGACTACTATTGCATGCCTTGTGGTAGAATATGGTTTATGTACTTTGTTAAGACCTTGGTTTTCTTGTACCCATATTCGCAAACGAATAAATGATTAATTTAAAATAAAAATTTTGCAACATTGATTTTAAAACATGTGTGTCATCAAATAACGGCCAAACAGAGTTTTTTATCCGAAATACTTGTATGAGACCCAGTAGTATTTAGGGAAATGTTGAATAGACAATTAAAACCGTACATTTATGTTCCAGTAGTTATGGAATAACAATTACCTCTGTTATCTATAAAAATAATAATGAAAAACTGCTCCTCCTTCTGTCAAATCGGCTCTATGTTAATTAAGATATTTCTGTCGTCCGCACAATCCGTTTGTAAGATTGTGTGTAGTTTCTACGCATGTCTAGCAAATATGCGAACGCTCCAACCATATAACAAAATATATCTTACGTTAATTTTAAAATAATGGAAGATCAAAGCTTATTGAAGACAAACTAATTCAGTATACATGTCAGTGGCATTGAAAAGTTATTGCTTCAACCACATTTAAATATCGCTGTCCTATTTAAAACTTTATTATCCTAAAATACTAGAAATCGCTGTTTTCTTGAACATAGGGATATAATCAGTTATGACTGCCTCTTAGATATAAAGCTTTAGTTTTAACACTAAAGTCAAAACTAACAGTTAAAACTCTTTTCTCTTATTCTGACACATTGTATTTACTCTGTGGTGGAAATAGACAAAGTGACTTTAGACTGCAAAACTGACTTATTATTTCCTATCAAATATCATTGTGGTGTGAATTAAATGGGATTTTGACAAGTGACATTGGGTCGATTTGACGCTATCTATACTGATACTATTCTCTCCTACGTAGGTAACCTATCGAATACTGTCAAGTATTAAAATTTAATCCTAAATTTAAAATTTTGTCGATATTTTAACGTATACAGTTTTAATGGGTATACAATATTTGCATTTCGTATAATTAGTCGTATATCCTAATATGGCTGTCTCGTAACTAAAAAGAATTATGAGTATATAAAAAACTTATTTGTACAAATAAATACGATTTGTCTATGGACGGTATTGTCTAGTTCTGTGGTAAAAAATATTCTTTATCACTATTACATGTTTCAGTCGAAATCGTGGAAGAAAACTAAAACTATTATTCACAACCGGTGTAAAAATTGACAATACATGATACAAAGCACGATTGAATCAACGCAATGAAACTGGTTGTAATAACTGTATGGCAACACCACCTTATCCAAGAGGTTTGACTAACTTACAATTTGAATACATCGTTCCCTATTCAAAAGATGTTACCAGAAAAATATTAAAAAGAGTATTTACACAATACTAAAGTGGACGGTGTTGCCATAAACAAAAATCGTTTAATGGACATTTTAATTTAGCTTTATTCATAGTAAAACTAAGTTCTACGATATTTTGATATTATAATTCTTAATTTCATCCAAATTGGATCAGCTATTTAAGCGTGAAAACCCACTGTACATAGTTTGAAGTCGATACAAGTCTTAAAACGTCCATTTAAAAATACCAAATAAGTACAAACATATTAAAATAGTGAGGTATGACGTACGTATACATGGTTCTAACTTATAATCTATGGTATACACAGTATGTCTTTTGTGAAGTCCACTACTCATTTATTGCCCTGAAAAAAAAATATACAAAATATACGTTTTGATTGCAAATACAATTAAACGCAATTTTAATTTCGAAAACAATAAATATTATAAGAAATAGTGTATGTTAAAAATAAAATTTATTGTGCCGCTTTAAGTTTACAAAAAATTAAATATAATGAAAACTCTTCTAATTTTATAATTTATTTATTTAATTTAGATTATTTATTAAATTCTTCTTGAATTAAATTCTCATTACTGGGGTCCAGGGTAATTCTAATATGTAAAATACTTTTTTTTGTTCCTATTTTTTTGACTAATACTATATAATGGTAGATAGTGAAAGCTTTTATATATACTGACGCTAAACTAAATTAAATTAATATTTATATTTTAACATTTAAATGTAATATATTAATATTAAAATGTATTGTTTTTTCTGTAAATATTTATAGTATGATTAGGCAGTCTCTTATAATATAACTAATATTTGATTAAAATTTGTTCAGCGGGTAAGCTTCTTAGCGTACCTTAGTGCATGGTCTGCTGTAACGGCGGATAATGTTCATTTGTCTGCTCGTTCACGGGCTCCTGTTCATCACCAGACTGATCACCTTCCTGCTCTTCGTCCTCAGATGATGAAAGCAGACCTGAAAATATCACAAAAATACTAGTAATTTTCATAACAGTATGTTTTGTTTTGTTTATCATTTTATATTTGGTAGTCAAAAAAAAGTTGTAAATGGTATTTAAAAATTATATCTGACTAAGATGGTCCTAACAGTTGGGTGTAAGACCAGATCTGGAGCAACACGTAATTTTAAAAAATCTTAAATATATAAATTTAACATTAATTAGTAGGTCCATTATCTCTTGAATATAATTCACATATACTTATAACAAAAACTAACCTTCGAAGTCTAAATTTTGATTCTGCTTTCGGTACATATTTTGTATGGACACAAAATAACACTGGTCTCATATGTTAACTAATTTAAAAAAAAAGCAATTCCGAGTCATACTCGCACACTAACCATTATTCGTGCAGACGCTTTTTAAATTTTCAACTTTAAATATTATAAACAACTTTATTCCGTATAATTATGAATTTAAAAAAAAAGTATTAATTTAGTAACAAGAAAAAAAAAACAACCCAAAATATACCTTAAGGCTCAAATGCATGTCTCAATATAAAAAAAAAAATCACTTACCAGCAGTGAATTGTGGATTTGTAAGCGCATCGGGCCAATACCTTTTGCTTATCGACGAGCCGTTTTTGCTCTTCTTACCCCCTGCGAACACACATACAATTCTATCTAATTCATTCAGTTTACTTTCAAATATTTTATATTCATATTCATATTAAACAGAAAAACACCGCTCCAATATTCAAAGTATACCAAAAACACCTGACCCGTAATGGTTAAGACATACATATATTTCATCCACCGCCCCAATATTCAAAGTATAAAAAAACTGATTTGTAATTTTATTAATAGAATCAGGCGTTACTTAGCGGAAGTCCATAGTACAAAACCCTACTAGACCAATCTACAAGCAATACTCCGAGCAAAACCCACAACCACTCGACGCACGTTTGGCCCTGACACCGGAGCATCCTCAGGATGTTCTTGCTCTACGAAAGGTTTTTCACGCAGTATTGCTTTTAGACTAGTCTTGTTTTGTGACTTGTAATCGGTTTTTAAGACATCTGCATCTGCTGAGCTGCCTGGTCATCGATAGGAAAAAAATCGCTTATTTTCTCACCAGGTTTGTCGGAGCAGTCCAGCATGGGTTGTAGTATACGCCGTCGCGCGTTGATGAACCAGTTGTTAACTTGTAACAGGGTGAGTCTCGTTTGGGCGGCCAACGTCCGCTTTTCCTCTTCCGTCGGGTACGGATGCTGTAAACATTCAACTCTAGTTTTTTTTTTTCAAACACTATATATTACTATTCTTACAGCTAATGCGATTTTTTTATTAAATTACCAGGTTCCAGCATAGGAGATTCAAGGACTACGCGAACCTTTTTATTTATTAAGATTATACCATACATAGTTGACATACAAATATATACAAAGAAGATAAAAAGACTCAGCACAGTCAACCAACCAAAACTATGATATGTAAACAATAAAAAACATATATAGACAAATAATTAAAATACACACATAAATAGTACAATATATATAAATAAAAAAGAAAAAAAAAACACTATAAGTAATACCATGTATAAGTGAAAAAATTAAACTAAATATATAGTATAAATGTTTACATATAAGATAGTGTTTGGAACCAGAAACGATGGATTCAAACATGACTGAGTTATTATTTAGATTAAGAAGTATCTAAGGTAATTCACATCAATCAATCAAGCCCCTACCTTTGAATGTGATAAAATATTTTGTTTTTACACCAAAACACTAAGTAATTTACACCTAATTTAACACAGAACGTGAACGCAGGCCTCACCACAAGGTGCTGGAAGAGCCAAGCGCGCATGACCTGCGTGGCGTGCCTGGGCAGCACCCCCCTCTTGCCCCCCTCCTCGGCCTCGTCCTCGGGCGGGGGAGACCCGGACACGGAGGAGCACGAGTTGTTTGAGTTCCCTGCAACGGATTCCACTTTTTACCACCTAAGCATATTTGCTCTACCTTCATAATAAGTATAAAACAATCGGTTTCATTTCTTTTATACTTACTATAATTAATCTATATTTCGTCACCATGTTAACTAACATTAGCAGAGATAGAAAAATTTTACAAGACTATAACTTAACTTAGGAAACAAAGCCAGATAGCTCACCTGTAAATGAATCATTTGAGATCAATCCGGCGCCGATTTGACTTATTGGCGTCGAACCTTGGACTACTAAAGACGCTGAAACAGATATACTATCTTATATAATGCCCGTATAAGGCTCTCGATTACCCTCACCACGGGTTATCATTATAATAGAAAAATTACAATGTTAAATATTTTATTTGATGAATATTGACAAGGTTACAACGCGATTTATTTTAATTTGACGATGGGATATCAAATGTTTCGGATGGTTTAAAACCTAAATCAATATTACTCATTTGGTAGAGACACTAGTTTCCTGCTATTTCTACTTTTCAAGATTTTGTATCTCTGAAATAATCGAACACCCCATTTCAGCATACAGATACCTATGTCAATAAAATTAAACTTTGCCAGAACTGGCAAGAACTCCTTTTTTTAGACTATGTTTGCTTTGTACAGTATTTTTAAAAATCGGTTTCAGATTCTAATCACTAGGAACGTCAATGAAAAGTATACTAGAGCTTACTCATCATGACGCTGGTGGAAGACTATTTGATATATACTCACGTGGATCCCTATGAGGGGGGAAGGGTATCTCCGTGTGGGGGGGAGGGTAGGCAGGGTACACCGGGGCTGGAATCGGCGCTGCGGGTGGAGACTGAAATAATAATAATTATTATTATTATAATAAAGCTTTCTTATTTACTCCAACTTACATATTTACAATTATATATACACTAGTATTTGTAAGTAGGTTAAATAAATACAGGTATTGTGTTACGAAGTAGGGTTAACCAATTATCATATCTATCAGCTATCTACGAAACACACATATCAAACTGAATTCCTTTTGTATTAGACAGTACATTTCATGAGAAAGGCTATGCTAATATTCCCACTCTTAATATACGCAGGGTACCCGAAAAATATTTTTATCAAAGCTTTCGATGTGTCCGCTGCGTGAACGGTATAAAAATGATGCGAAACGAACTTATATTTGTAAAAAATCGAAAAAGACAGAGACAACAATGTCGATATTAATATTGTCTTTTATTAACATAACTAGTACTCATTAAAAGAAAAACACTTTTTTAACGGATTAAGTTATGTATTTTACAAAATTTAAGTATATTACATTTTTTTTCCGACTTTTCGCGTACTTTACAGCGTGCGTGGTCACGGTAGACTGACCGTGTAAAAAACCTTTAAAGACTCATAACTTAATCCGTTAATAAAGTGTTTTAATTTAAATGTCTATCTTTTTTTTGACCCACTCATATATTATCGTTTAAAATTTTATACAATTCAATTACGATAGAAAATTTATAGACACTAGAGATTTGAAGAAAATCGATTCCGTCATACATTCAATCTGGTTCAACTCTCAAATGATAATATTTTATGTTATCCCATGATCTACTCCTCCTGTTAATTTTAATATGGACCAGCACAGTATAATTTCTCGATATTTATATCTACATACGACTAAGATTTAGGCATTCAATAAATGGTATTTATTTTTCATTTTCATTTTCATTTTCATTACATAGATCTGCATTACCTGATATTGTGGTGAATTTGACGTACTTGAGTGATCATCCATTGTACCGGACAAATTATTGTTGCTCTCTACACCACCTGTAATGCATAAAATAACTTTAAATACACCTTCAAGAAAAGAGCTTATAAGCATCTTAAAGGCCGGCAACGCACTGGTGAGGCCTCTGGCATTGCGAGTGTCCATGGGTGGCGGTATCACTTTACATCAGATGAGCCTCTTTTTTTAAACAAAACTATTTTATAAAAAAACATACAATTAAAAAAAACTAGTAATGTAATTCTTTTTACTTAATCTTCTTACCTCCAGAATAATCAGTGCGTAGGAGGTTCTCACTCTGCATCTTCGTTTTGAGGCAGGCGATGTACCGACCGCAGAAGTCGCGACACAACTCTTGCACCTTCTCCAACTCTAGCAGGTGAATCCTTAGCACCTGGAATTTGCAAATCTACGTAAGTCCTATATCAAAAGCTATGGAAAAACATCTTTGGTTGGAGATTAAAATAAAGAAAAATAGTTATGAATTGCTTTTATACGTAGGTTTTTATATGTCAGGTTGCCTGGAAGAGATCGATTGTTAGCGATAAAGCTGCCTTTTTTATACTAGCTTTTTCAACTTGTTTTATTGTTACTTTTATTCCTTGTGCTATGGTGTATTATAAGAAAGTCATATAATAAATAAATGTTCTTATCAATATATCGCAAATTCGATTAATTTTAATCAATCTATTATAAATAATAATTTACAAAATACTATAAAGGTTGTACCTGTATGCTCTTAATCATCAGCCCGTCGATCTCAGGGTCGTCAACGAGGAAGGGCCGCCTGTCCCTCCTTTGATGCTGAACGAATGCCTGCAGATCAGCTCCAAAGGCGTCAGCCGCGGGGGGCTCTGCCCCCGCCGTGGCCTGCTCACATCTCTCTAGCAATAGAGCTAAGAGGGGGAATAACGGATGCCTGAAATAGTAATTTACATATATTATCGATAAACCTCGACACACAGATAGCGAAGGCGTAAAATTGAATCACTATTTATTTAATTATGTCAATCCAGATAGCTCAAGGCTAAGCTGTTTGTAGTGTAACAAGCTGCATGTGCAACGCATTGGCGATGCACAAGCCTGGATGGCCAAGCCTGGGTAAAAGCAGTGCCCACAAGCAGCCAAAGCCAAAGCCAAGCCAAGCAGTAGTCGGTAAAACGGAAGCCGCGCAGTGAACATCAACGATTCTCCCTCTTGACAATAAGTCCCACGTGACCTGCCAGTTCTCCCCCCCCCGTTTTTACCACCGTTCTTGCCAGTGTGGATGCCATGTATAAAAGTCCCAAAAATCATTGTGTAATTGTTAATATACTGTTAACTTCTTAGAACGAAACTCTGTCCTAAGTCAGTAATACAAATTGTGAGTGTGTGATTAAAAGAATCTATTTACAAGTATCGTATTATTTCGGCGTTTGTTATAATAGCTTATGTTCTAGGTAACACAACTGAACTGACTAACAAACATACAAATACATATATAGAACACGCAGTTCAAGAGGCATACTAGCCATAAGATATGCTCATCATTCAGATGTCCGAGGATAGAACCCAGGACAATCTGTTTGGCAGTCGAGTAAAATTTTGTAAAAATGCATAACTTAATCCGTTAAAAAATTGCTTTTCTTTAAATGAGTAATAGTTATGTTAATAAAAGACGTCCATTCCTCAAATTGCAGTAGGCATTTAATTAAATAAATCGCGTACTCACTTGTAGACAGCGCGCTTATCTGCCTCGAACTGTGCCTGCTCAGCGTCAGTAGCAGGCGCGCCGCCCTGCATCCCTGATGAATTATCCACGCCACCGCATCTGATACAAAAGAACATTTACATGAGCAATTGAAAAGGTGCTCCTTAAAAAAATCTAATCTATTTAATACTAATACAACTTGAAATAACTAAAAAAAATTAAAAAAATACTACTGAGTTACTTAAAAAGGCTCGAACACAAAAAAGGGCAATCGGAAAGAGGCTCCTTTAAAAAATCTAAGAGGCAGAAGTAGGATGCACTGCTCACACGTAGGGTCAGTTTGTTCTTTACTTATTGCCGAGCGAAATTATATTTATTGTAACCATCAAATCTGCAAATATTAATATTAATATAACTTGAAACAACATATGTTTGTACAATTAACTTAACTACTACTGAGTTGAGTTAAAACAGCTCGAACACAAAAAAGTTGCAACTAATTTGAGCCAACTCAAGTTTCCTAAACTTTTAGAGATTTTCCTACCTTTCACCTTGCCTAAAAGAATTATATAATCTTAATATTATTCAACTTATATACACACACACACGTATAACATAGACACACATTAATTGGAAATCAATAATTAACTTCAATATCGTGTACGTCCGATACAATATGCTTCTAATTAACACAAAACATCGATATTATATAACTACTAGGTAATGAATTCTAACTCTTTAAGTAAAATTTAAATATTTCATTTTAGTCTATATCTTTTAACGTCCCTTTAAAGTGCATAATTTGATTGACATAATATTAAATTTAATTATCGATATATATATATAAAAATAAAACTTGGAAACTAACATGTAAATGAACGAGGCATTATCATTTTAAACGTCTAAACAAAACTCTTAAGCACAATTAGCTGAGCTGCAAAACTTAGCTTTCAATGATTTCGTAAGCTTCCTAACACGAATGAGTCGTAAAATACAGAAAAATATAACAATCAAGTAAACACTGCACTCGGCGAGGGCAATAAAAAATCATATTAAAACCACTGAAACAACATTCATCACAAATGTTGCCAGTAAATTGATATAAGATAGCCCTAAACTGCACCGTAGTTCACTCTGAGGGGTAACACTTGTATATTTATTAAAGACCTTAAGCAGAGATTCAAAACACCAAGACGAGATAAAAACAATTCGACTACTCAAACAATTTTTTCATCTTTTAACAAATTACCCGTTGAATGTTCAACGATCAAGAAATAAATAATATATACATCTAATTAACGAATTTTCTTAATAAAAATGCCACCAAATAATTTTTTACCGCTTTTAATGAATTTTATATTAACAAACCTGTTCTAGGTACACAAATATTAACTCATTCCATTCCAATATTAACATCCCGCAAATTTTATAAGATTTTTGATTTATTCTCCGCTCTAGTAAATAGTAGCGAGATATTATATAGCCTACCTCGAAGATGAATTAGCCAGCACCAAAAATGTCTGTTGTCAAAACAAAATCAAATTTATAATATTAGTAAAGATCTTATAACAAGAATCAAATTATATATAATACTTTTGTTGCTATATCATGTTTTATTTGCTTAAATCAATTTTATCTTTGTCTTCTATTCATTCTATTAAACATCCAGCAAAAACAAGAAACTCCAAATTTCTATCATAATAATCTATATAACGTGCTTTCTCCACAACAGCCTGTGTTTACAAATAAATAAAAAATACTTTTATTTTAATTTCTATATTTAACATTGGCAAAATCCATTTTTTTATATTTGGAAAGCCATACAATAAAAAAAGAAGATATATTATAACATATCTTCTTTTGTTCGAAAGTATATTATCTACTTTAACTAGCTGATCCGGCAAACGTTGTTTTGCCATAGATATGATTTCTAGCAATCATTTTTTTAGTTCAATCAATATAATTATCAACTTTTAAGTGTTTATAATCGAAAGCACTTTAAACAATAAAAGTTGCTTTATTTAGGTTAATAAATTAATCTTTAGGCACCGGTTTAGCATAGGCAGTGCCATCTATTGATTACATACTCAGTCCAGACGAAAAGTATCGACATCTATTAGAATCTTTTGGAGTTAACAGATAATTGTAACTGTCAATTAATTATAGACAAATAATTTGCAATAAAATAAAATTGCGACTATAATTAAATATCTAATCTATCCTACTCTTAAGTTGGACCAGACAGCTCACGGTGTGCCAATTTAATTTAAAATCGGTTAAGTAGTTTAGAAGTCCATCGCGTGAAGATATATATAGTATAAGATATACTAAAGTTACTATTATTTCTATTTGACTGCGATTCTTCAGGTAACAAATTCGAATAAATCTTCTCTTTCTATTCTAGCTATTATTCTCACTAGGTTGAGCGCACGGACCACGCGATACCATTTAAGATAATAATAATAAGATATTGGTGGCGATTCTGATGTACACACTCTAAACTAAAAAATCTTTAAATTTAGCTCTAGACCTGCCAAACTGTTTTAGAGAGCGTACCCTATTCTGTATATCTCTAAATTTGATAGCAATAAGGTTTAAATTGTCAATGTAGAAATATAGGTTAGGTACACACGTTTGACAGATCTAAATCTAAATTTAGAGATTTTTACTTTTAGGGGTATACATCAGAATCGCCACCAATGTTAAAAATGTTCTTAATTAAGCATAAATTCTCATAATTCCCGCCAACTATGATTAAAAAGCAATTTACTTTCGCAATTAAATTATTTTTCCATAGTCAAAATCTGATCAAATTTTATAATAATTTTATAAATGTATTTAAAATTCGATGTCCGCATCATTCTAGAGGTGCTTATCGAGTGACCTCTAACATGAAACTAAAAATTAAATTACACGCTTCCTTTCATTTGAACTAGCCGCGGGCCAAAATTATGTATTAGCAACACCTTGCCCAATTAAATTTCATATTTTTTGTGTCAGGCAACTTTCTTGCTCGCGGGCTCGGAGATGCTATCTGTACTACATTTTTATTAGGTTAGAAAAGTAACTGTAATCAGTATCACAGATATAAATAAATTTGGCCTTATCCAAAATCTATGGCTAGAGTGTTTGTTACTGAAAAATAAAATAGCTTTTCGATGATTGTGAACTTTTCAGCCAGCATTGCGTATTATTGTAAATATTCAAAATTCGAACGATCCCGCGTCGGTTAGTACGCGAGCGGCATTCAAATGGGTAACTTATCTACATTTCGCGCGTTTAGAGCTGGGAAGTTATCGATTGATTTTACAATACGATTATTCAAGTTATAGTTCATTAGTTTCCGGGGATTTCCTCTTCAGTAATCCTATTCACAATTTCAACAAGCTTAATTAGTTAAAAAAGCGAAAAAACCTTATTACATATTTAAATACAAACGAGGTTAATGGATCAAGTATAATGTAAAAAAGAATGTCAATGAAAAATATTTAAAGGCTCCATTAAAACTAAAAAGAGATTTTGTATAAAGTGAAACGTAATGATATAATACGTTAAATTATTTATGCTTTAAAACTTAATTGGGGCAGGGCATAAACGACATAATTGGATTACTTATATACCTTTGTAAAATATATTTCAACTTCTATTTATGTTTATTCATTAATTATATCGACACAAATTTCACACGCCGTCATTAAATTCCTAAACACATTTTATATTTACACAAAACCATATACAAACGTACCATTGTAATGCGCTTAAATTCGAAAATCTCTGTTATCTATGATTTTATCGATATGGAACGTACGTACCTAGCGCCACCGTTGTGCATAGACAAACAGGCATCGACAGTGTATCTGCAAATTATAGAGCACTCGAGTCTCTCGAGAATTACTCAAAGGCAGGGAAGATTCTTATTTTAAAGATTTAGTTTTTGGATTACTTCAGCACTTTTACAAACTCTTCGTAGACCGATATAATTCTTAATTTAAAATTTGCACTTGCGTACAGTAAACACAAATCATCTGCCTCATGAATTGTCCGTTCTGCGTCCGCTCTGATAATACTGGATGAAGACACGTTCATCAGTGCTAAGTATTAAGTTAGGGTTGCAGTTTTTAGTACTTACACTCTCGCCCTTTTGATAAAAGAAAAACCTATTAGAAGTAATTGAATATGCGTGTAGCGCGACCATGCCAACCCTGCATTTGAGGAATAAAGCTGTGCCTGTACCACCAAGCTTTCTTCTCACACGTGGTATCAGCAAGTACACAGATTCGTCACTTGAAATGATACTACTATAGTCTTGCATGGTGCTCTATTGCCAAAAGCAGATTGAAACAATGCTCTGTTGAGCTATCAAATTGCATTACGAAATCATTTTTTTAGGAAGTTTATATAAACATACCAGTTGACCCGGCAAACTTTGTTTTGCAATACATGTGATTTCTAGCAATCATATTTTTAGTTTAATAAAAACTTTTTGGGTTGAATGTATTTTTGTATGCAATACATAGAAAAATAAAAAATCAGAAATTTTGTCCAAAAAATATTACGGAAGGACCACCCTTAACATTCAGGTGGATGAAAAATAGATGTTAGCCGATTCTCAGACCTATATATACGAATATAAAATTTCATAAAAATCGGTCGAGCCGTTTCGCAGGAATTCAATTACGCACCCCGTGACACGAGAATTTTATAAATATGATATAAACTATATCCAGATCCCCTTGAACATTCAGAAAATGTACGTCCACTCGCTTGAGAGAGTTCAGTGACATACTTACACACTCACAGACGTATTATATAAAAAAAATAGACGATTCTTCTTATAAAGGGGGGGGGGGAAAAATTGGGGGGCCCCCCCCCCCAAAAAAAACCCCCCCCCCAAAAAAAAAAAAATTTTTTTTTTTTTGGGAAAAATAAAAATCCCCCCCCCTTTTGAAAAAACCCCGGAAAAAAAATTGAAAAAAAAAACAAAAATTTTTCAAATTGGGGAATTTTATAAGATAAAAACTAAAAATATAAGTTGTTCAGAATGTGACGTAAGTTCGAATATGTCACACTGAGAAAAAATAATTCAACTAAGTCTGACATGGCGATTTATTTACTCTAAATAACATATAGACAGGGTTAATTGGTGTAAAAATTTACTTTAATTAGGTTAGTAGTGTCAATCGCTATTAGAGTAAATCCGTGAAAGCCTCCTCTATATAAATCGCAATATACGACCATGTCTCTAAATGCAGGATCCACGGTCAAAATAATAAGATCTAAATAAAATACGCCACTAAGAGCACAGCACAGCTCATTACTTAAAAAATACGCAATTAAAATGTTACATAATTCGTCTTTCAAGCACACTCCAGTCTACCGAAAAGGCTGCAGATAATTAAGACAAAAAAGCGGCAACACTGACGTCCCACTCGGCACGATTGCCAGTGGCAATTAGTTCAATTTCTGCGCTGGTGATGCTAGAGCGAAAAATTAATTTCCGTTACGGCATTCTTGAGAGCTCGTTACATTTGTAAAGGTCCCTTCAATTTGAATATAAGTTAATAACGTTTAAATTAGACAAAAGTCCTTAAGTTACATATTAAAATTAATTTTTAAAACAGACAAGCGCACGTAACTTAAGAGTGCAGTTCACATACTTAAAAACAATAATAAATAGTCTTGGATATTCAATCATCAATCAAAATATACATTTCCATCAATTTTTTAACCTGATACAACTGGTGTGGGCGGGGCTTGGGTCCTCCCCGAATTTTTCTGGATCAGATTCAGAATGTTCTGGAAAAATGGCAGATCAAAAGCACCCATAACCTACGAGCATGTATGATGAATTTAATAAGAGTGGTCGTAGAAAGTCGAGATCTGTGGTCTCCGCCTACCACAATGGGAAACAGGCGTGACTAATAAATAAAATAATTTTGAGTAATTAACTCATTAGTACAGCGTATAAACCGATAAAACTACATTGACTAAATCAAATCGAAAAATACATAGTTAAAACTTTAGTATCTAATATTTTCTTGTCAGATATATAACCTCATTGAATAACCACACTAGTTAAGTTCCACATACACATTCCACTACTGGCTGGATAAAAAAAAAATTTTCATTTAAAACTAATACGAGTCAAATCAAGCGTTTAGTATAAATAGACAATAAGTGTGCGACGCGCGTGTTCCACATACTTTATCTGTGACTAAAATACTTCTATAGTCTATACATTCACCTTGTCGATAAACTAAAGTCGTCTGGGTATTTTTCGCATCACGTGCCCATTTTGACTAATGCCAAAAATGCGAAGAGATTTACATTTCATTTTTATTAAATTACACTGTAATAATATTATGTATTGTTTAACTAAAGCACTTGTTTTTAAAGCCGGCAACGCACTTGCGAGCCTTCTGGCATGAGTGTCCAAGGGCATGTTTCGCATTACGTTTAGAAGGTACAAAATTTCTTGTACCTGAGTACCAATTGGTTTAACCATTCCTCATTTTCTGAATCATTTAGTGAAGTTTGTTCTGTTGTGTTAATTAATAACTCATATTAGTCTACCGGTTACTAAGTGAAGAGCTGAAGCGGAAATACTAATATAGGTCTATTTAACTGCTCCTAAAGACTTTAAGCAACAAATCACATGAAATATTGCTGTCGAAGCAAAAAGTATTCATATAACTTTTGTTAATATTAACAATGTATATCAAACCATTTTATTCTTAAATCCTTCTATATCAACGCGAATGTATAAAATGGATGTTAATCTTTTCTAACTTCACAATAATTTACATAATATTTTCGAACAAATACAACTTAGGGACCTTCAAGAAAAGAGCGTATAATAAAGCATGCACTGGTGAGGCCTCTGGCATTGCGAGTGTCCATGGGCTTATCACTTAACATCAGTGAGCCTCCTGCCCGTTTGCCCATGTTATATAAAAAAATATAATCACAGCAATTACATTTATGTATAAAGATTTGTCAAGTTTGTTAAATTTGTCAAAAATCTACCATTTGCTAGCCATTCTGGCGTACGCTACCAAAATGGCAAGATTTACACATACATATAAATAGAATCAGGTGCTACCGAACTCCATAGCATAAAAATGGATTTAAACAAAAATGGAAAAATGGATCTGGGGACGCTGGAGTTTTTTCGCTGAGAATTGCTAGAAAATCAAATCAAAAAAATATTTTTCACGATGCAAATATATGTTTACAAAATCCTAAACGAAAATATATATACTCATCTCTTTTATTTATTTTATATATATTACGAACTACATACAATATGTATATAATTGTAAAACGCGGGTAAGCCGTATGGATCTAGTTATTACAATTCAGATTCATAATTAATACAATCAGACGTTACTTTGCGGAAGTCCATAGTACAAAACCCCAATAGACCACGAAAAGCATTCGATGAGGCGATATCCTGATGATGCTCCGGTGTCGAAGCGATGCGTGCGTCGAATGACTATAGGGTTTTTCGCGGAGTATTGCTTGTATATTGGTCTATTGGAGTTTTGTTTAATTCAGACTTTGATAAAAAATGACCCCAAGCTGAGTTAAGATTTCAAATCTTAAGCTTACAACCATGTTAAGGGTGTCATAGACCCGTTCATTCCTTCCCTATTACCTTCTGTTCCCCGAAGGTATCAAGACTTAATATTTCCTAAAAAAAAAACTACGTATGGACTGCTTAATCGGGAGTTTCATTAATTAATTATTTTAATTTTAATTAATAAAATAGATGAGGTTCATAAAACCTAATTTTTAAAAATGAAAAAAACCTTTTAACTCAACTATGGTGGTGGTCAACAAACACCCACTCTTATATATCGACGAAAAACCGCTCTTCGCTTACATTTAAAACACCAAATAAAAAAAAACACTTAACGTAAGCGTGTTGGTATTTTTAAAAGGTGTAAAATCGTGATAATTGAACGTGAATGTTAACCGACTGTAACCGAATCGTAAATAAATACGACGTAATGAACGCCTCTAGAAACAACAATTAAACTCATTCGGGAATTACATGCCTATTAATTGTAATGATTCAATAGTTGTACAAGAAGCTATAGCGAACCAATAGACGTGGTGGAAAGTGGTTTTAGTAAATCGGCACCAAATTATATTGTATTTACCATACGCATATAAAAGCCTTTTCGATTGATCGCGATCAAATACAATGAAAGAGATTTAAATGAACTTTGCAAAATAGCCTGCCAAATAAGCGTTAGGTCTATTTTCAAAAATTAAATTCTTTTTTTTAAGTACCTAGCACAGTTTTTAAAAAGTTAATATTGTATTTTATTAACATAACTGTTACTCATTTAAAGAAAAACACTTTATTAACGGATTTAAGTTATGTATTTGTGCAAAATTTAAATATATTTACATTATTTTAAATTTTTCCGACGTTCCGCGTACTTTACAGCGTGCGTGGTCACGGTAGACCTGTCTAGTCTAGTCTTAGTCCGTTAATAAAGCATTTTTCTTTATATTAAAATGTTGTTACGTTTTTAAGCTTATAGAAAACTACGGTCAGCAACGAGAGTTAAGACTAGCCCCTGGAGAAGGAAATCTTAATATATAAATCTCCTGTCACGATGTTTGTCCGCGATGGACTCCTAAACTATTTGACCGATTTTAAATTTAATTGGCACACCGTTAGCAGTCTGGTCCAACTTAAGAGATAGAATAGCTTAGATCTTTTATAAAAATCACAATGGTGTCGATACTTTTCGACTGGATTGAGTAAGTAATCAATAGATGGCACTGCTATGGTAAACCGACAAACGTGTCATATAAAGATTAATTTATTAAGCTAAAAATGCTTTCAATTATAAACATATTCCTGTACACTTAAAGCTGATAATTATTTTTATTGAACTAAAAATTTTTTTGCTAGAAATCACATTTATGGCAAAACAACGTTTACCGGATCAGCTAGTATATTATATATATATATATATATATATACACGGTTGATGGAACCGGGTAATTAACTTAATATATTCAGTTAAATTCTAAAAACACAATTGTAGCTAATTGTATGTGTTAATATGTTAGCAAAACATCTATTTTTCCGTACCCAAGGGATAAAAACGGGAACCCTATTACAGGGACTTTGTCCGTCTATCATGAGGCTGCATGAGCAGCGCAAATGCCCCAATTTTCTTTTAAACCTAGACTGCAATATATACGTCCATTGAGGAGCACGCAAGATAAGATTTCTATTTTAAGACAATGTATTGAATGCACAGGGGTCGTTGGGGCAAAAACGCCTTCAGATTTAGCGACGATACAAATCGTCTTGTATCTTGTAATAATTTTTATTTTACTATTAAAACAGCGGCAAGCGTATAGCCAAAGGCAAGAGGGTATATGAAACTACCCTCAACTCGTGACAAATACAACGCAGTTACCAAACAACGTAACTCATTACACTCATACAAAGAATAGTTAGAATAATTTAAAATATCAGGCGTTATATTACACGTTATGATACAAAACTATATAATTCAACTGTTCTATAACAAATTAATATCGATAAAAATCCATCTCCCAGTTGGTACATGAAACATATGAATTTCAGGTTAAAAAAATACACGATTTCAAACTAAAATATGTTGCATTCGTATATCGGAGACGTCCAGCATGGAGGAACCCTTCTATATTTATGATAATATTCGTTAAATAATAGAGAAGGCTTGTATTAAGAAACAAATTTTTGTACGATCGCAAGACGCAGGGCTCGGACGAGGAGCGTAAAGGGTGATACAATAGCGTTGGGACATTTTATCGATGAAATATTCTTATTCTCGACAATATACGAGAATGTTTATATTATAATCGTAACTATAATGATTGTAATAGACGATCGGTGACAAGTGCTATCATTTGACAGGCTTTGGTGAGGCTTACGCTGACACCAGTCAATCAAAAGTATATTTCATTGTTATATCCCCACAAATCACAGTAATATAACACAGTCAACGCTTTCACACACACACAGTCAAAGGTTGGTTAAGTGGCAACAGCCACAGCTAATAAACATTCACACTAGTACTTAATTTTTTTAAAGAATCGGATGTAAAGTCTTTCATAGTTCTCTTGTTCGCAAAAGAAAATGCCTTGTATGCTCGTGCAATGATGGAACGAGACAGCGGATCAATCCGCTCAGAAGAAATAGTTCAGAAAAACACTCACTGTACTAGATCTTATAGAAGACATATGGTGACGCAAGGTCTTCGTGTATATAGAAGACAATCCAGCCGATCAGTAAGAGATGGCAGATTGACTTTGGTCAGAATGAAGAACCTGGTACTTTTGAGCACCGCCCAAGAGATGGGAACTGTGGATGGGAGCTCTGTGTAAGGATGCACTTGTGCCATATAAAGCTTGATGCGCTGAATACTAGTCAAGTATTGTCATCAAGTATTGTCTTCAGATGACTACGGAATTGTACTTCTTTTGAAATTTCGCATTTCTGAGAACATGGAGGCTATGTAAAGTACTAAGGAAAGTGCCATCAAACCGAGGAGATACGAAAAAAAGGTAGTAAAAGCAGACTTGAGTCTTCGTATCGTGAAACTCAACAGTTTCTTCTACCCCACTTAGAAACTTTCTCCAGTATAGTCTCGACATAGACACAATGCACTGAATTAAAATAACAAAAATCGATACAGTTTATCGACACTGACACACAACTACAAGGGTAGCACCGACATTTCCATGTAGGTCGCATAAAAATAACATTTTCGCGCGCGCCCCCGATAGCACATCTGCTCAAATATTGACTTGTATCGTCTTACAGCGAACTCATAGACGGCATTTCGTTTTAATCTGTTATAATTGCGAACACCTTGACTCTTCAATTAGCTTTGTTCGAAATTTAAAATACCTGTACAATGCGTATCACTTTTTGCAAGACCACAGATTAATAATTTAATTCTATGCGGTCCGGTTTTACCACATTAACACATATGGTACTGACAAAGGCACTGCTTAATTCATGTACCATTTATATTTATATCTTTCGTATTAATATATCAAATATTATACAGTATTTTATTGCACACAAAAAAGCCTACATAAACCCATGCAATAATAGATTTAGTTAATATTTTAGCTTTAAAAACTTATGTAAGTTAAAATAATAGAAAAGCTTTATCTTAATTAGAACATTACATTGTCTGATACTTCTTAATTGAGATGGGTGTTTCAAGTTTAATGTAATTCAATTCAAGAAACCTTCGAGTACTTCGAGTGCTTTATTTTTTAATCTTTATCTTTAAATGTTTATTTTCTTCAAGTGAAAGAAGACTTTTAAAGACAATTGAACACACAATAACTAAATACGATTAAGCCCAACTAATTAAACAATATACATTCACCATAGATTACGAACATCCATAGACTAACAATGGTTAGAATTAAAACGCACACACCCACAGAATACAAAGGAAACTGCCTACCGGAAATGCTGAAATGTGAATTCAAATTTGAAATTGGAAGGGGCCGAACATTGCTTTAGATAAGTTCGTCCATTTCACTCTCGCCTCTATTGCTCTTATATATTTCATAACTAAAACTAATAATACTGTAGATAAAACATAGTCTGTTCATTCTAAATTTAAATTTTTAATTAATATTATAATTACATTAATGCGTTAATAAAATCTTATAAATCAGTTTTTCAGAGATACGTTTCAGTTGTAAGTCAGTTTTCTATTAGGCCAAACAGTATATATTCCTGTCCAGCCACATATAATAGTTATAGGTTTAGCATTGGCATTATTTATCAAGCATTCCTATCAGAAATCACCAGACATCGGGAGTCAGAATCTGATGCTATCAGCAAAATGGAATTTTCGTTCTAATTAATTGAACATCCTTTTTGATACCGTTAATTCAAAGTATACTTTAAGTAATAAATAAACGCATTCGATTCCCGACAAGACATGGTGCGTTTGACAAGATTCCTTGCAAAAAAATACGAAACAAACGCAGATGTGTATTTTATAAACACATACAAATCAATTGTACTTTAACACAATAACACATGGCAACATTGCGGTATTATCTCCAAATAAATACAGTGAACAAGCAATAACTTGCGGTAGAGCGTTATTAAAATCTGTCCGTAACTCCCGTTGCCAATTATACCGCTGGCCGGGGCGTCACTTGGCCATAATGGCGGCCTTTCCCGCCTTTTTCGCTGTCAATGCGGTTTTTTCGCGCGCGAGCTGTGTAAAATTTCGAGACTTGCACTGGTGACAAAATGTCGGGGTTTAATATAAAATTTTCTTTTAAATTTCTCTTTATTCTACATCGTTTAAATTACTTACGGACAGGGATTTAGCTTGCTATTCTTCTTGCTTATTGATATTCTTAATTTGTATACTTAAACCAAACAAATATAAGGTCTTTCAGGATGTTAATTAAAATTATAATTATGTTGAATTAAGTTTCATCTTTACAATTTTTACGATTAGTTGGCAAAATTGAGAAGAAATTTTATAAATACTGAAACTGAACTTACTACTTTGATCTATTGTACCTACATTTTACGTATTCGTTCCTGGTCTTATATATAAAATTCTCGTGTCACAGTTTTCGTTCCCATACTCCTCCGAAACGGCTTGACCGATTCTCATGAAACTTTTTGAGCGTATTGAGTAGGTCTGAGAATCGGACAACATCTATTTTCTTCCCCCTAAATTTGGATCCCCCTTTTTTGATTATTTTTTACAATTTTTTTTAGTTTCTATTTTACTATGATGCAGCATACAATTAATTAATTGTAAATTGAAATCAGATTTATGGCAAAACAACATTGCTGGGTCAGCTAGTATATATATTGATATATTCAGCGTTTATAGATTTGGTTTGTGCACATCCAAGGTTTGGGTTAACTATACATAAATCCAGACAGAACAAAGAAATCAAAAAGATCCTATTAATTAAGCCTTGATTTCTTCGATGGATTCCACATATGTCCATTTTTTATTACTGATCTGATTTTAATGGTTTTTAACGCGATTTTAATTCATTAACGCAAACAATTTCTGTTTTAGATTGACGAGATGCAAATGACTTTTAAACTGGAGACAAAGAAAAACCTATTAAACACTTCAAACTTTACAATAAAGAGAAATTTAGCATTGAGGTTTTGCATTCCATGGGCAGACAAATTTATTGATTCCCTTTTAAGCAAGATGAGACTTCTTCGAAGGTTTTTGACATTTCTAACCAACGCGTTGTATTTACAATACGATAGAAAAAAACACGTCGAAATCTAAACCTCCTTTTTTAGTTTCTTGAATTCGGTTCAAAATTGACAGAGCATGCAACTGTAAATTTGCATAAATTTTAAAAATAGAATACTAGGTGAAGCCACCTGGCACTGGCAGAACAGTATTGTCTTTGGTTACAGCAAGTATTAAAACCTTCTTTGAAGGGATAAATGCGCAAATCTATTATTTACATAACTCGTTTCGAATGCTTTTCAGCATCGACCCTCGCCAAAAACAAAGACGTATAGAAAATGAGCGTCAAAATTAGAATGTCTGAGAAATAAAAATATACGCTATATAGACGTCTTTCAATGTCAAGAGCCGAAAATCTAGCCTTTAGCCTAGCCGAATACAATACACGTGATTATTAGTTCAGCGCCCTTACATTTTACGAGTTAAGACATTTAACCAAAATATTCGCAAAACTTTTAATTGAATTCGATCTGTATAAAACCTATTTTGTACTTTTATTATAAAAACATTGAAAGTAGTATATAAAGAAGACTACATTTATTACATATATACTACATACTTCTATAAAATACAGTACTAATTAAAGTAGTACAGTACTAATAAAACTACTAAAAATTTTGGTTAGGAAACAAAAGAACCATTAATAAATATAATTTTAAATTTACAGTTTCGAGTTTTTGTCCATTAAATATATGATTTCTGCTTATAATTCGGATTCAGGGCTTTCATTGTACGTTAGCGAGAAATGATGACAAAAACAATATATTTCAAATTTGTGTGAGTTTTTTTATTTGTATATTTCTGAATTTTTAAATTCATGTATTTCATTCATTTTGCATAGTTGTTTTGATAATTTCAATCTTTTGTGCGTTTTTCATAAAAACCAAGCAGGTGCAACTTGGTTTCGAGCTCAAAGGTTTCCGTAACCAAGAAAAAAACTCATGTTTCTTATATGTGACCTGCTCCCATTGAAAGCAAATAGGTACATCATCTGTATAAATTTAAATTATCTCAGTTCATGCGACATCCCTGTGAAAGACACTCAGAATCAGTGAAGTCTAATAGGGTCATATTTTACCCTAACTAAATCAGTTCAACTTCACACTTCTTACCATAAGTACCGTGTTATGTAACCTATGTTGTCTACACTGCAAAGATCACATTTAATAAACTGTATAATTAAAAAATACTAACAAGTAGCATGTTTCTAACAAGTACTATACATTGGATATTTAAATATCTTTGACTGAATACAATTAATTATCTCAAAGTAATATGTAATTTATTAGGTATAGAACTTTAATTCCACGATATGTTTTATAGACAAGGAAAAACACACGACTATTTAAATCAAAACTGTAATTTTAAATTAAACAGAACAAAGGTTTTATATAATCAATAATAACCAAAACCCCATGGGCAAGTTATACAATCAATCGAGTATTTATAAGTACTGTTCTATGATTATCAGCAGGTATACTGATAATATCAAGTAAATAAAACTTAAATTCTTTTAAATTAAATCTTGGTTAACAAGTTACTTTATTCACCAATAACTAATAGTAATGATGAAACCATTATTAGTAATTATTCAAGAAAAGAAGTCTAAGAAGTTAAAGCCTATATATATTTAGGTAATTTGTTATATATTAATAAAATATTAAAATATAAACAAATCACGGTTTTTATATGACCTCACCAAATATGTTTTTCAAAATACAATCATTTGTTTTCATTCAGGTTGAATAGATAATATATTAATTATTTGATCAAAATTGATTAAAAAAAATCTCTGAATTTGATATTGTTTAAATTGTTGTACAATAACTAAAACATTAAAAAAATACGAAAAATATACAAAATGCTAAAACACAAAAATATTTTTTCTTAATTCCAGTTACACGCAAAAACAAATTTGACGATATTATGTATTATAATGATTGATTACAAACAATGCTTTTTAAAATTTAGGAATAAAGGTTTGAACTTCAAATAAAATATACGCATAGGTTATACAAAAAAAATCGTTATAAAACATTCTCATAATAAAAAAAAGTTGTAAAAAAGAAAGCACATTAAACCACGTGGTGTGCCAAGGTCGAATTTATGTTTTCAACTTGTCAAGAGCGGCGTGTGATAAATTAATTCCACGGGCTGTTATCACTCCTACCCTTTGTACACTTACGCTCTTATTACTAAGTGTATAGGGTTGAAATCTCTTTGCAAATTATACACGCATAGTCGCCAACCCAGGCTATATATCTTGAGCCGTACTGCCCGTGACAGTTCGTAAACAAACTGGAGCTACCGCAACAAAGAATATACATTCTTATCAAACTATTTGAATGCTCATTCATAAAACTCATTTATCAAATATTTAGAACATACTTGATATTTAGATCGATTCTATAATAAGTGTCCAAAATTACTAAATGAAATAACGAACAATCTAATTATACTATAATGCACTCACCAGAAAAATAACAGGCTCAAGAATATAGTAGCAGAGAGTCATCTGTACATCTTGCACATATCGATCACGTCTTGCATCTCAATAACACTAAGTAAAAAAAGAAGGTTAGCACTGAAAATTGAGGATACGTTATCTTTTAACGCTTTCTATTTCAACGTTTTACGAAATTACTATCTAGTAAACAATATCAATATCACTTGAAATAAAATATTCAAATCACAAAATGATTCACTATCAAAATAAAATATTTTCTGGTAGACGCTGTGTCGACCACCGCGCCACTGTCTGTCTGCCGTGCTGTCAATATTCGTCAAAACGAAAATGGCGACACCCTCGACAGAATACGATCATCGCTAGCCTGTTCAATTTTCTCTCTCTAGAAATCATAATACAGTAGAAAGAGATGCATAACATACGTGTTGTTTTCAACTCGACCGGACTGATTTGTGATGTCACGCCCAGCGGCGTAACGTTTTGCGTAATTACACGATCATGATAGCTTGTAAAATTGTTTTAATAACGTTAATTTAGAGTCGTTCTGTACTATGAGGTTAGGTGGTGATGTTTTTGTAATGGGTAGGTTAATTATACCATTTCTATATGCTATCCAAAGGTAAAAGTTCTCGCGCATGCTAAGCCCGTCCCACCACTCAATATCTGTCGTAAAAGCGCCTCCTTCTTTTTATTTTATTCAGCATTTTCTTTTTTCAGATCTACGTCTCCGCTGCATTAATTTAGTATTTCACTGCAGTCGCAATGCAGTTTGATTAATAATAAATTGTAATTTAAAGTGTAATATTTTTTTTTTGTTTACACATTTAAATACAACAACGTTTTGCATGTACACAAAATTACTTAACGTTTTTTTTACGACATCCAAAAGAACCTTCAAATAAATTAAAATATTATAAGCAATGATCTATTAGTTTTACCATACGTATATTCTATTGATATTTTTGAATTATTTCTATTTATTTTTCATTAATACTATGAACATGAAATCCATTTTTAAATGATGTACATTTTTATTGATGTAAGATACCTTTTTGGTGTAAATTTTATGGCAACTAAATTGTTACCATGAAATAAAACTTGCCGTCTTCCTATAATCTGTACAATAATGTCTGTCAAAGAGTTCAGAGTTATTCGTCTTTATACTCTATGTGTATATATATTGCATGCGATTGGCTTTTCATTATCTAGCATCTCTTTCAAAAATCAAATTCAAATTTATTTCGGTTGATTACCGCCACTGTACATTCCAAAGAACGTGTTCAGTTATTAGTACTGTCCATATGAATAAGATTTCTTTATTCTTACGAATTTTTCGATAGCAATAATTTTATTTCAATAATCTAAAATGTCGGATAAAACACACACATCAAGACTAGCTGCTTACAAGAATACTGGACACGGAGTAAATGTAAGTTATTAATCACATGTCATTATTTGATAAGAACTTTGAGGAATTCCGTATTAAGAATTCTACTTCGTAAAACTTTGTTTTGAACTGAAATTGTTCACGTTACATTTGTTCAACTTTTTGTCCTGCTATGGTGATTGAGTATCATTTTGGATCGTAATAAAAGACAATTAGGTCGTAGACAAAGTTTGTCAAGTTTCAATATATTTATCATTTTAATAAATAAGTGATAAAAATCAGTATTTTAGCTTTCATGTAAATGTATTATAGTATTTCTTATAAAAAAAACCCAAGCATTTTTGACGTTTTCTTGCCTACACTTTAATTTAAGTTAATTTCACTACCTTCCATATATATATAATATATATAGAATATATATATATTATATATATATATATTTTTACTATTTACCTTTTCTTCATCTTAAGGACCTACGTCGCAAACGTGTCGAGTTGAGTGTCACTCTTCGAAAGCAGGCTCGAGATGAACAACTTCTCAAGAGACGAGCTATGTCCCCTGAAGCTGATGAAATACTGGACACTGAAAAAAATCATGACACCCAAAGAAATTGTACAAGGTTTGTTAATGTCAAAAAAAATCAGATGGCTAGGCAACCTAAATCATGATACATTATTAATAAGGTTGGCCTTTCAGAGAGCTCTACTTTATATACATGATAATCTAAATAAACATCTTTAGAATCTTAACACATTGTGACCTGTAGATATTTTAAAGTGTGTCAGGCCATCTTATTTCTCATACAAATTTCTCTCTCAAGACCTAAATAATTTTTATAGTTATAAATGTGTGCCTTAAACATAACTATGTTTTTTTTCTTATGTGGTGTTGTTTGCATACAAGCATGTACTAATAAAATATTTGCCAACCCTGGTAGGATTAAAATCGTCAGATCTGTCCATCCTAACGGCATCAGCAAGAGCGGCTCGAAGAAACCTGTCCAAAGAGCAAAATCCACCAATAACTATGATGCTGGATGCTGGTATCCTGAAACCATTGGTTGATGCTTTAGACAGGGATGACTGGTGAGAATAATTACTATAAGAAATTGTATCAAACACAAATCAACACACATAAATGCTGGTACACTAACTTATATTATAGGCGTAGTAAAATAGGATAATTCTAAGTGCACTTCCTTACAAAAGTTTGTGTCATATCAAAAATTGCCCAAACAAATAAGCCTTTTTATAGTTGTATGTACATAAAATTTCACTTCATATTTAAATAAAATACCTATTAACATGAAATTTGTGAAACAAATATATAGAATTTAATTGAATAAGTATTATCTTTAGATAACCGAGAGATGTTTGTTGATGTTTTCAGTAACGATTTGCAATTTGAAGCTGCTTGGGCAATCACCAACATAGCATCTGGAACCCATGAGCACACAATGGCTGTTGTAAATGTAAGTTAGGGTATAATACTCCTATTTGTTTTTAAAAATACTTAACTCCTTATATAGTTTATTATACATGATTACTTTTACCAAAAATATGTTGGTTCTCTTTTTTCCTGTTTTTTGAATAAAACATGTTTATGTAATTTTAGAGTGGAGCAATCCCAAAACTGGTAGCACTTTTATCCCAAGGAGGGGCAGTAGGAGAACAATGCGCCTGGGCCTTGGGGAACATAGCTGGTGATGGGGCACACACAAGAGATATTGTTCTTCATCATGGGTCTTTACCTGCACTTTTGCCCCACTTGCAAATAAACAGTCCCACTTCACAACTAAGAACAGCTGCTTGGACTTTTAGCAACTTGTGTAGGTGAGTAAATTTGAACAGATAAAAATTGGTTTTGGGGATGTTATCAAGGAAGAGTGTAGTACCACTAGTACATAAGCATTCCCCTCATAACCTTACCATCAGGTATGAAATTAATATATAGATTTTTTTATAAAACAGAGGCAAACAGGCAGGTCCAAACGGACGTCGCCGTCCGTGAACAACTCACACTGACCAGCTGCATTGCTGGCCTTTTCTCAAAATGAATCATCAATGGATTTTTCTTTCCATGCAACACAAAATAAATCAGAATGATTTCTTAAATTCCCTCTTAGACCTATGTAACTAGGTAGTACTATGTTTTTTTATAGGTTTGTATTATTTTCCATTTTATAGGAATAAAAATCCACTAGTAAACTTCGAGTTAGTTGCCCCAGCATTGCCATATATCACAGAATTGTTGGAAATAGCTGACCAAGAAGTGCTAGGTGAGTTTGTAGTCAATAATGGTAGAAATAAATAACATGAATCCATAATATCTTGCATGTTTAGTAATTTAAAAAGAAATAAAAAAGGAATATATATACTTTAATTATTCATTCAACTTGCAATAATATTATTATAAAATTGTAAATTTCGTTAAATAACAAATGTACAAACACAGAACATATCCGACAGCTTTCAAAAATATTGTATCGCTTCAGAATTAAAACAAAAAACTGGTCTTTATCAACATTCCAATACTCACTGTTTTTGCAGGCCATTTACAATTATTTGTAATCCAGACCTTGATCCTGATTTTCTTTTTCCAATGACTAATTAATTACTAACCATTTGCATATATGGACCATCATAAGTCGGGTCAACTGCTAGCACCCATGAATGAGATTTGGTCAGAAGAATGGAACCTAGCTAAGTGTTTACCTTTTCGGCGGGGTCGTTGGGCGTCAGTACTGATGGTGTGGCTTTCTTTAGCCT
The DNA here is from genome assembly GCA_963693355.1 of Pontia daplidice. Lineage (NCBI taxonomy): Eukaryota > Metazoa > Arthropoda > Insecta > Lepidoptera > Pieridae > Pontia > Pontia daplidice. Next base: position 1,584,049 of record CAVNZL010000142.1, read on the forward strand.
CAAACGGGGTCCTGTCGATTTCACCCGCGCCCTTAATTTAGTATTGTACATTGCTAATTACGATCAAAATAAACTATTTTCCCCGACACGATTTTTTTTTGTTAGTGATATTGATAACCTTTTTAACATTTCCTTCTAACTGGTCATTTAACCAATATCTCCGGAGATTCGCAAACACAAATACTTGAATAATCTTTATAACATTAGTATAGATTCCACTCATATAGATTTTTTAAAATATTTTCTTTTCAGCGGACACGTGCTGGGCCTTGTCCTACTTAACAGATGGGCCCAATGACCGTATTGAGGAGGTTCAAAACACCCCCCACTTACTCAACCGCCTGATTAAGCTGTTGCAGCACAAGTCTCCAGCTGTTAAGACTCCGGCCTTACGAGCTGTGGGAAATATGCTCACTGGATCTGATGAACAGGTATGTAAGCTACTGATAGTATTTTTTTAATATTATATTTTAACGGAATTTAATAGCCGATGCGCGGAAATCCCAAAAAAAAAAATCTTGATTTCTTTACAGACGGACAGATGTCTCAAAGCAAATTGCCTAGATTATCTCACTGAGTTGCTTCATTCTGGTATAACATCTTTAGTGAAAGAAGCAGCCTGGGCAGTGAGCAATGTCCTTGCTGGCACCAGTGAACAGATTCAACTAGCAATTGATAAGGGAATGCTGGTTCATCTTGTACATGTTCTGGGTGTGAGTGATATCAAGTGAGTAAATTACACACACTGTGTGTGTGAACTGTGACTATTGATAGAATTAAATATAAGTAGACATGGTACATCCTAGTACACATTTTTAATACAAAAAAAACATTCCAGATAAGGATTTAAGATAAAATATAATCAGCAAATTACAAAGTGTTCTTGTGTAAACATAGTTTTGTGTTATTAAAATTACTCCCTATCTTAAAACATTTCACCCTGGTAAACAAATATTATTTTTATCAATAGTGTGATCATTGCAAGCAATGTGGTGTAATATTAACCTTTACAGATGTCAAAAAGAAGCAGCCTGGGCGATCACAAATCTCTGTCTGGGTGGAACACCAATTCAGCTTGATGCTTTAGTATCTGCGGGTTTCATTGAGCCTTATTGTGCTTTGCTAGATTCTCAAGACCATAGAGCAATTGTTGTTATATTGGAAGGGTTAACAAACCTTTTGCAGGTAATACAATTATATTCATATTTTTTTATTAATATCATATATCATGGTATGTACTTTTAATATATATTACTTGTGTTGAGAAAAAAAAATATGTACATGTCCAACCACAACTCCCAAGCTTGTAGAGGATTCCTGATGTCTCACTCAAGTTATTTCTAGGCTGCTGCTAAATTTGGTCAAGTGGAACCATTATGCCTTCAGTTGGAAGAAATTGGTGCTTTGGACAAAATTGAGGCCCTTCAAGAGCATGAAAATGAACAGGTGAATAAATACTTATGTTATAAAAATGCAGATTTTCAACAAATTCATACAAAAAATAACTTTGGAACACTATAAAGGTTATTAAATGTGTGTGTGTGTGTGTGTAAAATGGTCCACATGATTGATTTCTACTTACAGTATTAGGGTTACTGTATAACTATTACAAGATATATAGTAACATAGGTGACAGAACATGTAACAGGATGTAAATATTTTTCTTCTTTTCAGATCTACAAGAAATCTCTGCATATTTTGGACACATACTTCAGTGATGTGGATGACCAAAATGCTCAGCCAGAACAAACAAATGAAGAATTCCAATTTGGCATCAGCTCGAATCCAAATATTAATTTTTAGTGTTCTTAGAAATACATTAGACTGATATTTAAATAAGAATATAGGAAAGTTTTTTGGAAGAAAAAAATCATCTGTAAAATCTTTTTAAAAATTTTATGCATTTACATTGTAAGAAGTCCATTTTTGGCTTATAATCATTCCTAAAATGTGATAGATATTCTCACAGATCCTCAGATTTTATCCTAAAAATCTTTTGTAAGTGATTTGTGAATTAGGTGAAGGTGTAAGTTTACTGCATTAAGTTCAGATGAGCTGGTCTCTTAAATAAAAATTGTTTATACCAATTGATTTTATTATTTTTAATAAATCTAAATCTGTAGTGGAAAAGATTTTTTAATGAGGAGGAATAGAACTGGTAATATATGCATAAACTTAATGGTAAGAGTTAATCTTTTATAACTCATACCTTCAACTATTCAATTACTACATTTATAGAAAGAAGAGCTGGACGACAAGGCAAAATCATAGTATGACAAATCAAATCACAACCTCAGTAAAGCATAGCTCGGCGTAGTCAAATGATAGCCGTAAAGAGGCATAGAGGCTGATTAGTGAGAGTTTAGAATATTAATATTATGTTTTGGAGATAAAGAACTACCTGTAGTCCTGCCAACTAAAAAATTAAAAAAATTGGAAGCCTCTCCATTGGAGATCGACTCATGGATGTGGGGTCTTTGTGCATGACGATAAAAAGGTTTGCCGCCATTACGAAGCTTTATGTATTTATCACGTTGCATATTGGGCCGCTTGCTGTTTTTTTCTTATCAATAAGTCTTTTACCAGCACCTAGGCTTTCTACGATATTTCCAGTAAGTAGTAGTCCTAAGTTTAAAGGGTCTTAAAAGAGCATAATCATCAAATAAGTTTTAGAAGAGCGTAACTACTAAGTACAGGTTTAACTCAAGAGGTACAGAATCATACAGTCAATACAATCTCAGAAACATCTGTAATCAATATCACCGAAATTGCGGCGGAGAAATACGGTAGGCTTTTAATAAAAAACTGGTTTTATTATAAAAGAGGACACAGCGAAATTGGTACGCATTGTACAAGTTACGAAAGGATACGAAAACGAGGTCTAACAAGAACTTTGTGGATTTTTGTTTAAGGTTTTGTAAGTTTGAAGGTTGGACATACAGACATAGTTTTTTAGAATGAATAAAGTGAACCATAACTATGTTTTTATAACCTGGAGCAAATTAATTGAGGGTGCCACCATTAAGTGTCTTCAAAATTTGCAAAGTCAACAGATTATAAGGATCAATAAAAGATAAAAAGGAAAGTTTTAGATTTGTAAAGAATATCTTTCAAATTAGAGATTCAGCAGGAGTGGAAGGAGATGACCAGAAACTGACAATAAAATATAGAAAACACAAATGCACTGCAACATCACCTCCACTTAGTCAATGTGAATATGATGAGAACAAAGAGCTTGGCAACAAACAAAAAAGGGAGGGGAGATTTTGGTTAAGCCACATCTCAGAAATAATTATGTACAGCATTTACACATACCATTCTAAATTTCAAATTTATAGTTGCAAAATGCAAGTATTTATGTAAATTTTTAATTTAGGTACCTACCTAAGAACTCCTATCAAAGTAAATTTCCGCTGGTATTTATAGTATGCTGTCTATAACAATTTCATAGTTCTAGTGTTTCAACAGCATTATAATGACCTTAAAAACTAAAGACATACTATTATTCAGGTTCAGACTAATTAAAAAAAATCAATTTGGTTCACAAAAAATATATTACAATAAGTTTAAAATTAAGTGTTTAATTTATATTAATGAGAAATCATCCCTTTGTTTGTTCTCTAAGCTTCTCCAATTGTTGTCTGGAATATAAAAAAATGTATTAATATTGTCACATGAGAGTACAGTGTGTTAATGCAGTAACTCTAAAACAATAACAATAAAATCATTAAACATACATCCCAACGACACACTCTGTGTGATGAACATGATCTTATGGAATATGATTGAGATGACAAAGTAAATTAACTTAATTAGTGACATTCATTCCATGTTGTGATTATAATAAATAAAATAACCAAAACAGCTGAAAAAAAAAATCAACTACCAGTTCAAATTATCTTTGCATGTTGCAGTACCAATCATACAAACCTTAGCTGTTGGTTAAAATCATCTTGAACAATGTCATCTTCCCAATTATCTTCCCAGACTGAAACGTCTTCATCGTCTGCCTCTTCATTCCCCCAGTCTAAAGAAATTTAATAATTTTAGCATGGTAACCTGTATCATTGATATTTTTTAAAGTATGAAGAATAAATACTTACTTTCAGCAGGGAATTCTTCGAATTCATCATCTTCTTCTAATAAACCAAGATCAACTTTCTGTTTGTCAGCCATTATACTCTTTTGTTAACAAACTATGCTTTTCAGGAAATCCACAAAAATGCAAGCTTGATGAAACCAAATTTTTGTTATTTAGAAAGTCATTAGTCATGTTACTTTGAAGTATGACAAAGACATTGACAGTGTCAATTCTCATTTGTCGTACTTATCATAACAAGAATAAACCACAGGTATAGACCCATTATGCTAAATAATTCAAACTTGTATAATTACAGGGCCGTCAATAGCTATAAGGATAAATACGTTTAAATTATAAATATATTACAAATAATAACAAAATATTAATTAGATATCAATTTCATACCAACTAATTCGCTAACGTAAAATTATTGTGTCTGTATATTATTAAAATATTCATCATTTTTTTTCATATTCAAATGAACATAAATCGCGAAATCGAATTAACTAAAAATGTTATAGAATTAACTAACATCTGAGTCATTTCAGAAGGCTTCATATGAAACGCCGGCAACACATTTGCGACTAACTTATTTAATAATTTAATCAATGAATTATACTTAGATTTTATAAAATAAAGGTGGAGCATTAATAAAAAATAATGAATATATTTGTATAATAATATTTATTTCCTTTAAAGCACTACCAGCATAGATAATCAACAGCGTAAATCTATAAATATATCACAAAATATCACATTTTTAAATCGAGGACAAGTACTACTTTATATTATATAAAGATAAGAAAATCATTTTATGTATCCTTACATACCGTTATTCATAAAACTGTGAAGTCTGCTGTTCACATTTGTCATATTGTTTCACTCTGAGACGAGAAGAAATGGCATAATGTTTAATGTCAGAAAAAAAAAAAATTTTGCCTTTTTTTCTCGTCTTTCCTTAAGGGTTAGTATTTTCGGGATGTGCATAATAGATAATATTTAAATTTTTCTTTAATATACAGTATATCTGTACAAAATATAATAAATATAGCAAAATATATATATTTACATATATTTTTTGTTATACATATGTTTTTTAATTAAAAAGTCGTAGCATAGTTTACAGATGTCTACAATAAAAAATAATCCTTGCAATATATCATATTATAAAGTATTCGTTCCGTAATAAAGTAATAAATAGATTTATGTATTCTTTATATCATATAATCTAGTTTGAATATTTTTTTAAAACTACCCTATAATATTCTAAAAATAACGGTTTTTATACCTCATAAGTAAATGATACACATGCATAGCTATCGTCTAATTTTAGCAATTCAAGTCTTATTTTACGTGAAAAATCGCCATATATGCGATTTTATACTTGATCCGCCAACGCCCGTGGACGGTTATTCCCGTATTTCGGGATAAATTTATCTTTTGGCAACACTGCCATAGACAAAAGAAAAAAATCGTTTAAGCCACCACCACTTTTTAACTACACTCAAAAAGCAGGTAGCGATGAAGAATGGTCGGTATATCTAACTTCTTAACAATTTTTACAAGTTCTGTTCCAAACATTTTACGAAGGAATATTCTAACTTGAGCGAGCAAAGTAATTGGAGTCTTAGCGCGTTTGATTAAGGCTTCTTTTTGCGTTGGCGTAAGAATGTTGTTTCTCTTTATCATGCAGAGGTCGAAAGATTCAGCGGCATTTAGAAGTAGATAGTAGATATGTTGATACTCTTCTAATGTGACGTTTTGAAGATGGTTGAGTATGCCGTCCGGATCCCGAAATTGAGTCTTCATTATTACCTAAACACAAAAAAAAATTAGAACTAAAATGTTAATATATTATAAAATTAAAATATATTTATAGTATAGTTTAATTATGAAACAATAAACTGCATGTCATTAGAAATTTTAAATATAATATAATCATATCGAGATGAATAGATACCTTTATCTACTTCAGTATCATAAAATTCATCAAAATTAGTACAGCGGTATTTAGAGGGTTTAACTATTAGACACTTACCCTAGCACCGCTTCTCAAGAGCGCATAGACAATATCAGCATCTGGCTCAGTGTTGCTAGCTAAGTATTCTGCCAGAGCCGGTCTAAGTTGAGCCCCGTCATCTTCATTGTACACCTTTTGATTTGGGTCTGCTCCACTTTCAAGTAGAACCTATAAAAATTGAGAAATAAATTGTTTTTATTTAAATTTAAAAATTACCCAAAAATGGCGTCGTAAATAATAAAGACAAACATTCTCACACGACGCGGGAAATATGGTTTTCATGCTGCTATTATTTTTTTATTTTAACGTGCGGTTTTATTCGCATTACTCAAAACACCACATCGTCTCGACCCACGGGAAAAATTAGTGCACGCGATGACAGATTTAATTGGATTAAAAAAATATTAAAACCCTTTGACATCAAGCAAGAATTCAGCTTCTAATTGTGACAGAATTTGAGTCGATCCAGTTGTTACAAGTCAAAAAATCTTTCATTCATATAGATACTAAATTTAATGACTTTAAGTAAATTAACCAACAATTAGAGTTTTCATCATTTCTATACCTTTACAATTTCTTTCCTATTATTAATATTATCGGAGCAGGCTACATGAAGCGGCGTCCCTATGACTGAACTTGACGCGTTCACATACGCACCTAGAAAATAAAGAAATTTTATAAGAATCTTATAAAAATAATTTTAATAAGATGAAGATACCAAACTCGAATGTGTGAAGAGTCGGCTTTGCAACTACTCGTATTACGGAAAACGTTCGCTCATTGACACAGCTGCATTTGAGATTGGAGATCTGAGATTTACAGATTGACGAACGATACACAGACTATGGAATAATAACATTTTTTATACTACTCTCTATAGAAACTTTAATTTTGAATTATAAATAATACTTTTAAAAAAAAACTTACCCGCTTTAAGTAACATTTGCACCATATGAACGTCTCCTTTAAGTATGGCGAGATCCATAGGCGATGGCTTGTTCAAATCAGGGCTTTCATAGTTGACCTTTGCGCCTTGCTTGAGTAAAAGATTCACAACTTCTGTATTTCCTGTATCAAACATATTATCAAAATTAACTTTTGTTTTCATCAAAAGTTATACTTAAAGCATACAACCTATTAGCAAGGTCTTTAAAAATTATTCTGGGTTAACTTTTGCAAAACGTTAACATTTGTAACATCCTCTATAGTCTATATCGTTCCACTCACGGTCGTCATGCGATCGTATTAGTCGCCATGACTGCCAAACCTGGGTTCGATTTCCGGTAATCTGTAAACTGTGGTCTGAGTTTAATGTGTATTTATATATGCTGATTGATATATTATCATTATTATCAGAAAATGTCTCGTATCGCTTGCGAAATTTTTAACAATTGAACGGTAGTTGCAGCGGTTGTGGGCGTTGCTGGCGGAATTAATTGTCTTTATTTGACAGTGACAGTCTTGGTCAAGTAAAAATATTTAAATTCGTTTATGTTAAACAAACATACCGCTCAAAACAGCGTAATGCATCACAGTTCTGTAATCGTTTCGTGCGTCTGTGATAGCATTGATATCTGCTCCATAGCTGAGAAGCAGTAAAACCGATTCGATTCCCTGCAACAAAAAATATCATAAAATGTTCCATTCGATACAATTATAATATAGCTGATGAGTTTATTTGAACGCGCTAATATCAAGAACTACTGTTTCGATTTGACATGCTTTTTATGTTGCAGTCCATGTATCGAGGAAGGCGTTAGGCTATATACCATCATGCTGGGACAAGTAAGAGCTTAGAATCAGTAGAAAATGTAAAAAAAACAAGAAGAATTCATCTTTGATACCTTTCGTTGCCGAGCAGCCTTCATCAGCGGTGTCAGACCAGCTCGATCTCTTGAGTCGGGATTAGCTCCAAACATGAGGAGCAGCTCAAGGTATTCAGGGTCTGATACTAGGTTTATTTCAGAACCGAAGAAGTACCTTTTATTGGGGTCAGCTCCGTGTTCCAATAATAGACGGGCTACATCCTGTAATTAAAAATACAATAAGAAATAAGAGCATTTTTATATATTTTTAAAACACAGTCGGGGGAATGGTCACCATGCGGCATATGTCATGAGTTCGACTCACGGTCAGTATTTGTTTGGTGAGCATTGGCTGTGATCTACTAGGTACGAACAGCCTACCTTTCGACCATGTGTGAAATGTTACTTTGTATATAATGAATTCTAAACAACACAAGAAATTTAAAATAAATGTAATTTTACTTACATAATGTTTATTCCGTATAGCAAGCCGTAGTGGTTCATCACAGAGAGTGGTTCTCGGGAACTCTTCCCCAGTATCTTGTCTGTAGTCGACTGCAGCACCACTTTCTAGCAAAAGTTTAACCAGCTCCGTGTACCTGGGTTCATAAATTATTTAATGTAATTACATAATTAGAATAATTATATAAGAAATGTAATATATGATTATATAAAAGTTTTCCATACAGAAGAAGTTTTACAATTTACGTTTAAAGAGTATTATTTTTTTGTATATGCGTACCAACCTAAAGATAAGACTTAATGTGTGAGTCATAGACATCGCTAAAATTGAAGAAAACATACATACCCATGTTCTGCTGACAGATGAAGGGCGCTATAACCGCAATCGTCAGTAGCATTGATATCACACCCCCGTACCAAGAGCAACCTGGTAGCTTCGAGGTACCGCTGCCAGATCGCATAGTGCAGGGGACGCAAGCCCTGTGTCACTGGTTCGTTGACCTGGAAACAGTTTTAACATGCGCCTCTTAACCAAATAGAATCTATAAAAAAAATTAACTAAAAATTTAATTTTTATAAAATTAAACTTTAAAAATAATTAAATTAATTAAAATTTATAAAATTAAACTTTAAAAATAATTAAATTAATTAAAAAAATTAATTAATTTTAGTAAATTAAACGAACAATCTAAAATAATGAACTGTTTGTCGAATTGAAATTATTTTCGGAGAATTCACGTGCAACAGGCGGTTTTTTACAATGTCGATAATACGAACGAAGTATATATGAACAATTTCGTGAAAACGGGTGAAATTGTTGCATTCCACGCGTAACGATATGAAGTATATTTCAATTAATGTGGAAAGATCTAAGCCTACAATTACCTTTGCTCCACAAGCGAGAAGAATTCGTATTTCGTCCAAAGGCACCATACGAATAATAGAGTCTGCAAGCTCGCGCTGGAGAGACTTGTCCGTTATCACCTCAAAAGGCATTATTACTGAAAAAATGAAAATAATTATATATATAAATAAGAATCAGGGTCTGCTTGAAAAGATGGTTCAAAATTCCTTTACGGCTTCAAATCAGAATCAAACCGTGGATTTGTAGACCATATGTTTATAAACAATTACATTTTGACTAGACGTAACTTCGTCGTTAATTTCTAAGCAGTGTTAACAATATTGGATACCACAAATTTGTAATTTAATAATTATTTATTATAACAAAAATAACGTAGACAATGATGCGTAGACCATAGGAGATACTCGTATGTCGTAGGCTATCTCTACGAACTCTACGAGAATTGAGCGTAGCTTATAAACAGTAGCGTCGTAGCTAGTCCTTCCAATAAATATTACGCGATATAATGATTTGTATTCTTTAAATATATAAGTACTTGAATAAAATCAGCCAAATTAAAACGATGGAGTTTTAATTGATGTCTTACTTCAAATTGACAGAAAGAAACAATACGGTATTGGTGAATAATTGAAAATAATATGACGATTCTTAACGTTATAAGAAATTTCAAATGTTAATTATAATTATGTCCTATAAAATTAACGTTAGATCAATAATTTATTACAATTTACAATAAATTTCAGGCCACGACCAAACTTGTATAAATTATGAAACACGACAGAAAACCTATTAAATTCAACTTATAATTTATTTATATTTCAATCTTTCAATCTAGTTAAAACATCTTCGCGTGTGTTCTTCTTCTATTTCTAACGAGTGTTGTTTAGAGTTTTCATTTTCTATTGATTTTTTTTTTCATAATCTGCTAAATAATTATACTAACTGACAAAAGCTTAGTGAATCCAATGTGGCATATTGAACCTCGAATATATAAATATATGTCAAAGTAAAACAATAATTTGAATGCTAATAAACCGTATTTACTGTGTTATTTTTAAAGTATTCACACGTGCCATAAACAACACGTGGTAAACAAATAGTGTTTATAACGCAGTTCCGACCATGACATGTTATAGAAGATAATTGCGTAGCTTAACCATGACAAATCTGTCACGTGTAGGCGTACGCGTCTATGTCATGTTAGACGCACTACGTATACGTTAAAACTATGTGAACTGTTTTATAAAATTCGCAAACATAATTCAATGAAAATATATAACAAACATCAACAATCAATCAAAAGTGATTAACGTCATTGTAAAGTTTTAAAATTTCTGTTACAAATACGACACTCTTACCTTGAGTCTGTGGTGAATATACAAATTCACATAATTTTTTATTTTATAAATAGCAGACAATGTTTGTTTCACCTTTGATAAACACTATACATATATAAACAGTGCCACGTGGCGCCATCTATCGAACGAGAATAAGCCCAAGGTTATTGAACTCGGCCAAAATAATGACCATTGTTTAGCATGGCATTTTGCCAATATCATTGTTAGAAAACAAAGACCCTTACGAACTTTTTACAAAGGTTCATGAGGATATTTAAACATGAAAGAAAAGTTAAAAAAGTTACATTCGAAATTAATTTTCCGTTTATGGACTTTTCTTTACACCTATTTCCAAAGATATTCCAAAATTATATATATAAGAACAGATAAATTAAGAAAAATGTAGGAATCGTGTTGGCTACAAAGGGCATACTGCCAAATGGAATACGTCAAGTGAAAGTTCCTTGAATATCATTAAGGAAAACGATTGAAATGGTAGAACTTTTACAATTTGTTTAAAATCCATGCAATACCATGTGATATAACAATATTTAGATAAAAATAAAACGGATCATAAAGTAGTTTATCGTGTAAGGAGAAAATCATTACGATAATAAACGCGAACATTTGTAAGTATGGATGGGTTTGCGTAAAAACAGCTAAATGAATTTTAACGAAACTTTAAAATCATACAGATCAGAATAATACAATTAAAAAAAATATTGTGTGAATTGAATATAAAATAGTAGAAAAAATAATAGAAACAGGAGTTACTTTGGAAAACCATAGTACAAAACCCTAATAGACCAATATGTAAGCAAAACCCGAAAAAGCGAAAAAACCTACAACCACATGACGTACGTTTCACCCCGACACCGGAACATCCTCAGGCCTCATCGAGCGCTGTTCGAAGAGGCCACTTGAAACAACAAATCTGTGATAGATCTGAGAGCTATCGACTTCATTAAAATCGGTTTTTACATTTTCCATACAAACTATTCTACAAAAAATAGCCTACATTGACCTTAATCAACTTTCTCATACTTTTTTTTTAACCTTTCCAAAGACGAGAACGCGTCGGAAAGACGGATTTATAGCATAAAATAGCGTGGAACAAATGATAAATATGAATCGTAGTGAGCAAACAGCAATTATTCCAATACATTCTTTATCGATGATAGACATTTGTTCCGATTCCAATACAAAAACAATATTGTTTACTACGTCACCTTCAGCGTCGCCAAATAATATTATATCACCAGCTTTTTTAGTCAGGATGTTTTCCACGTAATTTCATCGTTTAAACATTTGGTAAAAATATATTCTAAAATTCCGTTTTACCTTTTCAAACAAGGTTGTTTGTAGCCAATAGAGAAAACGAGAACCCTGTTACTGAGACTTCGCAGACTTCATGACCGTGATAGTTAGACAGATGAAATTTTCATAGATAATGTTTTTTCGTTTCCGCTATTACAGAACATACAAACCAGAATAAAAATTAAAGGGATCGCACGCTAAAGTTGTTTTATCGAAAAGGCAGATGTAATTATTCAATGAATATTCTTATTTATGTAAAATATAAACGGAACAGCAATCCTAGATGAGACAGAGTTATATTTTATCTATTACTAGACTACACTAAACCCACATAAAAAGACATTAAATAATCTTAATGACGTATAGCAAGGTCACGATGTACGTGCCTTCAAGTCTGCCAAAACCGCTTACGTTACTATAGAAACGACTTTATATACCTTTTACAAACTATTAGGATATTCTGTGGTCCGATTTTTATATGTAGGCCTTAGTTGTGCTAGCAAAATCACATATGTCATGACTGATACAATACTTGTATCAGGTAATTAATACTTCGACAAAAAACGGCAGCCGTCCTTATCCGTTCAGGATACATTCAATGCTACGTGTCCATTAAAAACTAAACTGTAAATAGAGATATTCTTTGAACGCCGTTGCTCAAATCAAAATTTTACATTTTGTACGTTCTATTAAAAAAAAATAGTTTCATCAGATCTCCAAAACATTTGCGTATAATCACAAGTATTCCAGATATTCTAGAATGCTCGTAGTGTTGGTAGAATGTCAAACTCAAATTTTCACGTTGGGCTAATAAAAAAATGTCCGGAATACTATAAACTTCCTTTGTTTGGAAGACGCAAAATGGCGCGCGGTTTGAAAATAGAACGCGGCGTTTGACCCAGGCCTTGACACTAAAAGGAACTTTCTGGCATCGTTAAACGCGTTACCAGGACATACATCTACGCAATATTTTTAATATGGTGAAAATCCCTAAATACACACACAGATTTTGATGAAAGTTTGTATCGAATCTCAAAACTCTTATGGATACTTTAACATGGATTTTTTGGCCTTGACACTAAAAGGAACTTTCTGGCATCGTTAAAGTTACCAGGACATACATCTACGCAATATTTTTAATATGGTGAAAGTCCTATTTCCCTAATACACACACAGATATTTTAGATAATTAGTTTGTATCGAATCTCAAAACTCTTATGGATACTTTAACATGGATATTTTTTTTTTGCATCCGACCAGATAATGACTTCATCTTTTTACTTTAAGATCGGGTCATTGGGATATGAAAGTTCCAAGGAGTTATTTGTTTTTTTGGATGTAATATACTTTTAATGTCGACGAGACGAGAGACTTCTGTATATAGATATTTGTCTAGAGTTACTACTAAATAATCATTTTTAACTACGCAGTACAATTGTTAAATAACCAGATTATTATTTATAAGTCCTGTCTCTTCTTCCTCTAAAGTTCTTTTTTCATCCTTTTTTGTCAAATGTGTGTACGCATCCTCGCATGTGGGACTCGACACATGGCTGTCTACAAAGGAGACTATCGGGTGAGCCATACCCACTTAAACACAGCCTCGTTGTAGAGACTCTTGGAATCGCTTTTGCTTTCAACCTGGTAAAACTTATAGCGGGGGGATTTGAACCCACACCTTCGAAGAGACTGGTGATGGAAACTGCCTAAGACCGCGTTACCTATTAGCATTTTACCCTAAAAGTTCATAACATAACATGAGAGAAATCAACGTTATTTTCCAATGTGGAGGTGCGTGGATCAAAAACAAAACGCAAACGCATCGGCATCACGTGTGATCCCGAAATACTCATGTTTACATACGAACTGAATGAAATTAATGATTGTTTTGCATTTCCTACGCAGTCTGGTTCATTTTGTTTAATAACAAGTTTTGCGTAGTTATTTATAATAAAATGATTGTACATATTTATGTCGATTCCAACTAAATTAAATTAGGACATCAAACATTGTTTTTAAAAATTTTATTATCATAACTGTAGATTACTCAATAATGAAAAACTATAGATTTGGACACCATATTATAATCATAATTTAAAATATGATATAAAATAAAATACAAATTTAATGTAGCGTTTTGGTTTTCACAGTGTAGACAAAGCATTGAAAGGTTTGACAAGTATTTGACGATTGCGAAAACGGAATGACATAAATAATGGTTATTCTTTTAAAATGAGAATTAAATAAAAAATATATTTAATTTATATAAATGTAATAATTAAAGATCATTTAAAAAAGTATGTGTTATAATGAGTAATAAAATTACTTCAACTATTCATTTAAAAAATGGACTCGGTGAAGTTTCAAATTCATTATTCATTTTCAATTTATTTATTGTTGTGATAACAAGATTTTTTAAAGATATTAATGTTAACCCATCATCACCTTTTGATCACCTTTTCAATCACCTTTGAATATAATAAAATTACCTTGTTTATTATGGCTTCCTGACACAGATATACACACACTTTTAACACTTGAAATGTGTAATATACTGGATACGTGTGCTTACTTTCTAGTTTTACGTTCAACTGATTGCAACATGGAAGGAATAACTGGATAACAGCCAATGGAAGACTGCCAAATACGAAGAACTGGTGCTTAGGGTGAATGTCAGTTATTGTGCCATGACAATATTTTATCGGATTAACTTTTAGGCCAACATATTTATTATTAAAAATCATAATTTATTAAACTAGAGGTATCATTACTACTAGTATGTTAAAAATAACAATGTATAAGTTTCAAAAATTATTTAGTATAAAATTTAAAATAATTTATTTTGAATTTAACGAAACAAATTCTTTCAGTTATAATTAAACTCATTCCATCTCCTAAATGCGTATATCAATCTCCTGAATGTATTCTCTTTTAAATAAATGATGTTTGTAAAATAAAATGTTATATATTTATTTAAAGTTAAGTTAATACCAAGATCACATTTCACAATTTTTACGAACAGTAATCATCACGATCGAACTCATTAATATTCATTTTTAAGGATTTTTCTCTAAATAATAAATATTGTTATAACTATTTTACAACGACGGCAACACTGGTTTACCTTCTACACTTTACAACAGTGTTCTGTTGAACCAATCATCTTAACCCTCTTCTGGTTTACTCCACAATAACGTTTAAATATTTTTAAAATACAGGTCGACAATAGGTACATTGGCCCGTCTCACCTCAATCGAAACAACGCACTTTCTGTAGCTTTAACAAAGATGCCTGAGAATATTCCGAAGATCAATCAAAAACAACAGTTCAAATAATATATTTGTCTATCTAAGCTAATTATAACAAAGAATGATACAATGGCGAGTATTCGCTGCAGGTGAATATTAAAAATGGCCAAATGGTGGTTGGTGGTGCTCAAACACTCAGACTGAACTGCATTATAATGACTTTAATCATACTCCAGGAATCAAACTAAAAACTAAAAAACCATTACCGAAATAACCATTAACCACTCTGTAATGTTGCTTAAAAGGTGCAAAATCTAGAAGTAATAACGTAGGGCCAATGTCACGAAAAACCCTTGATTTCTTTTATTTAGGTAAGAGTTATATGTCCTCGCAAATTACCGAAATTATTACTTAAATTATTATTACACGTGACGTCATCCAGAATAAAAAAGTACAGCTTGCAAAAAGAGAAATGTAATTGTAAATGTAATAGGTTAATTTTTAAGTTTGATAGATTTGAAATGACATTTACTGTAAGATTACATTTTACGAAAAAAAACTGATATTTGATGACATTTAATTAATCTCACACCATGGGAATGGGTAACTACAGATGCTACGACATAAGCGATTGCTTCTTCCAAGATATTTACGGGAAGCAAAAATATAATTAACTGGCGTTCTTATAATTAAATTAAATTTAACTACTAATTAAATTTGTTATGGTGGGTTTGTTCTTCACACATAGTTGAATTGTTTTAAAATTATTTCGCATTTGGCTTATATGTAATAATAATTATTATTTTAAGGTGTTTAGTATCATAAGCAATAAGAATACTTAAACATATAAAAGAAAATAAAATAATCAATGATAAAATGATATTATTGACTGCCTGTACCTGCTAATAGCTCTTCATTACCGTGCTGCGTTGTACATAAATGTTCTATCAATAGGTAAGTAATTAAGAGTAGATATCTTTGAATTCTTACTTTAAAATATATTTTTAAATTCCATGAGTACCATAAAAATGTAAATAAAATACTGTATAACTGATTAAAAGTTTTTTTATTTTAATTTTGACAATTGCGTTTATGAAAAACGGCAGATACCTTACTAGATGATCACTACGACTTCACCCGCCTTAATTAAATTGCTAAAAAATACACATTTTAATTATATAATATCTCATGGGCTATAATTAATTTTATTTACCAAGAACAAATTTGTACTACCAAATGTGCATTTGAAATAAATTTTTGTTATAGTGATGTCATATTATATATATACATATATAGCTGATCTTGCAGACGTTGTTTTGCCATACATGTGATTTCAATTTTCAATTAATAAATAAGAAATAAGGGTTAATCGTAGAAGGGTGAAAATTTAGGATTGTATGTATTTTTGTATGTTGTATCAAAAAAAAAAAAAAAAAAAATTGTATGGAAACTACCCATAAAAATTTAGGGATGGACTAATAGACATTTGGCCGATTCTCAGACCTACTCAATACGCTCACAAAGTTTCATGAGAATTGGTCAAGCCGTTTCGGAGGAGTTCAAGTTCGAACATTGTGACACGAGAATATTATATATTAGATTTTGACTTACGAATAAAATATACTGTGGGGTTATTTAGCAGTAATATTTTACGTTTTGCCGTTCTTTCTTTGCCGCTTTACCAGCGCAAGTCGGAGTAGTTCGCAGACGGTAGATTTTTTTCTCAGTTTCTTGATATTTTGTTATAATTCACAGCATATCTTTATACATATGTGTTAAATGATGTGTATGTAGTGTGGGTGTATAAATCAAATTGATATTTTATCAAAAACAGTTTCGAATAAAATAAAGTAAAGTTTTTAATTAGCGAAAAATTATAATAATAGATCATCTTTTTCTATATTAAGGAACAGCGAGAAGGTGCAAGAGCTATATATACTTATTTCATTATATAAGAGAATTAAATATCGTTTAGCGGGATAGATTGGATCATGTTGGAATTTCGTGGTAATGATGCACCGGGCCTAACAGATGCTTATCGTATTCCGATTTCTAATAAGGCAATATTTTCTTTTACGGAAATGGCAACCATTGTGAGGAAAGTAGACTGATGCGTCAGTGAAAATGATTAATAATATACGTTTTTAGATAACTCAGCTTTATAACTATTCAGAAGGCACTTTCTGCCGCGCACCACCGATATGTGGAACCAGCTGCCAAAAGAGGTATTTCCGAACAAATACGGCAATGTTAAAGGCCGGCAATATAAAAAACACACTTGTGAGGCCCCTGGCATTGCGAGTGTCCATGGGCGGCAGTATCACTTACGATCAGGTGAGCCTCCTACCCGTTTATCCTCCCCTTGTATAATAAAAAAAAAGTATCTAACCTTGCCAAACAGGACTCTATTAAGGTTTTTAAGCTTTACGTTGATGCAACATTTGAATTTTATTTTATCTACTGAATATACAATATATATATATAAAGAACTAAAAATAGCATTTTATTTTGAATGAAATAAATTTCAATATTTTATCAAATGGCTTACGACACTAATCATTTTATTATTGTACCCGGTGTTCCAAAGCCTATTGACACCCTCAGGCTTTCCCAGCTATTTCCTTGCAGTCTTCATATAGACAGCTTCGAGAAGACAATTCGAGACTACAGCATCAAGGTGAGTTTTTTCTTCATATGAAGTCTATGATAGATTTTAAACCACCCGATCTAAGACCAAAACTTGTTTTAAGTATGTTTGCCCAATGAGTGTAAAGTTATATCGGTAACATGCTATAATTTCACTGCCTTTTTGAATTATCGCTAAACGTTCAGACGTCTCGACATGGATTGCAAAACACAAAACTATCATCGCAGATGCAATGCAATTCTATTTCTTTGCGTACGAAAAATTTTCTTCCCTTAATTTATTTACTATTATATTTTATCATACTTCTTTAGACTATGTATTACGATTTGAACACGAACGTACAAACGATATATTTTAAATGTAATCATGATTAAAATGTAGTTTCCTAACGTGTGAAGAAGTGTTAAGAATTCTCTACATTTAATGTTATTCCAAGAGTATATACGTCAAGTCTAGATACAAAAAAGTAAATAGAGAATATAATAAATATATATCTTGCAGATGGTATTCAACCGCCCATCCTCCATTCCCTTCCCGACTGTCTGGCACCGGTTCACCGCGAGAGGCACCAAACTCCGAGTCCAAGACATGACTGAGGAGCAGGTGGAACCAGCCGTCCAGCTGCTTGTGAAATATTTCATGAAAGATGAACCGCCTTGCAAATATATTGGTAATATGTTGACAATGTTAAATGAATTTTGTAACTTGAGTATTCTGTGTAGTAAGATGTTGGATTGGTAACCTCACAAGTCACAAACTTGGAAGTCCATAGTACAAAACCCACAACCAATCAAAATCAAAATTCAATTATGTGGACTACTAATTTATTATTATTAACTAATAATATAAACTAATTTTTATATAAACGTTTCAAAAACTTCATAATAGTTGATCACAAATAGAAAAATTAAATGAAAGTAAATTTAGTCTAGACTAAAATTTAGATTGCATTTAATTTTTCTATGAATTATGTGTTTGTAGGTATACAGAAATATCCATCTGCGCAAGCACATTTAGAGAAACTTTGGCGTGATACAATCAAAGATAAGTTGTCAATCGTGTGTGTGGAAGACAAGCCGGGAAGTCCAATTATAGGCGTCAATATTTTAACAGTTGTCTCCAAGGATGAGAAGGACGAACCGTTCCAGGTAGGACATAAAGGACCTAGAAGAGCTGAAAATACTGGGCGGTATTTCACATCACTCTTTTATGATCATGCTAACTTAGCTACTGAACAGTTAAAGCTTAAGTATTTAAAGGTGTACTTTAATTGAATGAGTAATTAAAATGTGTGGATTTCCCGTACCTATTATGACACCATTTAATTTTTTTAGATTTTCCCCGCTTTCCCCACATCAAAATCTGAAAAAAAGCTTCAACAAATAAATTTTTCGAAAGCATTTCAAATAGTTAGAAAGTCATTTTGACACGTATTAGTGTTTTTTTTTTAAATCTTTTTTTATAAAATCTCGAATCACTATAAATGTTGCCAATATATTTCGGAATTGCATTGTTAACTTATTATGTCACAAATCCTGGTAAATATTAATTCTTTCAAGCTTTTGTTCACATAGTCCAAATCATTGGAATAATATGTCAAACAGACAGTTTAGTCTTTAAAGGTTGAAAGAGAATAAATTGTATATATTATTATTAAAAAGAGAGCATACTTAAGGGCCGCCAACGTAAACACTAGAGTGGATGAATATGGGCTGCGACTGTTGACATTTAAGCAAGCAAGCTCGTTTGTATAAAATAGCCCCCCCCCTATTTTATATTTAAAAAATATCGTATGCGAAGTGTTAGTATCCACCGTTTTTAAATTCTATATATCTACTGCTATTACTAAGATTCATATTAAAATAGTTGCATAAATTGTACATTTTAACACAGACTGACGACAATATCTGGGCAAAACTGTACGGTGCAGTCGACCTTGTATCACGCGGGGTGGACATCTTCACCCATTATGGCGTGAAGAATTATCTCACTGCCTTAGGTTTGGTGGTGGATCCAGCATGGCGAGGCTGTGGTATTGGAAAGGAGATATTATTGGCACGGTACGTACAGTGAGGTAAAGTATTCTTTAAATTGAGTTTGATCGCACAGCAATTTAAGTCCATTTTGATAGACTTAGAGACAACTTTTGTATGAAGATGTTTGCCTGTTTAGGAATGAATACGATATTCTCTATTGATTGGTCGAAACAAAAGACCGTTAGGCCTCGGCGTAGGTAGGTGGATAAATTGCTGTGCGAGCGCATGCGCTAAGGTGCATAATAGAGAACAAATTTGGACGGAAGGGTCTTTAAGGGTTAATATATAAAATTAAATTGATTAAAATCAGTGTAGTCACTACCAAACTGAGGGTTCGATTTCTGATCGACATTGTGAATTGTGATCGAAATTTTTTGTTGTGGGTGTTATATTTATTATGTTTATTTATTTTATTTTATTAGGGTCGCCAACATAAAGTGTATTAACAATATTAACAAAGCAATAAATTAAAAAAAAGCTAAATACCGTTACAATTATAGGCGACCACGGCATGCGTATGACGTTTTGAGTTACACTTATCATTTAAAATCAAATCAAATTAGTTCTTACTTAAATGATATTAAAATAACGTGAATTACTATTTTTTTCATTTTATGTAATGTACAAACCCTAATATACCAATCTACAAGCAATACCCCATGAAATAATGCAAAACCACTAGACGCAGTTTCACCCCGACACCGGAGCGTCATCAGGATGTTGTCTCTACGAACTCGTTCGTTCAGCAAGTATGGCTTGTAGACTGGTGTATTAGGGTTTTGTACTATGGACTTCGGCAAAGTGACGCCTGATTCTATTAATTATTATTTAATGTATCTATGTACAGTTATATTAGTACCAAAACACAATCTATTAATACCACGGGCCAACTGAACGTGTATTATTATCATCTAATACAAAACTATTCCAAAGGAATTTGTAATCCCTATTTCGTGTCACGAATTAAGCGAGGCATTATGACAAGCGGTCGTGGTCTTAATATCGATGGCATTCCAATTATCATCTAAGCGTTTAATATAAAAATACTTGGAAATTGGAAACGCGAATTCAAAGTACTAAGGACTTTTAAGTTCGCTTTGTTGTAACGTTTAGTTTTTTTTGTAACTTTTCAGTTTTTTTTTAATATACTGCGATCTATGCTCTGGTTTCCTTGTTTTTTTTTTACAATATTTTTAACACGAACACATATTCGAACAGACCGCGTATTTTTATTGTTAAAAGACTATATTACCTTTAATTGTATTACAATTGTATTGAACTTGATTGTTTATCTATGGCCTTTGACGTTTCTGACAGCTCTTATTATAAACATCACAAAACCTTTCTATTTTACTATTTGATAATATTTTATAATAATGCAGATAAATCGTAAAAAACGGCGATGTATATGTGACAGGGAAAGTCTTTTGAGAAAAATTACTGGTGAACCGCCATATTTAGAATGCACAGAAATAAACAAAATTCGCCTCGGCCTTTTTACTCAACGAAACTCCGATGGCACCGCTTACTTGGTGCTAAGAGGTAATGACATTTACAGCAGGTACCAGAGAAGACTTGGTGATGTGGATATTCGAGCTCTCGTACTATACATAAGAGAAACACCTAAACGAATAACACGTTTAGATCTGTCATACAACCAAATAACCGACATAGGTTTCTTTAAACTACTAAAAAGACTTCTCATTAAAGGAAGATCGAACATCTTGAACTTGAATATCATGAACAATAACCTAACTGAAAAATCGATTCTGAATTTATCGAAATACGCCGATTACTTAAAACTAAAATATCTAAGATTGAATGGTAATGACTTTGGGCAAAATGGTGGCGAATATTTTGCCGATTTCTTAGTTAAAAATAAAACAGTACAATTCTGTGATATTGGTCAAACATCGTTAACGTTAAATGGAATTGCGCATATTGTAACTGCATTGAGAATAGATCACGGCGCGAATAGAACGATCAAAGTTCTCGATTTAAGCAGAATCATACCAGTCTCCAATCGATATTCGTATGAAACGAAATGGCTCGCATATCACATGGAATATCTTCTAGAAAGAAACTCTAATATTATCGAATTACACTTGCAAAAGAATGAATTCATATCACACGATATGGAATACTTTGTGAGAGGTCTACGAAATAACAATACACTACTTTATTTGGATTTAGGATACAATAAATTTGGGGATTATGGAGCTGGTTTATTAGCGAAATGTCTCAAAGAAAATTCACAGTTAATATTAATCAATTTGGCGGGAAATGATATTAGAGACACAGGAGCACGAGCACTAAGCTTTGGGTTGCCACACTCGAAAATTCGCGCTCTTGACGTGAGTAACAACAAACTAACTGACGTTGGCCTCTTGGATCTGTTAAATACTTTAAAAAAGCCTTTTTATCTGCGGTTTCTTAATATTTTTGGTAATAAAATTGGACATGAAACTTGTGTTGTAATACAAAGAATGCTTCTAAGTGGTGCATTATTTCAACATACAATTGACGTAAGGTTGTATGAAGTGGATGAAGTACTACACGCGGCTTATTATCCAAATCCTGCTGATCGAAATAAGCATCTTTATTACTGTGAATTAGAGTTTGGATTTGCGCAGCCTATATATCATATAACTCGCAATGTCATAAATGAGAAGAAAATTGTCAAAGTGGACTGCAAACAACGCCATAAATTAGATAAAACTGATAGAAATCGCTTTTGAATAAAATTTATCTTGATTAGTATTGAAGTATTTGTTGGTGATATTATATTCAATTTATAGTTAATATTAAAATTATTGATTTATAGTTCTCTAATATATTGATTCATTTAATTTTATACATTTTTCTACGCTTGACAACATCTTTGTGTTTCATTTACTTGTCGAACGTAAAGCATGTATTTTTTGTCCTTTTCCACAGCATACCTATTTGCAAATCCCTAGGAATTAGAGTGACAGCAACTGTCTTCACCGCGGCTGCCTCGCAAGCTGTGGCCCAAAAGGCTGGATTTCAAGACATTTTTACAATGACCTATGAAGATTTGGCTAGAAATGGATTTATTTTCCCGGGAATTCAAGAAAATACTATATCTTCTAAGTTAATGGCACTCGTAATTTAATACATCACTGCGCCTTTGAAATCGTTTTGTTAAATAATTTTCATAGCTGAATGTCTAGTCATATACCAGTCATTATTATCATTTACCATTTAATTTTAGTTTTTTGTCTAATAAATATAAATTAATTAAACGTTTATCAACACTTGAAGACTTTTATTGTTAAGATAACAATCCTTGAGAAAAAGTAAATAATACAAATATAAAATAAATTGATTTATATTTAACTTACTATTAGTATTTCTTTAATAGAAAACCTATCTGTGAAAATATTCTTGAGCTCTGTGCTTTAATTGACACCGACTTAAATAATAATAATTAAATAATTTCAATAATATAACTTAAGACAAACAATATAAGACGATTACTTGGTCCTAAGAAAGTTTATTTATCTTTGTGTTTCCCGTATGAAGCTGAATTTCTTTATGCAGAAAATGATTTAGACTGGAAACTCTTTCTTTAAATGATGCAGGAACGCAGATGCGTACCTTCGAAATATGGTCGAAGGGCAACTGATTTAATTTTTTTAATTGTATATAAAACAAGGGCAACAGCAACCTTAAAGTAAAACTATACTTTTTAACTCACGATTTTCAACTTATTTATTATTTAAACGTTGAATCTATCTAGTCTATGTTATAGTAATAATCTGAGAAGATTGTAATTTAGCATGTTCAAAAATCAGAGTTGACAACTGACATCTGATGACAACTAATATCTGCTGACAACTGATGAACATTACACCATTACACAAAGCAACAAGCAACAGCTGCTTGAATATTTTATAAATTTAATGTAATGTTATTTGTTAGTAAATGTTTGTTTAAGTAAGTGAAATTCACCTCATTTCACCATTTTGTTTTGACTCGTTAATGCAGAAACTCTTTAATAGTGCTAAATTAACCCATCGAGTCTTGTGTTGAGAAGTACGTAATTAGCAGATATTCTTCGCCTACTGTAAAAAACATGAAGAAATTCATACAATCTAAAATAAATCATACTGAAAATACACCAAATCAGGTTGTTGAGACTACGGCACCACCACCTGCCGAGAAAACCCCTCAAGTTACTCCATCAAATGTACAGCCACCATTACCACTAGTTCCACCACCGCCCGATATTCCATGGACTCCTCTAAAAGTAAAAGAGGAAATAGAAGATGCCGAGTATAAAGATGATTTTAAGTATGAGGCAAAAGAGGAAACAACTGAGCAACAAGATGTTAAACCTCGAGTGGAAATATGTCGCGACTTTATACGTGGTACATGCAAGCGTATCGGTCCTTGTAGGTATGCTCACAAGTATGACTTATCACAGCTTGTGGGAATTTTTACATTCTGCCGGGAATTTCAAACAAAACGCTGCACTTATGCCAATTGCAAATATGTGCATGCTGATGTATTTGAGGAGCAAAACTTTTATCGCACAGGCTATTTACCACCGCATGCTTTTGCTCATCAGAAAAAAGCTCCAGAGGCTACAAATACAACCACAGCTACCTCAGTCACTATGACTCCAATGATTCAAACTCTGGCACCACCGCCTCCTCCACCACCACCACCAGAGCCAGAGGAACCGCAATCTCACCAGCCAACTTTTGGCTTTACCAAACCTCCACCTACCTTGCCTGACAATCTATTAAAGGAGTATGCAGCTTTGCATTCCTCAGACCCTATTTTAAGTATGGTTCAACCCAATTCCCTGAAACACTCATGGAATGCCCTGGACCAAAGTATGTTATTTGATTCAGAACTACGTCCAAGTAATCCTAAGAAATGTAAAAACTGTGACATACTCGAATTTTGTCTTCAACATAGGCGTAACAAATTGCAGAAAATTATTGTTAATTCTGAGGCGATGAATGTTAAAATTGATAAACTAAATAGTAAGATTGCTAAATTAGATGATGTTATTATGAAAGTCTTACGAACAAATCAGTCATCATTTTTATCAAGTTCACGTGACTTGCAATATGCAAGAGATTCTTTGTCATGGGACAAAATTGCTGCACTTTGGAACTTATAAATGAAGAATCTTACAGCATCCCTGGTGGTTAGCTTGCTAAGATTATTAACATAGATTAGAAAATTGACTATATCAAAATAATGGGAGATTTACAAGAGTATTTACCATACTAATTTCAAATTTCTCACATATTTTCTGTATATCAACTAAGATAGGATAATTTTAATGTAAGTAACTACAAAGGTATTATAGATATCTAATATTATGTTGCTATCTATTTGTAAGCACACTAAACATAATTCACATATTTTGTGTGAAAGTTTCTACAAATTTATAAGATGTCTGCGATTACTCAAATTTATTCTACAATAAGTAACTGAATTATTTAATGTACATACTCAATTCTTTCATATTATCTAATAACTATAATTTATACTTTTTATGCCAACTTAGTAATAAATTAATGTTAATTTTTACTGCTCAGTAAAAAATAATTTAAACATTTTTTACTTCAACCAAATTTTTAACCATTATGATGTTCCTGATAAGTTTGTAATTAAAATTTAATAAATTTTTAATTTCCACTCATGGTTTAATTATAGGCTCCATACTATCTCAATTTCAGAGTGGAGAAAATGAAAATGTAAAAAATGGGTCTAAGCATACATTTCCTAAGCACCTCTTTGTCCACCTATTCTGTATAAACAGTTTTTTTTAAACTAATTTTATTGTATACATGATTCTCTTGATGGGGACCCAAAAAGACAACTTGTGCAAATCAGATATGTTAGAAATTTAAATATACAATAATAACAGTAATAATTATATTTTTTTATTCAAATTAAAAAACATAATTCTGGGGCACAACAACCCTCTGTACATTTTTTTGTGTGTTTAATCATCATTTTTTATCTAGATAATGTAGAAATGTTCCTTGGTTTAACTCCACTAAATGTTTACCTTTTTTATGTTTTTTTAACTTCGTAAAAATTTTTATTTAGTAGTAATTTTTTTTAAATAGCTATAGCTATGAACACATATTACCTTAGTTTTCAGAGCTGATTTTATGTTTAGAAAGTGGGAGTAGTAAACCGAACGCCATTGCGGAGTTGGTGCAGATGATTAATGTGTCTCATAAGTTTTGTTAACTTAGGAGAGTCGGGAAAAATTTTAAATAATGTAATTATATTTAAATTTAGCAAAAATACATAACATAAATCCGTTAAAAAGTGTTTTTCTTTAAATGAGTAACAGTTATGTTAATAAAAGACAATATTATGAATGTCATAAATACAGCCCAAATCGAAATAATATATTTTTTACAATTTATACCATTAATATAAATGGTATATGACTTATAGAAGAAAACCCTAGATTTCCTTATGAATCCATAAGTTATAAGCATTGTTTATTTCTTTATTTAACAATGAGAAAGGCATAAATAAATACAAAAATTAATAAAAAATAATTACGACAATTTACTTTCATATTGTCTTTCCGAATCTAAAAAATTATGTATCTTAAAATATATATAAGTTATCACATCATAAGCAGAAATATGCGTTTTATAAAAATAATGCAGTATGTAAGACTAAGAAAAATAATAAGTTAAAAAACAAGACTACGAATATCCAGGTACCGACGACGCTATTCCAATAACATTAATTTGAACTTTAAGAGACCTTCCAGTGTATTCAGAATGACGAGCAAGAATTCGAAGTAGAATTTATTGGATGCATTCTATTCTATCAATGTGTGTAGAATAGTCGGGAATCCAAACAAGGTAACAATACTCTAGCTTGAATCTGACAAATGCATTGAAAAGTTTAGAGTACTTAAAAGTAAAAGTTACGCTGTTAATGTGTATATTGAAGAATATTGGTCAGGGAATAGATTTTAAATTTTCTGTACAGTTATCTTTTGACCGTATGAGGTGATTAAGTCGGAGAGCGAAATAAGTGGGCAAAATGTTATTTGGAGTTTTATTCTTGGAGACCGCTGCACAACAGATTTTAGGGTCGGTAGAATTGATCAACCATTGAGTTGACGTCAGCGCACTCGAAAATGAAACCTAGCCTGTTAACAAGTCGAGATCACTAATGATAGGAGAGATTTAATAATATATAAGCTAAACAGTTTTCTCCTGTGTCAATTTTACAAAGAGGTGATGAACATTCAGTGACAACTTCTAAATTACTAAGAGCGAGATCAAGGGATATATTATTGACGTAAGAACTCTATTAA
The DNA here is from genome assembly GCA_963693355.1 of Pontia daplidice. Lineage (NCBI taxonomy): Eukaryota > Metazoa > Arthropoda > Insecta > Lepidoptera > Pieridae > Pontia > Pontia daplidice. The sequence continues at coordinate 1,611,209 of CAVNZL010000142.1, forward strand.
GTTAATTAATCCCATATAAATTTATAGTCGACGAGAATTATAGATCGAGTGGAATTACTGATTACGTTGTACTTAATAACCATTACCTAGGTATTATTAACTTCAGGATTCACTGATTCAGCCTGGGTCCGGGAGTAATTTTCTATATAATCTTACATTCGACATTACTCTTTGCATTCGACAAAATACAATAAAAATAGTACTGATAATTATTGATTGCGCTCGTATAAAACGAGTAAAATAAAAAAGAAATTAAACTAACTACTTTTATAAATTATAGAGTTTTTTTATATAATTTAAATATTTATTTATACTTTAAATAATAATTATAATTTTTAGTTAGACTACAACTAAAATCAATTTTAGTATTTTGTAATCTTTGAAATGCAATATTGTAGTGGTTTGTCAGTTATAAGTTTCACCGTGTTCTTTCAAATATATCGGACATCTGTGGGTGCATTGTGCAATATTTTTGTTCTAACATAAAATTTATTTCAGATTTACAAGTTTAATGCTAAAAAATAAATTACCTATTACATAAAAACGCTTCGTATTTTTTCAAAATATAAAGTGTTCAAAAATTTTAAGTAGTTTCGACGAAGTGAATTTATTAAATGATATATTTAATCAACAATGAGCTATTGGTGGTTGAAAATCTGTATAGTTTTAAATGGATTTTGCCTTTGTTTAGGCCTAACCAGAGATGAAATTATATTTCACTATAACAATACGTAAGTTTTTAACCAAATTTGATGTTAAAAGTTGACAAGTATCCTAGTTTGTACTTTTTTTTTGGAGACATTTTTTATCACAATCGAATTATCCTCAATTAAGTTTATTAATCCCTATTTATACTGTATGCAAAAATTTATTGTAAATTTCAGATATAAGTATAATGTGCCATATGTAGTTGCTGTTAGTAAAAACACGGAATACATAATGGAATTTGGTGGTGTAAGTAAAATGAGTATTTTGTGTAGGACATTACCCTTAGTGATATATAAAAATGAAGAACTAAGTAATATGTATATTTATCTTTATTGTGTTATCACTTTAACCATTACCCTCATTAACTGTGGCCAATGTCCTTAAAATAAATCAATTTATTAGTATTATGAGTAATATACTTAATCAACAATATCTGAAATTAATGAAATGCATAGTCTGTCAGGCTATAAGAAGTGATATCCAACAATGATTAGTTTTGTACATGGCCATGGTCTTAATATATTATGTAAAACAGATTTTGGTTCCACTGAAACAGAACCTTTAATTCTAAACCACACAGGTGTTGATCAAATCAACAAAAAGAAATAGCAATAGACAAAGTAAAAATATTTTTTTCTGTTGTCAAGTGTAGTTAGAGTGTGTGAGAGAATGAGAATGAGTGATGTATTGTTTATTAATCTCAAATTAATGTTTTAGGACTATGATGCTTATGACACACCAGCACGGGTGACAGTTGCAAGTGATTTTGCCAATCGAACATATCCATTGTTTATTACAGCAAGGCAACAAAAAGGTTTATGTTTGCTTGCATTTTTTTTCCCATGATTCATACAAAATTCGAATCCAACAACAAAATGTTTGTTTCAAGTAGATACAACATTACGACTTAGCCCTATAATAAAGGTGTCTATCAATTATTGAAGCAGCTATGTTTTTTTTGTTTTAAAACCTTATTATATTTTTAGGTGTATTTTCATGGCAACTGCCAATGACCGTGCAAACTCTGAATGGATTGGAACAGTTTACAAATATATCAAGGACGCTCTGTCCTCATAATAACATATTTTCTGAAGACGAAGACACATGTTGTAAGATTATTTTCTCAATGTTTTTATAGTAATAAGGTATACTGATTTTATCGCCAGTATATAAAACATGAAGTACTATATAAGGTATTAGAGCTTACTCCAATGTTATTGTCATGTCATATTCATGGGGCTTGGCTAAATCTTTCTCATTCCCTCACGTTTTTTTCTCATACTTTTTTCTCTTTCACGCCTCAGTGAGTGACAAATGGATAAGGGTGTACTGCGGGCCTTTGATACGTAAATATGTATTTTATATAGGCTTGTTAAAGTTTAGTTTTGCTAAACAATATGAATAGATAGATAGATGACGACTGCACTAGGTTTCGTTTAAAATTTACACATCATTGGGAATATAGAGGGTCTTTTTAGATTAATTTGCAATATTTTTAAGGTTTGTGATACAAACATACAAAAGCAATATTGACTTGTGACTTTCAACATTCATGAGTTTTTCATAGCGTTATTAAACCACCATTAAGCTAGTCACGTTGCTAACCCCATCCTCGAACTAGAGAAATTACATCCAAAATATCGCAATATTATAATTTTTTTCAGATACGACATCACTAAATACACCCATCGTTCACCTGACGTCGTCATCTCCAGATCCTATCAGTGTTACCATACTGGTTGAAACAGTTGAAGATTTTTACATAAAACTCAATACAACAACGAATTTAACCAGTACACCAAGCCAGCCTAAATATTACTTCTACCCGTTTGACCAGCGCAAAAATAAAATTGTCGATATGGTAACACCGAGTGAAAGAAAGAAGTATCTCTGCTCTGGCGAGAATCCTCTTTTGAGTCGGAATATGGAAAGGGATTATGGCTGGTTGTCGAAACCAAAGAGTGTTATTTTAATGATTGAATCTGATGATGATATTTGCGCACTAGTGTCGATACAAAACTTCGCGGTGAGTTGCCATTTTATTATACCAATTTTATTGTTAAACCCCTGTTTACTAGCTAATAGATTTATTCAGTATTTTGGTAACCTGGCGGATGTTTTGGCAAGTTCTAATTAGTATTCTATGTAATTAACTATGTAATATATTTAGAAAAGTTGCCATATAATAGCTTAGAGCTTCGAAGTATTAATAAAATAAAGCCGGAAAGCTTTCCGAGATATTTATCAGGGTAGTATAGGGGTAGAGATGCGAAATTAATATTTGTATTCAATCTGCATGTGTAAATCTCGAGAAAAGCTGAATTGATTTGGCTGAATCCTTTCACGATGACGATCATCTTGCGGAGAGACATTTTAAAAAATTACCTCAAAATAACCTTTATCTTATCATTTTTTTCGATTACGTAACAGATTATAAAAAAAGATTATAATGTTTTTCCACTTTTCGTAACATTTTAAATTCTCTTGCACTTTTTTTGTATTTTTTTTTTGAATATAGAATACCTTAATTATTATAATTAATTTAATCAGGCGTTACTTTGCGGAAGTCCATTGTTCAAAATATTGCATATATTGCATATATTTTACAATAGATATGCATTGTTGAATGAACAAACTTGTTTGACGACGTCACCGTTGATTAATTTGTTCGGTGGGGGGTTTGGTGGGGGTAGTAGTGTATAAAAAGGGACGGTTTGGTTAGCAGCGTTCACTCATCGAACGCTGTTCGTAGAGGCAACATCTCCTGATGATGCTCCGGTGTCGGAGCGAAACGTGCGTTGAGTGGTTGAGGGTTTTTCGCGGAGTACTGCTTCCATACTGGTCTATTGGGTTTTTGACCTTAATTATTTTTTTTTTTAATATAAATAAGTTTAAGTAAGTGTGTGTAAGTTACTAAGATTAGCGCGTTTATCTCTTTAATATGAGTTTATATTGTTTTTCAGTGCCCAGTATTTGATAATGAAAGAGATATTTTGTATGATGGCTACTATCTCACAATGACTAGACGGGGTGGAATAACTCTGACGGTGAGTTTTTTTTCAACCAAGCAAAGCCTTCTTAAGTGTTTGACATTGCGAGAGGTACATTTAATAGAGGTTATGTACCAATTTAATACTTCAAGTAGTATCTCATAAATTTAAGAAAATACACTTTATTAAAAATTAATATCATCGCTGCATGCCAATGCAAGGAAATAAATGAATATAATAGAATGATTATTTTCAGCAAGACATGTTCCCGATAGGATTTTACATTGTTTTTATAGTGAAGACGTCAGATGAGGACTGTAGCGGTGAATCGATCACTAACGCAACTTTACCGAAAATGGCTCAGTACTTTGGGTGGGAAGACAAATTGAGTGTACCGACAAACGACGGCAGGGTTAAAAGTTTTAGGTGAATATTTTTCTTTTGATTTGATGATGTAATTTATTTAGCTATAAAACCTTTTTAAACTTATCTATTGTCTATTCCAGCCTCCGGGTGATAGAGACGATATCGTATCGGGAATATATGATAGCCGCCGGCACAGCCCTCGCAGTGTTCTTGTGCTTCTACGTCGCTTTTATAATCGTGGTCCTATGTCAGAGGCGAAGAAGTGATCAGGGTGAGCTCATATATTTGATATTTACATAATAGTACCATACAGCTATATTTCATTATAGTACCTAACAATTGATTCGTTCTCGCTGTTCATAGAGCTTGATGAGAAATGGACGGATAGACAACGAATTCTCAGTAATAGGATACTTGTTAAAAAGTATACCAATTTATTATTATTATAAATAATATTAATTTATAAAGAAATTCAATGTACCATTTTTCACAAGTAGCCTTTACTGGCACAATCTGTTCTTAATGTGATCTCATTGTAAAACAAATGAAATTTTAAATAACTGAAAGAAATTTTAAGAAGTGTATGTAGTAAGTAGATTTTAAAACAAGCATTTAACACAACCATTTTTACAAGATTTTAACACAACCATTTTTACAAGATTTTAACACAACCATTTTTACAATATTTTAACACAACCATTTTTACAATATTTTAACACAACCATTTTTACAATATTTTAACACAACCATTTTTACAATATTTTAACACAACCATTTTTACAAGATTTTAACACAAAAACCATTTTTACAATATTTTAACACAACCATTTTTACAATATTTTAACACAACCATTTTTAAAATATTTTAACACAACCATTTTTACAAGATTTTAACACAACCATTTTTACAAGATTTTAAACAACCATTTTTACAATATTTTAACACAACCATTTTTACAATATTTTAAACAACCATTTTTACAAGATTTTAACACAACCATTTTTACAAGATTTTAACACAACCATTTTTACAATATTTTAACACAACCATTTTTACAAGATTTTAACACAACCATTTTTACAATATTTTAACACAACCATTTTTACAAGATTTTAACACAACCATTTTTACAAGATTTTAACACAACCATTTTTACAATATTTTAACACAACCATTTTTACAAGATTTTAACACAACAATTTTTTTTGAATAACGGACCTCTTTTTTGTGTTTTCACTAAATATGCCGGTCTGTTTAGTATTAGTTTATAAAGAAATTCGAACGCGTGATGAAAATCAATTTTTTTTAATATTCAATAAGTTTCGAATGAAAAAATAGTGGTGAGAGCAATGAGGAGAAACCATTAAATTTATTAGACTAATAATTTGTACATATTCGTTTCGTAGTAGATCCTTTAATTCAAACAGCGATGTTGAAAGTACAATAATATACGGTAGTTATTAAACCAAAATACAATAATAAGTGAATGTTTTGCTATTCATAAATATATATTTTTAAATTTTTGGTTAAATTATATACAGTAGTATAAAATTAATAATTATATGTAATATTTATAGAGTCACTCCTACCGCCATCTAACCCGATTGACAATTCGCAAGTGGCGTTCATAAGACAAACGTTAGATGGCAGCAGTGGCAGTCGATACTGCGCAGGGGATCTACCCACCAAAACAGGTTAGTCTACCGTCAAAACATTTCGAAGATATTGTAATTAAAATTTAAAATTTATTATTTATTTAAATTTACTGAGCAATAAATAAATTTGCATATATTACACACATGGTCATTTAGCTATGTGGGTGGTATGGGTGCAAATATATGAAACACACACACACACATATAAATATATATACAATATATGAGCAGTGGGACTGTGTAGGATCTGAGGTACAAGGTGACGGGAGTTTCTCAAAGCTTTCGGGCAGCCTTACCACTATATAACAATTTGAGACGACTCGAGAAATGAATAAGCCAAAGCTTGAATACAGCTCTGGCTTATTCAGTCTCAAGATCACTTTAAATTATTGAGCTGAATATACACTTTATATATAAATACTCACACATATATTATGTGTGTTGTGTTAGTGTCAGTAGTGTCAGCGGTTGCTCCATATTCAATGACATCTGTACAATATAGTAATAGTTGTATACAATATATAATTATTATTTTTATTGTATTGGCATTAGTAACTGTTTTTTATTCAAAATTTTATATTGTTTTCGAATTCGATTACAACGATTTGTGGATTCATGTTGTCTCATTTGATTCGGAGTGTGGAAATTCAAATGTTTTGTCATTTGTAAGTTAAGCGCTATAAAAATAATCTTTGACTAAAAATTAAAACGTACAAAAGTATAATTTAATAACTGAAGGAAAAAAGTTATTAAATATTCTTAAATTTAGGATTATTCGGAATCTTAGGCAAGGTTCCGAAGATGGCAACATTCCTTCTTTTAAAAGCAGGACTAATTCTTTGACCGAGGTAGTCCAGTTACCGCAACTAATTTCTTTTTTATTTATAACCTTTTTATTTTGTATGTTTTAGCTTTAAGCCGCTTCAAAATGTTAATTATTTATCTTGTATTTACTTTATTTAGATGGCAGTTCATCGTCCGACACAGACTCTGATTTGTCGACAGTGGAAGATGCGAACACTGAGAGCAATCAACATTTACAAGGGAATAAATTATGCGTTGCTAATCTTTCAAGGTATTCTAATCATTGTTATACATATAAGTGTACTATATCATAAAAGTTCTTGACTGAAACGTTTCAGTTTTTCAAAATTTGTAAATCAGGTAAATAATTTTGAACAATTAGTAATTAACACATTACAAAATCCCAATGGACCCATATACAAGCAATACCAGCAAAACCCCACAACCGAAGCAAATTTATCAGGACGGTGGCGTCGTCAAACAAGTTTGGTGGGTGGACACTGCTAAACAAAATCTCCCTTTTTATATTCCCTTCCATCAACGGTGGCGTCGTCAAACAAGTTTGGTTATTTTTTGTACTATGGACTTCCGTAAAGTCGCCTGATTCTATAAATTAAATTAACACATTAATGAAGTTTAAACTCTATCTATTCCAGATGTCGCCCGCGTGTTTTGTCGGCGAGATCGAAAATGTACCTCTGGAATGTTTTGACCGTCGCTGTATTTTATACATTACCTGTGATACAGCTTGTCATCACCTATCAGAGGGTTAGTTATTGGTTCATATATATCAGCTGTATTCCTCCAGAATCGAATCTGGGATATTCTGTTCTCTGCTAACTGGGTTGTGATTTTTATTAAATAAATTAAACACAGCAGACCATAAACAGCCGCTGGTGGTTGCGTTGCCTGCCCATAAAAATACTAATTTGCAATGATATACATTGTGTGACTTTTCATTATTTTCCAGTTGCTCAATCAATCGGGGAATCAGGATTTGTGCTATTTTAACTTCCTTTGCGCGCATCCGCTGATGGTTCTGTCAGATTTCAATCATGTTTACTCCAATTTGGGATACATTTTGCTCGGATTTCTATTCCTTATTGAGGTGTGGAATCGACATAGGAGATATGCGGATGATAATGTAAGTAAGAGTTTCTGGTGGTTATATTTTTAAGGGTTCAGTACACCAAATCGAGGTTGTCTTAAAACTTGATCGGTTCCAATTTACGCAGATGTTGTTCTGTTGCCTTGCAATATACAAGCAATATGCTTTTTCGTTTTAACTGGTAATGTGGAATACTTTTAATATGAATTGTGTTCAATTTCAAAAATTTACTTAAATATAATAAGTATAACTGACTAATGGCATGTTGATTAGACTTGTATTGAGCATTTGGTTTGGATTGTTATTCCAGAGAAAAAAATAGAATATATAATGTTGTATTTTATTAACTGTTGCTCATTAAAAGAAAAACACTTTATTAACGGATTTAAATTATGCATTTTTGCAAAATTTAAATAAATTTACATTATTTTAAAATTTTCCGACGTTTCGCGTGCTTTACAGCGCGCGTGGTAGCGTGGTGCGTTTGCATCAAAAAAACATAACTTAAATCCGTTAATATAATGTTTTTTTTTTAAAGAAAGAATATGTTTTAATAGTTAAGTATTTAAACTTTAAACAATATTTGAAATTGCTAGGCCTAATGGCATGGTTATCAAACAGTAATCGTTTGACGTTAACAAATGTACTTGAAAAATACTTTATATTTATGTAGTTGTATATTTTATTAACAGCTCGGTATACCCCAGCACTTTGGTCTTTTATACGCCATGGGCATTGCCCTGGTGAGCGAAGGTCTTCTCTCTGCAGCGTACCACGTGTGCCCCAATAGCATGAATTTCCAATTCGGTGAGAGGTTACATATATTTATATACAAATATTTATGCTTAGCCCTGACATAATATATTTATATGTAACTATATCCCTTCTATATTTTATCCAATATTTTTGATGGATAGTCCTTCCATATTATTGCTCTTAGATTTTTGTTTTGCTACATTGCTATGCTCATACAATTGTATGTAATAATCGGGAACCTAGTATTTTTTTTTTATAAGATGTCATGTTATATTCGTGGGGAAAAGAAGGTGGCGATTCCACCAATCTAAAAGGATCACAGAGCATTCAACACAATTTCGAATGTTATTGTTAATTATTTTGCCTGCTCTACAAATGACTTGACCTGGACCTAACCTTACTCCGGCCCGAAGGTCCAAAGAATGAGTCGGAGAAATTTTATCAATTCGATGAGTGTGACGTCATCGTAGTGTTTATGATGCGAAGACGCAATATAATATTTGCTAATAAAATACTAATGTAATATTTAGTTTTAGATACTGTGAGGTTAGAATATGTTTAACTTATATTTTATTTAGACACGTCGTTTATGTACGTGACGAGCGTGCTCTGCATGGTGAAGATATACCAGTCGCGGCATCCGGACATCAATGCGCGTGCGCACGCCACATTCGGAGTGCTTGCTCTGATTATATTTATAGGTGAGCTCTCTCAACATGGTTGAAATAATCCTCTAATATATTAAACATGAATTAATGAAGTTTACAATAAAGTTTTTAGTTTAGTTGTAACCAAGAATAATCTTCAAAGGTCTAAAAATTAAAAAGTTTTTTATTTCAGGCTTGGTGGGAGTTCTGAACGCAAATTTCTACTTCTGGGTGGCGTTTACCGTTCTCCATCTGGTCACTTGTTTGGTGCTCACCTTCCAGATATATTATCTGGGCAGGTTCCGATGGGGTATGTGTCGAAACGTCCAGCTGTCACTTTGACAATTTACATCTACTTATAGGCATTGGTGAAGGCAAAAAAATATATCCCGATATTTATATATTAGGACATTGAGTTCAAAATCTTGTAGTTCGCAGTAAGTTGCCTAAACAAACTGTCAAAAGTGTTAACTGTCAGTGTCATCGACGACGACAGCAACTCATGAACGTTGCAGTATATATACCCTAAATAAAAATATAATCTGTGCATTATAATTATCTCTGCTGTTTACATAAATATTTTTAATAACACATTTCTCAATAAACGAATGATATAAATCATCATTAATAATGAAATCATCATCAAAGTCGTTTAGAACATTTCAATATGAGTTACACATTCTCGAGAAAATAGCTATAGCTATGCTATTGAACACTATCTATCTATATATGGTGTAGAAGGGGCCGTGATATACAAAGCGCTGTGCGAATTCGTCCGTCAGCCCTTAGCCGCGGTGACACCGACGCACTGCGGTCGGTGCGTCTTGCTCGTGATCGCGAATCTCGCCAACTGGGCCATTGCCGCCTACGGGTACGTTTATTTGCTCAAATATTCATTCAGATCTATCTATTTGAAACTTTCGCCGAGTATACTAGGACTTTGACCGGACTTTTTTTCAATTTCTCAGTGTGACCCAGCATAGTCGCGATTTCGCATCTCACCTCCTTCTAGTGCTGATGAGTAACTTGTTCCTGTACACTCTGTTCTATATCGCTATGAAGCTCTTGCATCGAGAGTCGATTCGTTGGTATAGGTAAGTCTTTCATTTATATTAAAACATTAATATTCTAAATGTTTTAATTCAATCTGTTTATAATTTGAATGACAATGCCAAAAAAAGAAAAATGGTAAATGAGTCAAGATGATGTTTAATTGTTCGATTTTTTTTTAAGTAAACAAAATATTTTAATTCGAACAAACACGGAGTAATAATTACGCACAAGAAATGAAAATATAATGTATAGTCGACTTCTAACTAATCACTATTTCCAGGGTTCCCCTTAATGTCTGATCTTAGGATCTCATAATCAGATTCCAGTTTCTTTATCATTTTACTAAAGGAGATATCTCCTTTTCAACAAGGACATTAAAGTCGGTTTATAACGCAGTTATCTGTGAACAAAAAGTAATAGATGCGATCGAGAAACCTATGTTGTACAAAACCCTAATAGATCAATCTACCAGCAATATTCCCCGCAAAACCCACAACCACTCGACGTACGTTTCCCCCCGACAGCATCCTCAGGATGTTGCCTCAAGAACAGCGTTCGTAGATTGATCTATTAGGGATTTGTACTATGGCCTTTCGCAAAGTAACTAATAATTCTATAAATTATACCTCTTTTTTAGCCACACAATACCTTTTTATTTCCTTATATATCAAATTTTTAGATTTTTAATGCTCTTTCAGCTGGGTTTTCATCGCTCTGACATATACAGTGTGGTTCAGTTCGAGTTATTTTTACTTGGACTTGAGCACCAATTGGGCGGTAAGATTTTTTTTTTTAATTTTCTGTAAAAAAAAATTGTATACAGTCATTTTTATATCTTAAGTGGTCCGCCGGGTACTATCTTATATGTACTATCATAATATAAAAGTTATATTACCGATATATATGACCAGCGGTAAACACGTGTCCTGAAATCGATTCCCGGGCAAAAATCGTTCGAAGTTTTGTGTTGGTAGGATCTATATAAATAGAGCAAATGAAATATTTAATATTGTCTTTTATTAATATACAACACATGTGATTCAAATACTTTGTAACGTTTTAATAATCATTAAAAAATTCAAAAAATAACATACTTATAAACAAGAGGATATTGTTAGCCAGTGTTGCCAACATAGATAACTACAATAACTAAAAATGGGTGGCGATAACTGCCAACTTTGTGACAACTTCAAATCAGACCTAACCACAGAGTTACCTTGTATTCCGTACACATGAAATTAATAATAAAACGTGTTTTAATGTGTTCATATTTTATTTAAATTGGATGAGTTTCAAAGAAGGGAAGAACTTGCTTCTCAAACACAGGTGATACCTAGCTGAGACTTACTTAGAATTTCGACCCAGTGATTTTATTGTATGGTGTAATTGTTATTAAGAAAAGTGTCTTCCCAATTTCATATAGCAATAAAATTGGGAAAAAATACTAATAGCAGAAGCGTATTTGATCACGATCCATTTGTTCCTTAGCTAACGCCAGCGCAATCGCGTAAGAACAACCGAGTTTGCAGTCTCCTACAACTCTACGACTCGCACGATATTTGGCACTTTATGTCCTCCATTGCGATGTTCTTCTCTTTCAACATGTATTTGACAATTGACGACAATCTCTCGCATGTACCGAGGGGTCACATTGCCGTTTTTTAACCTGCACCGTCTGAAAATTAGCACGATAGAGACCACGGTACGGCACGTGAGCTGTATTTGATATACATTATCCGAAATGTTCTTAGCGATTATGCAGTAATGGATACTATTCACGACGATTTCGACAAGTTAACATTGTTCCAAAAAAGTGTTGTTTGTCGTGTTATTTGAATGTAATAATTTTCTATAGTAATAATTAATAGAGATGTAAATATCATGTACTATTTTAAATAAATATGATTTTTTAATTCGTATTAAGCACAGTTTTGTCGATCTACTTTTGGCGGGTATTGCAAATTATACAAATGTTTTGACCAATTTGATAAAAGTCCACAAACGACGCACGTTCCGCCCCGACATCGGAGTATTCTCAGGATAACCACTATCCTATATATATATATATATATAATTTTGAACAGCGAGCGTTGAGGATAAAATTGTATACTGTAGACGGCCGCAAAGTAACGCCTGATTCTATTAAATGCAGAGTCGCTTTGAATTATAAGCAACATTGAGGCTTCTTTAAGGCGATTGCACATTTTTTTCAAGGCATCATAGTGAAATTTAGCTAGAACTTTAGAAATGTTGAAAACACGACGTAGAAAATATTTCTAATACAGTTTTTGCTCTCTCTTTAGTTGTAACAATAATAGTGTAAATAAAAATTATTGTAAAAATGATCCAAGGCGTATGTTTGTTTCAAGAAATTTGCAAATTTATCGTTAATATATTATAAATATTTAATTTACAATTGAATTTTAATTATTAGGATATAGTTACTACATTAATATGGTGAAGTCACTACGTCACTAAATTATTGCTAATGTTTTTTTTACTTAAACTTTTTTGGGTTTGTTCTTTCTAAAACAGGTAAATTCGTTGTTTTGATGAATTTACACTTTCGCCGTAATTTGCTTTCTACATTCTACGTTCAACAGTTCACGGGCGTGATTCTTGTAAACGATCTCATAAATGTTAGACTTATTAATGAGTGTCTTATTATGTGTCTTTTATAGTGTTTATGATTAATACTTTTGCTGTATTAGAAGCCAGACTCGTGTCTTCGTTCGTATATCGGAAATCCATGAGGGATTGGATTTAAGACTGAATGAATTCTTTTAACATTGTAAATTATTTGTAAAACAGCATAAAAACTACGGTTTTATTTATTTTCAATAAAAGAACCGACTTCAAACAGGAATTACGATTATCAAAGGTGCCCCTCAAATTGTTACGTTATTTACGTTTACATTTTGCTTTTGTTATCACCTGAGCAACAAAAATATGAATAAATAAAACCACGTTATCGAATGGCGAACTTCCTTTATTGGAGTCGATTTAAGTTGTTTTATTGTGCGCTATGAAAAATGGGATGTTTTTATGTTTATGTTAAATATTGGTGGCGATTCTGATGTACACCTCTAAAACTAAAAATCTCTAAATTTACGTTTAGACCTGTCAAACGTGTGTAACCTATTCTATATATTTCTACATTGACAATTTAAACCTTATTCCTATCGATTTAGAGATGTACAGAATAGGCTACGTTCTCTAAAACAATTTGACAGGTCTAAAGCTAAATTTAGAGATTTTTAGTTTAGAGTGTGTAATGGACTAAGATTTACCAAATGTTTTTTAGTTTAAATATAGTCTATGTAATTAAGAGTGATCGGTCAAGCATTGACATCGCGTTCTATGAGAATTATTTACGTACAATAATCGTATAATGTATTTTGTTTTAGTCACATGTATTACGAATTTTACTAGTCTGTAAATAAAGTGCTATTTGTATTAAGAGTTTTATTAAACGATCCCTAACAATACCTTTCTAGATTCCTACAATTACATTGTAATTTGTAAGGTAAGCTGGGTATTTTATATGATTAAGGTTTTTTTTAAGGTGAAATGACTATTTTGATATGGGTATAAGTGTAGTCATAGATGTCACGTTCAAATAGTTTGCGTATGCGAGATACTAATGGGACAATAGTTTCCACATTAATTAATCACCAGATAGCCAGTTGCCAATAGCCTGAACTTTTTATTGTTTGAAGCGATTAAAAAAAATAAGTTTTAGCTTAAATATAGTATTTCAACATCGCAACATCCCCGCATGTGTCCATGGGGCAAGCAGTTGTCTTGACTATAAAATTATAAGGGGCCTAAAACCTAGTAAGTTAAATATAAAACATCAAATATCGCAATAACTTTTATTGTGTATAATGAATTTATCACCTACGCTACGTTACAAGCCAGATTCAACTCAAATTACAATATTTTACAATATTCCAGCATCGCTCCCTCCCGAAGCTTAAAGCTCATATTAATTCTTAATTTAACCGTATTTGTTATATGCACCAATAAAACCCCTAGTTTTCATACTATACACCCTGGTTTATGAGATTATAATTTCCCATTAGATCGTTTCGCCTTACATAAAGCAGACTAAAGTGTTTGTCACCATGGTTACCACTGCACATCAAACAACGCTGGTAGCACTCACCGTACAGTCCACGTTTTATAAAAGGCAATTCAATGGATCCTATTATTAAATGACTGGTATTCACAAAAAAATTATACAATTTTTTTACACTTAACTAGGGGGGAAATTGATTTAATACAAAAGTGCATCAATATTAACTAAATGAGTATTAATTAGCTGCCACAATATGTGTCAAATACGGCTTTCGTTTATGAAAAATACAAATTTGTCAAAAATTGATATATTAAACGGGTTTCTTAATTATACAATTGGTTCGAAGGCGACGTGAAGCCTTAAAACAATTTTAAGTCAATCTCGTGTATGTATAGTACATCCATTTTAAGCAGTTGATATCCATGCTTATAACGGTCAAATGACCATGCGTACGTACAATTTATTCTTACGATAACACGAATGCAATTTTCTCCACGTCTATACACCACACGATCGTATTTTATTTCGAAAATACCTTAATAAAAGTAAAATTGCTTTAAGGCTTCGCGGATATAATAAATAAAGTATTACCGTCTCGCTTACGGAGTGAAACAGCAATACTTTACAAGGATACTATTGTCTATGCCAATGAGCATAGACAACTAGAATATGGCTACAAGATATTTGGCAAAGTCACAGTCTGAAGAAACACGAGTGAGTCGCATTTAAATAATGGACCTCAAATTTGATTTTTTGATACGAGAGTAAAAATTACAATACTGTTTGAGGCTTATGCGCTACAATAAAACGTGGATTATATATAGTACCGTGTTAACATGGTTCATAATCATTAATCTGGTAGTCATGGTAACAGCGGTATAGTCCACGCTTTAAAAATCCACTCGTGGCAATGGGAATGATATATAAATCTAAATATTAGACTGTTTAAGCTACAGTTAATCAATTCGTATTATTGTCTGCTATTTTACTGAATTTGTCGTACGAGTTATAATTTACGAGGCAGTGTTGACATAGATACAGCTTAAAATGCTGTAAAGCTGTTTGAATGATAGTAACAAATCGGTTGAATATTATCAAAAAAGAGTTGTGTAAAGCAGCGCCCACTGCCCCTACATACGTTTAAGATAACTCGTACCTACATTATATAAAAATAGTAAATGCATTTCGTCATTCAATATGGCCACATGTAAAAAAAAAACAGAAAATTATTAACAAAATCGTTCAAAAATTGTGATGATCGCGCTCCAAATTACGAGTGTCGCAGGGTCAACTATAAATACAGGTGCGAACACGTTCTATACAAAAGCGATTAATTACTAAATAAATACAATAAACAATAAATAAACAACAATTTTCAACTCACGAACAAAAAGTGGGCCACAGTTTAACTATTAGTTTCGATGTTTGAGCGCTGAATTAAGTTCCGAATACACTCTAAAACAAAAATTCTTCTGTCGTCTTTTAAATTATACGTCATGGCGAAATGAGATATTTTAGTTAAAACAATATAATTGGATAATATATATATATATTATATAGAATTTCGCTCCATTTTGAATCACCAAACATATAAAATAAAGAAAATTAGGCCCGTTTTATTAATAGTTAAACTGCGCACATTAGTGTACCTATCTAAACATTTCATAAATATTCAAAGCTACGCTAAGCAACAGATCCTTTTTCCATTCTACCCTCAAAAAAAAGCTTTTAATTTCACGTTTTTAAATTATCTTTGAGGGTTGGCAGAACAATGCGATTTACGTTTATATTTAGGTCTACTTCAACCCCACCATCAGTTAGTCAAAGTCAAACGGTATGAAAAGTCATAATGGATTTATTGCTTGTAAAACTGATAATTATAAATCTCGACTAAAAATCGTCATAGTCCGCGATATCAAATTTTGTCTTTATCGAAGTAAGTACACTCAAGAGATTGCTACAGAAAAACTGTTTAATTTATATCTTTCAAACCGGAATAGTAAAGCAGACTTGCTTATCCATAAACTTGATTTATATTCAGAAAGCTTTTAGTTAAAGCAAAGACCATATCATAATCTGTTATATTATGGGATTAGCGTTGCCATCTTTATTTAACTGTCAACCGGCGTTTGTGCTGTTCTGTGACTTCTGTTCGAACAACGCCGCCATATCTCGTATGTTGTACGACGGTGATGTCTTCTCGTTCCTGAAATTAATTCGATGCTTTTATTTTTAATAAGTTACATACATTAAATAAATTTGTGTAAAACGATTAATGTCTATTAGACTAGCACACTTGAAAACGCTTTAGTAAAAAAGCAAATGCAATTAGGAATGATATAAAATCGTTATAAAATCGCTTGTCAAACTATGTACAAAAATACTCTAGGTTCTAAATAGAACGTCAGACTTTTCAACACAACACATTCTATGTATGTCGTATTGAAGTTCGTGCAAATCTATACATACCTATCGTCCCTGCTTCGGCTGGCTTCCCCGTTAAAGTCCTTAACAGGGCTCAAAGGCGACGGTATCGTGTCTAATGCATTAGCGCTTCTTGCCAAGGAAAACCTCATCCGTTGGCCCAAGTCAACAGTGTTTCTCCTTTCAAACACAGCTTCCTTCAATCTCTCGCAATTCTCAATTTTCTCATCTTCCCTTTTTAACTTAATCCGCGTCAATTGTTCTGGGTTACTTCTGAACGATTGTGAGCTATATTTTTCCCGCAAGAAATTCCTTCGTTCCTCTTTATACTTTTCTATTCTCTCTCTGCTCAATTTCTTCTCTGTTTCGAAGCCAATAAGGTTTTTAATGTCAGGTTTCGCGTCGAACCTTTGAATTAAGGATATTTTGTTTTCAGTCGTGGGTGTTATACTGTCGACTTTTGTTTCTGGCTCTTCGGTGTTGAGGTTCAGATCTGGGAGGAATTTTGACGTCCTTTTCACATCACGTACTTCCAGACTTTTACGTCTGTCTTTGTCCGTGCCGAATTCTTTGATAAAGGCGTTTTCGTCCAACGATCGAGCGTTGCACGAATTTTTGGACAATTTGTATGTTTTTGGCGAAACAGGCGGTGGTACGGTTGCGTCTCTTTTCTTCTCCTTTGCAGATTCTACGGGAGGGTCGTTCTCTGATGGGCCTTTTGCAGCAGAGAGCTTAACTTCAGTTTTGAATTTGTCAAACGTAAACGGACCCTTCTGCTCCGTAGGACTTTCAAAACGTATAGCTAATTCACGAACATTTAAATTTGTTGACACTTTGGGCTTTATCACATTACCGTTTTCATGTTCGATAGATTCACTTTCCTTTTCACTTACATCTACTTTATCACAGATTTTTAGAGTATCAACGTTAATATCATCATAATCACGTTCTGTATTAAAATTAACATTTTCATAATCGGTATCTCTTACGGGAGATTCTAATATCATAGCATTCACTTCTTCGATGCTTTTCCTAAAGAATTTAACTTGACTGTAGACATCGATGTTTTCATCTATATTGGTGTCTGTAGGCGTCTCTAATATTATAAGGTCTTCGGTAAAATCTTCAGGTTGGCACGCCTGCTGAGTTGGCAAACTGGCATCAGTCTGTGGAATGGTTGCTTCTTCGACTATAGACAGATTTTTTTCTAAATCTATATCTTCATAGACAGAATCCCTTTCATTCGTAGGGGTGTCGTTCACTATCGGTTCGTAATCTGACGACTTTGACTTTGTAGGCGATCGGAATGTAATACTTATGGTAGATTTCAAGGGACTTTTCAATGGACTACCCGGAGAGCTTTTAGATGTACTAGAAGATTGCAAATTAATGTAATTCGGTCTTGTGTAGTTGTAGCACTCATACAACTCGTCGTGCTTTAAGCTAACATTGGAATAGGTCGACGAACTCTCATGAGAGGACGTCATTATCTTTATGAGGTCCTCTTTCTTCGATATTTGTTCTGAATTTGACGACGTCGACACCGCCGACAATCTATTGAGATTCTGGTAACTTATATCTGTTGAGTGCAAGGGGCTCGCTTCTAAGCTATCGTGTATTTGCTCTGGGTAATCGCGTATATCCTTCATATTCTCGTAATCAGTCGCTTTCAGTTCACATTTGAGACATTTCTCCTCATCGCAGTTGTCGCAACCGGAAGTTATTTTGATCGTGTGTTTGTTCTCGCTTGCTTCCGAGTCGCTCTCCAGCGGGTCATAGTTGGGTGTGACCGGGGTCAATGGACTAGAATTGATGGTGCTGGTCGTAAGGTTGCTGGTGGAACTTTCCACCGGCCAGTCTACTTTGATAAGGGTGGAATGGTCTTTGCCGTGCCACGTGAGGCGCGAGATCGGCTTGTCCGGCTCACTAAGGGCCGGTGCGTGCAAACCGCTGTAGCGCGCAGAGCTTTTTTGTTTCCGTGGCGAATTTCTTTCTCTGCAAGCGTTTTGTTAATTTAACCCACAAGAAAGCTATTAAACTCCTACGATACTATGCTAGTTTCGGCGTACTATGCTAATTTCTAGAAAGGAGTCACGTACCACACCATCATCTAGATTTTTATCCATGTAAAACATGCTCAACGCATACAACTGATGGTGCAACTAAGTTCTTGATTTACAGGGAAAATAGCAGCGAGTCTCACAATAGATAAACCACACCTAAAATCCTTTGAATCTTCATAAAACGGCTACTGCTACAGATTTCGCAGACCGCTGTATACAAAAGAAATAGTTTCTTCCAATCGATTACTTTTACCAAAAAATTATCAAAAAATAAACAGTTTTTCTTTAGGTTTTTATCGAATGTGAGACTGGCCTTCATGTTTTAAATGGTAGTTGTATAGCCTAATTAAAATTACTTTAATATCAACTAAACTCATGGACTAAGCATGACGCAAAACCCGCATAGTATCGAATGCATGAAGTATGAATGAGAAATTAGTGTTTTAGATCGACGTTAGTTAGGTTTACCTGTCTGCGTGTGCGTTCCGTCGCGACAATAATTTTTACTATCCTGAAAAAAAGGTATTTTATCTAGGATTTAGCGCACATTTTTATACGAAATTTAATTTGTAACTAACATCCTTCTAAAACACTTTTGATGTAACGTAAATCCATCATGTTGCTACAATTTAGATACATTTAGGACTACAGTACAACAAATCAAAATAGAAGAATTACCTCAGTTTGACGTTTGAAAGTGACGCCTGAAAATCGGAAGTTGAAGACAGGGGACTCTCGCGGTCTTTGCACACACTGTTAAAATAAACATAGTTAATAAAACATAGTTATAAAATAAAAGTTCAATTATATTTTTTGTGAAGTTCGTATACTCTCTAGAAATTTTTCATAGAAACATAAGAGTATGCATAATTGATGGATTACCGTTTGGCCACGGCCTGTCTCCTTGGGCTCAGCGGTCGGTTGTAAGCCCTCTTCTCGGCGAGTGGGCTACAGGTTCCGCTCTCGTCTATATAACCCATATCCTGTTGTTCCAGGTTGTCGAGGGCAACGCGTTTTCTACATTTCAATAAAAATTTTAGATATTTTTCATTAAAAAAATCCATACTAAAATTATATGGTATGTTTGTGTGAACGCGCTTTTCTCAGGAACTACTGGAACTAATTGAAAAGGTAATTTATTGAGAAAAGCCTATATAGCATTAACGACAATCAAAATGTGCCAAAACGGGGGGGCAATTCATCTTTGACATAAACAGAAATCTTCGAAAAAAAATATTCTAAATAATATAAAGTATAGTATAAAATATTCTAAAAAAAAACTACTAAATATTTAAATAGTTTTATGAATATTTTTTTACACACGGTCGATTAGATTCAAGGTAAGTTATAAAATAGCTTAAATTATGGGTACGAATATATACTCTAGTACCTTGTTTTTCAACCTGTGGGTCGCGACCCCCTGGGGGGTCGCGAAGCTTCTGTAGGGGGGTCGCCAGAGGTCGAAAAAAATGGGTACTTTAGTAAAAAAAAAATTAAAGACAATTAATATTGTTAATGGTAATACTGTAACATACATACATGATAAAAAACCGAAGGTCAAGGGGGTCGCGAAATATTTTTTTATACCAGGGGGGTCGCATCACGAAAAAGGTTGAAAAACACTGCTCTAGTAGATATATAAATAACAATAAATACTCTCCACATAGATTTTGACCGTAAGGGGGATCGAACCAACTGCCCGTTGCCAACTGTGTAAACCATAATTACTTCACTACTTTTAATTTAATATGAACAACGATCAAAGCACATATGAAGAAAAACTACCTTTCCAAAGTGTCAGTGGGCAACAATCTCCTGGGGCTCGGTTCGTTACTCGCGGGATTCGAATCTACTGGCGACGAACAAGCCGAGTCATCCTGGAAATGTATATCGTTCAACCAATGATCCGTATGTAGCATGCAAATAATATAAGCAGACATCGTGGTAGGCGGTTCCGATCCTACCCGACATCTATAATAGAGAGGTCTCTTCTCTGATAGGAAAGGTGGTTTGTGTCGGAGCCGCATACTGTGCGTTCGTTTTACGTTGTTTTAGTGCAGTGGTATTGTATGATTATTATAAGGTTCCTGTTTTAAATAATTATGTTGTTTAGTCAGTATAAAGTTTTAATGTTAATTTAGTGCGATTTATAGAAATTCCAAATTGTTTTTTTAAATATTTGTTATCACTTCTGATTGCTAAAAATACCAAATAATCACAACGTGATCATTTGAGAGGCTATAAACATCTTACTAAAAAATTAAAAAAATATTTAATTTGCTTTGCAACGGATTTCAGATGCTACTGAAAAGCATCGGTAACGTCGCCATAGATATTTTATTTGGATACTTTTAAATACACCACATTCTCACTTTTGACCATGTTTCTTTATAGCAAATTACACAATTCTAGGTTAAAACCTCAGAAACTTCACTAAACAAATTTAGATTACGCTCTTACAAACAAATAAAGCTGGAATAATGTTTATAAGGAAGTGTCCAGATCCTAAAATCTAATATATAAAATTCTCGTGTCACAATGTTCGAACTTGAACTCCTCCGAAACGGCTTGACCGATTCTCATGAAACTTTGTGAGCGTATTGAGTAGATCTGTAAATCGGCCAACATCTATTTTTCATCTTCCCAAATGTTAAGGCCACCCCAAAATTTATTTTTTTATTTTTTAGACAAAATTTTTAAGTTTCTATTTTTTTATGATACAACATACAAAAATACATACAATCCTAAATTTTCACCCTTCTACGATCAACCCAGATCTTCTTTTATTTATTAATTGAAAATTTAAATCATATGTGTGGCAAAACAACGTTTGCCGGATCAGCTAGTAATTATATATAATTTTATTTGTTGAATTCAATAGTAATTATACCTGCGCTTGCTGTCCCGTATCATCCTCTTCGCTGAACATATGTCTGTCCCTCTCTTGCGGCGAAAGCCGTAAACGCATTCCCGCTAATTCCGCTTGCCAAGGCTCAAAGTACGAATCGCAAGACGACGACCTGAAAATTGTGTTCATTTCTTGTTTTTAGGATTTCGTGATCAGGTGAAAACTTGACCCAACTCCAGAGATATTTCATATTTGAATTGATCAGATGGTGTTTTGTTAAAGAAAATATCACTAAAAAGGTTCACATACAAAAAACATGCTGTGATAATATTTGACGCAATCAATTTAAAGCATTTATTAACAGAGCAGAATTCGCTTCGCCAGAAATACGATACCGCGAACGGTGTCGATAATTAATAAATTTATTAAATCCGCACCAGAAAAGGATATATTTGTGACTTGGTAAGATTGCCTGCAAGGAATTT
The DNA here is from genome assembly GCA_963693355.1 of Pontia daplidice. Lineage (NCBI taxonomy): Eukaryota > Metazoa > Arthropoda > Insecta > Lepidoptera > Pieridae > Pontia > Pontia daplidice. The sequence goes on from CAVNZL010000142.1 coordinate 1,633,198, forward strand.
TTATTTGTAAGTTTTGGTCAAGGTAGTTTTTAACTATACAGTATTTTGGCAATAAGCTGTACATAAATAAATGAATATTGTTAAATACTTTCGAGTCAATTCTGGAATAAAATAAACAATATAAAAATGAAAGTGTCTCGTTTTGACACGCGGTAAGTCGATCACAGGTGCTGACATGAGATTAACATGCATACATACAGTTAAATTGGCTACGGATAGCTACCTGGTGTGGTGTTTGAGTGGCGCGGCTGCCTTGATAGCCAGAGGCGCCAAGGTATCGCTCTCCGACACCAACGACTCGCAAGATTTCGCCGGCCGGAGGGCTGCTTGCTACTATCTCCTGGAAGTGTAATATTTTTATATAGTATAGTATAGTATAGTATATAATAATTTACGGTAAGGTATATTTATAAATATGTAGTAATAGCCAATAGTTACGCTCAACATACAAATGTTGATTGTAAAGGGGATCGAACCTAGAACCTTTTAGTCTGCAGTCCAGCATGGTCACCATTACACCAAGTAGTTTGTCATATCATACTCATAAAATAATAAGGTAACTTTTGGTTTTCGCTTACGATAAAAACCACTGGTTTAATTGTAATTTGCTTTTTTTATTTAGATATCTAGTCTTTTCCTACAGTGACCATGGCTTTAAAATACACCTAATGGTAATATAAATTAAGGTATTGCAAATAAACTAATTTGTATGGCAATGGTCACGTGACCAAGCGTGACTGATCATTATTGGGTCTCGCATGTCGCATTTTCCATGACCATTGGTACAGAATGAATATTACTGTAAAACTTCGCTATTTTCATATATTTTTCTAAGCAATGTAACTTAGATGTAAATAATTGTTTAAAATATAGAAACAGAGTCAAACAACTTACGGGCGGAGGTGGCGTTGCCGGCGCCGGCCTATGCGGCCTGGGCCGATGCAGCTTGCTCCGGCTGAAGAGACCGCGCCACCCTGACACCGAGCGCTTCAGGGCTCGCTTCGCACCTGGGTCATTTAATATTGGTTTCATTAACCATCATAGACAATCTTGTAAAACAAAACAAAAATTATTACAAATTTGATATAAGCTCAAACTTTGTCCCAATTGTATAATCGTCCAAGCAACGATAATCCATATACACACAATTAATATTAAATTTCACCTGGGGCTGGTAAATCCAATACGGTGTGGTACTGGGGTAGGTTGTTTGGCCCCGAGCCGACCTGAAAAAAAAATCAGAATCAATCTCAGATTTGTTTCCTGCAGCTGCAAACAAAACAAACCAATTTCATTTAACAATTAATGATAAAAACAATTAAATTCATTAGTAACATAGATAATTAATTATATACGAGAGGTGAGCCATACATATCAACGGAAACAGTTGCTTTTATAGTTCAGTGATAAAAAAGGAACCTCAATGTATTTGGGTTTCAAATGTCCGGCGGGCTTGAGTTGAGTGGTTGCAGCCGCCGCGATCGCTCCCGAAGGGGGCGGGTATTCGATTATCTCGCTGCCCACGCACACTTGGCCGCGACGCCGGGCTTCTTCCAGGCTGAAATCAGAAAATTCAAAATTAAATCTATATAAAAATCCTTATCTCACAGTTTATTTATATTTTTCCCATATCACGCGGTTTGAATTTTTTATATAAATATGTTTTATATAAATATATAAGTGTTTGTGTCAGGGCGTCAGCTTCCTGAAAAACAAATTGTAACAAACATACATACTGGTTTCCTTCATAACATTAGTAAGATGATATTGGTACACGCGTATATATAAAAGTTAAATAAACATGATTTTACCTCAACAATTTAGTTGGAGGGTGCAATGGTAAACTTTTGGGTCTTCTACCTGCTTCTAGGCCCCGCAGCTCCACCTGACACTCAATTCGATCCTGGAAATAACATTCTCAGTTCATTCTCAAACCACACCGTCACAAAATCAGATCCACCACAATGATATATGTTTGTTTAAATTTCATATAATGGTCCTTCGAGCCGGAATGATTATTGAGCTACTTAAAGATATAGGAACGAATAAATTTGCAATACCAACCTGTTCCAAGGATTGTGGCCCCGAATCCGCCCCCTGTTCTTGCGCAAACAAATCTTCCGCGTAACAAATTAGGAATTCCGTTACAACTGCCTGCAAAAACATATATTCGATAAATAATCAGTAATGTTTATTAAAAGCATATAAATTACCCAGTTTAAAAAGTAGTTTATAATGACAAAGTAATATTTTAGTTTAGATGGTAAAGCTTTTAAGTGATCATTCAGTGAACTATAAAGTTGTTTGACTCAACAAAGCCATAATTGGACACATCATCAATCAGAGATGGATATAAACATTATAATAGTAATATTTTGGCAAAAGCAAATTTTTTAAAACACCATTATTTTTTTTTTTTTTTTTTTTTTTTTTTTTTTTTTTTTTTTTTTTTTTTTTTTTTTTTTAAAAAATGTTTCCCCCCCCCCCCCCTTTTTTTTTTTTTTTTTTTTATTTTTTTTTTTTTTTGGGGTTTTTTTTTTTTTGGGTTGGTCTTTTTTTTTTTTTTTTTTTTTGTTTTTGGGAACCCCTTTTTTTTTTTCCCCAACCCGGGCGTTTTGGGGCCCCCCCCAAAGGGTGTTACCCTTAATTTATTTATTATTTTATCTAAGTTCTATTGTAACAACCATTGGCAATAATAAATAAATATACCTGAACAGCAACCCCCTGCAAAGCGTGTTGGGGTTTAGGAGACGAGAGCAAATTCGGCGCCCAAACGATCGCCATATTGCGAGCCGTCATGCCCGTCGACTCGCTCAGCAAGGAGACACGGCGAAGGTGACGCATCAAGTACGCAAGGGTCCTTAAATAATTTTAGATTACTTTCAGTATAATATTAGTTTCTATAACTTCAAAATCGTACGAAGTTTTATCGTATTATTACAGACATTAAAACAATTCATTATCAGAAAAAAATAAACGCGGTTTCTGAATTTTTATTTTCATTGTTGAGGCTTATCTTCGAAAAGTATTCACCAATTGGCGTATTAAAATGGACAACCATATTTATTAATGATATTTGATACTTCTTCATCACAAATTTGTTCGAAAATTTCAAAATTTTCTACCCAAAAAAAATAGACCAATTTATTAGCAATATTCCGCGAAAACCCCTCAAAAACTCTGCGCTCGCCTTTTTGCCTCGACACCAGAGCATCCTCATTGAGTCCCATCCAATCCAGTTTGAGTGTTTTTTATTATAACAAATTGGTAATTGGTTGTCTACTATGGACTACTAATAACGCTAGATTCTATTATTTTCCCACTCACCTATAATGCGGTGGGGGTAATTTAACCACGGTGTCCCTCATAGCCTTGAGCCTCTGTTCTTCGGGCACTTGGACCGCACTCACAAAACTATCGTACAATTGATACGTGCACAGTGGGTTCGGTAGCTCGCTAAAAAAATACATTTATTATTAATAAGTTTCCTTAATTCCATCATCTTTAATAGGAATTTGTGGGCCTTCCACATTAAAATTACTCTTCGGGACCACTATTGTTTTAGTCATAGTTCATTTTGAATAGATAGATAGGAGTATACTAAGTTCGCACCGGAAGTAGCATTTGAGTAGACTGGCCAAGGCATGCGGGTCGCGCTGTAAGGGCGCGGTGAGGTCGGGCGGTTGGCCCGCGTCGAAAGCGGCTCGCAAACGCTGCGTGAGCGCCGCTCCACCCGACAGGCGATAGATCCCATCCACGGCCCCGCGCCGCTCTATGGCTCGCGAGCATTCCACCAGCACTAGGGGCACTGGAATTTAAAAAATATCACTGTACTAAATGTATAACATTTTGTAGAATACCGCTATATAGTACCGTTAAATATAAATTTTGAGCGGTGAAACTCCGTGGTTTTCTTTTTCTTATGTACATGGGTCTTTGAATTAACTGATATCTACTTCTAACTTCTTCACTTGGAAGTGAGTGACGTAAAGTATGAACGCCTCAAAATCCAAGCAACATATTTAAAAAGGGTAGTAATAAACGAACGCACAAAACGCTTAAACAGTTAAAAAATGTCACTCACCATCATGACCGCAGTTCAGCAAATGCTCTCCCAAATCACACCCAAACACCCTCTCGCGCAAAATGCCTTGCTGTTTGAGACTCCGCCTCGAAGGCCTAGAGAGAATGAAGCTTCGGAACAGCGATATTAATTTGCCGTGTTTGCGGAGAACCGGTTTTATTGGGGCCACCGCTACGGACCTAAAAATGTATTTCTAATATATTAAAACAGTTTTGTCATAACAAACAAGTTAAACGCCAAAACACAAAAAAAATATTGTCAAAATAGGAAAAAAGGCAAAATTTATCATAAGTCAATAATATGTAATATAGATATTATAAAGGTTTGAAGATTGCTTCTTTCAAATCTTTTTCCCCTGTGTCTATTAAAAATGCAGTTAAAACTATCAAACAATTACCCAACGATCGGTGGTGGTTGCGTCATATGCCTTGGCACCTTGTCCCCGATGACAGCAACGCAGTGGTGCGGGAAGAAACCCACGCGGAAGCCTCGCTTACCACGCCACCAGGTCGACTCTTGGGGACCTGTCGACATCTTCGTCCACATTATCTCGCCAAAGATGGATGACATTACAATATTCTCACCACAAAAATAAATACAGGCATTTTATAGATAATATCCCACTGAATACAACAGATATTTATTTTACGATACATACCTAATACCTACAAAATTAAAGGGTTAATTTATACAAATCTAATAATATATATACATGATATGATTGATTTCTCCTAACACACTCAGCTAGGTATGGCACAAATGCGTACAATCTTAGAACAGGACAATGTTACAATAATGTAGAATTCCCCAGGAAATACTTTATCTTATGTAGTTTGTGGTTTGTATTGCTATTAATATTGTTTGTTTGTTAATATTTGAATTATGACTTTTTCTAAAAATATTTCTTAATTTTTATGTTTTTTTTGCTAATATCTTATACTTTTAACTAATGTTTAGTTGGAAAGTTTGTTGTGAACTAAATAGAGAAATAAAAACGATAAAATATTATATATGTTAAAATTTCATGATTTAGAATTCCTCTAGAGATGGAAAGAGAGACAAGATCAACAAGGTCAGATGGGGGGGGGGGGTGATGATAGATAGATTGAAATGAAATTTGGTGGTCTTTGTCAGGGGTCGAGCTCTTGCTTAGTCATATAAATAACAATGACAAAGTAAACTTGCATTAATTTTCTATAGATTTGTATAACCATAACAAATTTTATAATACATTAATTAGTTACTCACCAGGCATATCGATAATGGAGATCATATCACCCACTTCAAAGCTTATTTCGTCTCGAGCCTACAAAACATTATTCCATCAACAGTTTTATCTATAATTCTTAATTATTAAATTTGATTTTTAATAATTCACTGATATTTATCAAAATATTTCTCAACTTAAACTTCAACATTTTAATCACAGCGTAAAACATATTTGACAGCTTTTGAATACAATTTTGGGAGTTCAAATCTGCAATTATTTTACATAAAAAAGAAAGTTAAATTATAGTATACACAAATCAAACCTACACTGTTACGACATTTGGCCTAGACTAGTGTTCTCCGCCACATTTATAAATATTTTTAACATAACAATTTATTTGTTAAGAAAAGAATATGATAGGCTTTTGGAAGAAATTAATTATTGAATTCGCGGCAGCCTCCCCATTTCAAATGGTCACAGTGGGCCCCACTAAGGAGAAAATGGTCTAGACGGAATCTAATATCTATGACGTGTCCTTGTAATAAGACTCGATAACGAATCATACCAAGTGATTAAGGTCGACCTCAAATTCTTTTAACTACTTGATATATTTAATTTCTAACAATTCATACAGTAATATTCGTCAAATATCACTTAAATATATTTTTTAATCTAAATATAAAAACGTACCTGCGAGACATATTTCCTAACTGAGTAAGCGGCGGCTACTGCGGGGGTGTTGATTGAATTAGAATCTTCGTTGGACACTAGAAGCTTGTGACCTGAGTAATAATGTCAAATAGAAACCTTCAATATTCTATTTCTTATATACGAGAACTGAATATAATGTAAATAAATTTTAAACACGGCCAGTTAGCCCCAAGGTAAGCTAATTATAGCTTGTACATGAGTGCTAACATAACTGATCGACATACATACTATTTATAAATATTTATTCTCAATGCACAAATGTTGTTTACAAATTTTTTTTTTGCCAGATTACTCTGAAATCAATTTAAATAACCTGAACTTTTTTTATAATGAAATAAATTTACCTTTATTATCCATCTGCAGCCAGTTGAGCGCTGGTCCGCAATTGATGGAGTCGTCAGCGATGATGGACAGGTGGTGGACGTAGTCCGATATCAGCTGCTGGTATTCCGCCTCATCCTGCATCAGCTCTGCGGTCATCGCCTCTTTGAGGTTCGGTAGACCGGACACTTTCCTGTCGTATATACACCTGCAGACAAAATTATTAATTTATCTCTCTTCTGTCTGGTGCTGGCGACTTCGCCGCACTGAGCGTATAGCGTGCCATGAAAAAGTTAATATTATAATTTTCACAATTAATGGATTGCATTTGAATGGTATAGATGTTACAGTCGTAATATAATACCAAAGTAACAATATAAAGACAAATTTTATCTTATTAATAGAACCAAGCGTTATTTAGCGGAAATCCATAGTAAAAAACCCTAATAGATCAATCTCCAAAAACTCCGCTATATTTTTTGATATCCCCACCTGTGCAGCATGTCGTCCAGCTGCAGCAGGTTGTCCTTGTTCCGGGTGAGGGTCCACTCCCTCACGTCGCTGGCTTCCGACCAGCTGACGCTCAGCGTCCTGCTGTCCACGGACTCGTCGCCCGCGGAGTTCACGTGCGAACGGACTCTCAGGCACACCCAGCCTGGAAATTTTAACGTCATTTTGACAAAATTGGGTGTACTTATTGAGCAGCGGCAAAATTTGTGTGAACTAAATATGGATTATATTTAGTGGCAAAATAAATTAAAAAAAAAAATAAAAATGGAACGTTCCTCTTCTCAACATGGCGAATAAAGAGGTAACTTATCAAAGGTTTAATTTAAAGACCGAAGTGGCTTGCATATAGAAATAACTTAATTTCCGCACATAATTTAGGGAAACAAACAAGCCTTGCGCATAGAAATTACTCACCCCGCACCGCAAGCAACGAGGGGGTGCGCTAAACAAGCATTGTCCCAAGAAACAAAAGGTCTTGATGGACGTATGTGTGTACCACATTCACATGTTCGTCCATCAACGGCTCATACATAGTGAAAACCATAGCAAATAAATAGTAATAATATTGACTATGGGTGCTTCAGTTGGTGAATTGAAATACCTTCCTGCGGAAGTCCCTCAACCGCTTCGCAAGGCACCAGCTCCACGCTCAGGCCGCCCAGCGACACCCGCTCGTAGTGGAAGTGCGCGCACTCTTCCAACTTGGGGAATCGGCAAGCCGGAGGGGGGGCAGGCTAGAAAATTTAGTTTCAAATCTATTACAATCATTTCAAGATTAAAATTATTACAGTCAAGCACCTTTCTACCTCTTTTCATTAGTTTCATTAGTATAGTTTGTTTATTTTAAAACCCCAATGATAGTAATATAATTGGATTTTGTGTATTGTATAAAAGTATGATGAAACACTTGCCGATTCGTCAAAGTCGAAGGCGGAGGCATGGGGCGCCGATTGGCTCATCGCTGAACCGGGTGTCACCGGACTCACTGACAGCGCTGTCAGAGACATTGACCCTGAAACGGAATGTCAAATATATTACTCACTGTTAATAAAACAATAATTTATATTACTAATGTAATGAACAAAACTAAAATCTGGTATAGTGAAAATTAAAAAAAAAACACTGAAAAATCTCCCACAAAATGTACTATTACCCAAGTAAGATATAAATAACTTCAAGTTCATACATTTCCGCGAAACTATTTTTTCATATTGCAACCAAAATTTTTTTTACAATTCTGACATGCACTGTAAATTATTTATAATTTATTCATTATTATAACACCGTAACTACTGTTTTGTCTCGTTCTGACAAATAGTAGTAACGCTGCGATAAATAGAGACCAACAATGCAAGAAGAATGAGTGATGAAATTTATACCTGGCGTCTCTCTTTTGCATTCTTGTTCACTCGATCTCGGGCTCCGAGACTCTGAACTAAATCGAACTGATCTGAAACATCAATCATTCAAATTAAGAACTAGTTTTAGTTTTAAAATTGTTCCTTGTTTACTTGCTATATTTCGGAACAGCACTTTTATTTTTCGTTGTCATATAGACTGCAAGTTCAAATGTCATTAAAAAAATTACAAGCAATAAAAACAAGCCATTTGCTACAAACTTTAACTGCTACTTATCATTACATTAGCTTCCATATATGATTTAAATACGAAATACATAACAATTACCTATGGAAGGCGACTGCGCACCGTTCTTTCTCCGGCTCGGCGAATGCTCGCGCCGCCAACGACTGACAGGACATAACCGAGCCGTGGGGGGAGCCCTGGAAACAAAATTAATACTATATTCGACAAATTTCGGTGCAATTGACTTTAATTAGTAATAGTGTATCTCGCACTAATACGATCTACACGACTTTTAATTTAGGCGAGTGAAACATCTATTTATTTATAAAACCTTTAATAATATGTTATTGTTAACGTTGTACTAATTATGTCGCATCCCATTTGTTTCAGATTAGTCCGTATCTCTAATAGAACACCAAACCAAACATTAAAACTATTCCTTTAAAAAATATTTTTCTTAGAAAAATTCGCTATTTATTATTCTTTCGGAAAAACGTCGTTTCCTTCCACGTTTCTCTTACTAGGAAATAAAATACTACGCAGCATCTCGTACGTGCCAAAGTGGTAATAAATCAGTATCTCAAGTGAGCCCTTGAGAATTAAGATACGCGTGTCGTCGAGATAATTGTTAAGAGCTTCTTAAGTCAAGTACTGATCAAGATTTTATCAAGCAAATTACAGACCATGACTTGTGGGATTCGCTGTCAAATCAAAAGCCACTAATTTCTAAATACGACAACTCCCAAAGGAGATGTTAGGAGTCTCTACCTATCTCTACTACGTCTTATTAAAATTGAAACAATTCGCCACAGCACTGTATAATATATTAATGCAAAACGCAGCAACGCCCACTATACAGTTGATTGATGACGACATTCACCTTGTACGAACGCTATATCGTAATTATACGCAGCTTAGCCTACACACTATCGTCAAAAAAAACTTAAATTTCACCACATTTTGTTTAGCTTCTATCTAAGCGTCATGGTCAGCAGGATAGTCTTTCACTCGTTGTCCTTGAAACAAATTGAAACTAGTTAACATATCGATAGGGACGGTGTATCTTAATACGCCTTGCTAGTTCAGAAAACAGAGATGTCATTGTATCCACTATCTTGAATCAGAATAAAATATTGATGACCTATCTGTTCCCCCTAACGGCTTTGGTGTAAGTTCTGAATGGATAGAAGATATTTTGCGTTACACCGCCAGCCTCTTCAGGCTCATTACATATAGGCACCAAGTGTTGGACGAGCATATTACTGACCGACTTTAAAACAAACTCTAAGGACGTATTCAATTTGACTCGTACCACTTATTGATCCATTACAAATTAGAAATATTTATAATAAACTTTATGATGAGATTCGTTTAATTTTTGTCGTAATTGTAAAGTTTCTCTGTCCGTTTTGAAACCTACACTAATAATCTTATCTCAAAGCTTTTCGTAAACGCCGCAATTAATATTAAATTGAGCATTAGATCACACTGTGGTATGTCTAGCGTGGGACACGTGGTACTACTTAATATTTATTGCAATCACGTAAATTACGTTCGTTTACAAGACTTACAACGCAATTACAAATAACAATCAATAAATACAATCTTCAAAGGTATTTCGAATATTTCATGGTTATTCATTGAAAATTTCAAAATAATTTTAGCTGCAGGAATCAAACACTGACTGTTCCTCATTACTTATAATCCAATAGTAACTGGTACAATTTGTCTATATTTTTAAATTTGAATATTTAAAAATTTTGCGATCTTTAATGATTTTCTCACTGCAATGGTTTGATTGTTGGGGTTCCCTGCATAATATTTTCTACAAATTCGTTATTCTGCAAATTGTCGATGATACTAGAGTTGAAAATTATAAAAGAAAATGTCTCATTCATATCCCGCTTTCATTTTATAGCACAATACAAACTGTTTCATTTCAAAGAATGAGAAATACAATAAAACTAGGTTATCTTGTACGATGTATGAAAAAGCTATTAAATTTTAATGATGTTTTCTTACTAGCAAAGAGACCTAGTTTTTTTATGAACAAACTGCTAAAATTACAAAAAAAATACGTCTTTAAAAATCCATACATAAAGGTTGATTGCTGTATGAAGTTATACGGTATTTTTTCCGTTCTGCAACACTTTGAGAACCTCTTGACAATCTGTTGAGTTCACATGAATAAATGGTTTCACCATAATTTAAAAAAATCATAAATTCTTTTAAAAAAATATTCTAGAAAACAACTCTCACCGGAATCTATTAAAGACATTCTATACAAGAGTTTTAAATAAACCCCTGCTTCCAAATTTATAAAGCATAATATGCTCCTCATCACATATTTTCATTTTGAATTAATGTGATATCATATAACATAGTTAAATATAATAAATCTTTAAAAGTGATAGTAAATGAATATAAGGGATAGTATAGAACTATCTCTAGAATTCAATTAAATTTAAGTCAGAGTGCGGAGAAGATAGTTATGGATGTGAAATCAGTGTTTTAACTTTATTTGTAGCCAGATAATGCTAGTATAAGCTAGCTATTAATAGTAGACACAAGCCATCAGAAAACAGAATTAATACAAGTGTTCTTCCTATTATATACAAACATGCAAATGCAATGAAATTTGGGTATATCATGTCGTGCAATACCAGTCTTATCTTTACAGAATAAAGATATCAAATTAAAAATATTTCTCACTCAAACGAGGACTTTTCATTTTAAAAATATGCTACCTCTTTAGACAGCCTCAAACTTAGCTTATTTACAATTATGGCATGTAAACTATTTTGTTAAGCCCTCCTAAAACTGCATAGATTAAATGGAATAGTGTTCATAAATTTTAACTCATATTTTTATAAGAGTTTATCGGTGACATTAAGAATGAATTACAATGAATATGATTGTTATGTGGATCTACAGAATAAACACATTTGCATGCTACAATCATCCAACAATAAATATCTATTGTCTATTGTTAGAAAGAGTAAACATTTGGCAGACGACTTGCAAAATGGACAATAGATTTTTACTTCCTAAAGGGGTAAATAAAAATGGCATGGCAAGAAAGTGACATGGACACCAATAAAAGAAAACATACAGACAACATATACGCGACAGCCAGTTAATAGCTGCTCACATTCTGACCGCAAAGAAGCCATCCATCGGAGCAGACACCAAACACTCTTCTCATATTGAAGCACTTTTTATTATGGACTCCATTTAACTATGTCTCCACGTAAAGACAATCACATGAAACCTTTTAAGTTATGGGTAGAATCAAGACAACATTTTTTTAATGATTTTTTGCGAACTCGATCGGATACTCTTAGCAAATACGGTATACTTAATTGTAAAGTAATTATCATGAATATTTGGCACACTATTTAGGACACAAAAACCGTTCGCATTTGTAATTGAGCCGATCAATTCAAACGGTTTCGTAAGGTTTTTGCAACGTTCCGGTTGATGTGGAAAAAATAAACACTGCATCAAAAATTTCGACACAAAAAAAGATATTATTTACTGTAACTGGGCTACAAAACAAAAATAGCACGGGCAGCAAAGGAATGAGAATGGTCGAAATGAGAATATTTCGTGTGTAAACGACGTTTGCGGTTTTAATTAATTAGTGAAGCAACACAATTAATTCAGGAAAAAGCTATTCCAATCGAAATGGGAAAATTAACGCGAATCGCAACTGAGGGAAATAATTCGATTTGACAGTTGCGGAGCGGCGCGCGTCCCCCGCCCGCGCTAAGCGACTGTCTGCAATCGGTCGATTATGAGCATGGGGTGGCCAGATGCACGCTTTTCACAACACTATTCGGGGAAATTTATGTCGTACGGCTTAGCTCAGTCGAAATTAAGATGGATATAGTATGTATGTTAGTAATAATAGGATGTTTCATTGCAATAGAATTCAAATAAAAATAATAATACAATTTATTGTAGGCACATTTTAAAAAATTAAATACCAAACATATGGTATAAAAAGTTTGAAGTATTCGCTCTTCGTGAAGCAACACTGCGTTTGTAGGTATGCCACAGGAAGCTGTATATAACCAGTTTTATTTCCTTTGACATTAGTAGAAAATTAATAAAAACTGAATCATAAAATTATTTATGGATAAACTACTTCCAGTACGGCTAATAGTTTTTCGTAAGACTTGAATATTACTGTAAATACGCAAAAAAATAATATGAATTATATATTTTCTGATACAGAAACAGTGTCGTAAGTTTATCATTTAAAAATATAAATTTATATTGATGTTTGTAATGAACAGTGCCTGATTAATCCTGCCTAATAGTTATTAAATATAATATAGAACTTCACCGTGATACGTTAACTAAAGCTTAATAAATATTAAAAGTTTTATGACGTTGACATTAATGGATTATCTTCATTACATTTCTTGACATTTTCTCCAACTCATGAATATTCCATACGGATTATTTATAAGATCTCTCCCAAATAAATACTGTGATTGTTATAATATAAGACACGCTTGTTTCCCATTGGGGAAAGCAGAAACCGCAGACCTCCACTTGCGTTGAATATAACGAGTACAATATTATTTAATAAACGAAAGATTAATTATACAAAGTAGGTAATTTATTGTAGGTGACGCTGACACGTCTCAAAAGTATCACTGTATTCAAATGTAGTGTAAATGTAGTCAACTTTCTTATTATTCAACAAAACCACTGTTAGGGAAGTAGTCATTAAGTTTGGAATTGGGTACAGGAACTGGGTGGAGACTGGCTTCAGTTCTATACGAAACACTCTCCAACTCATGTTTCGAAAATCCACTTAAAGAGTGTGTACCTAATGCCACGAGATTTCGAAGTCGTAAAATATCCAAATCATACAATATATCGTTGTCAGAAACGACATTTGTAAGTGACAATTACGTCACAAAAGACAATGACATATGACATATGGAAGAATCCTATAAACACAAAAGTGGAAATCTCGCAACTCGTAATAGTTCATACTAATAAAAAAAAGAACTTTCCAAGATGGAGGCAACACTCGTACGAGCACACCTACTTATAAATATAAGTTACATATGAAACTGAAGTAAACATACAGAGTTCATGGGAAGATCAAAACTCACAGAAAAAACTGCACTCAACAGCGTGGTCTCTGACTTTGCCGTAAAGAATGTGAATTTTATAAATATTCAGAGCCTTCTACTGATAATTAGTATTCACAGGCGATTTATTGATCACACTTATATCCTTATGGGGATTTTTTAACGTTCTGACATACCTGTCAATTGTCAAAATAATTCTGTGGTTGAATGTTATTATAATAATAAATAAATGTTTTTATTGGCACTAAAGAGGTTTACATTTTTATATCTTAACAACGACAAAGACTTAATTAAAAACTCACTAGTTTTACATTTTAATAAAATAAAATGGAATATTCTACAGGTAAACAGCAAGGTACTAAATACTACTAGCACCTTGCAGGTTTGCCTTTGTGGTTTTGAATATAGAATAATAATTATTGCGAGACATAATTAATTTCTACTAATTCGATCGCGTAATAATTAGAAATAATTAATACTAGTGCACTATAAATACATTGACCGTTCTTTGCTTAGCGTGCGATCACATGCGGCATTTCCCGTTTGCGTTATGGCTAATTTTATTTTTATGACAAACGCATTCGTTCCCAACCGGCTTTGAATACAAACTCACACGAATAGGGGTGTGGCTAAATAACCTCTCACGTATAAAAATCTATTTCATTTTAACATATTAAGTACTCGTAAATACTCGTCTGTCAATGAAAAACAATTCGACAGAGAGGAGTTGGGTTCCAAGTTTTTTTTTATTATAATTTTATATTTTTATAATCTCATGACGTGATAAAATACCGGATGGCGAACAAAGATGGCTACCATGAGTTTCGCTCCTTTTAAATAACTCTAGCAAGTAACCAAGTGCAAATATATTTGATAAATAAGAGACTATTTAAACAAATAACAATTATATTGGAGATTATAGTAATTAACTATATCGCCGTATAAAAAGCAAAACATGGGGATCCCTGTATACCATTTTTTGCTATTGTATATTTTTAGGCTATTTTTTTGAGCTTATCAATTCTAACTCAACGTGTATTTCCTTTGTAATTATAAAAATGTAATAACAACTACCTGACCCGGCAAACCTTGTTTTGCCATACATGTCAATTTTCAATTAATAAATAAAAAAAGGGGTTGATCGTAGAGGGCTAAATTAAGGGTTGTATGTATTTTTGTATGCTGTATCATAGAAAAATAAAAAAAATAGAGGTGGACCACTCCTAAAATTTAGGGGATGAGAAATAGATTCTCAGACCTACTGAACGCATATAAATTTTCAAAAAAATCGGTCGTGCCGTTTCGAACGAGTTCAGTACGCACCCCGTGACACGAGAATTTTATATATCAGATAATCCCCAAGAATTTTGTAAAATATTTTATTTGCCATAATCTGTAGGCTGTAGCTGTAGCTCTTAGATAAGAACCGCTGCCTTAAAATAGAATGAACTGTCAGTATTTATAATAGGAAAATGAGTCAATATTGAAACCACACTAATTCATGTCAACATGACCGTAATTATATAAATATCTAACGAAAAACTTAACAAAATATAGTATTGGAAAGGATTTTATTGAATGCATTTGGATAGTTTTTTCCATTCTCTATAACTAAAAACTCTTCGACTCAACTAAGACTAGACAGAGACAAAGTTTTTTCGAGAATACGAATCCCATAAGCCTATATATAAACCCCTATTCTCAAATGAACAATACGATTTTACTATTAGAAGCCGTCGTGCAAGATTATGTCATGGGTGCGTTGACCCACGCTTATCGCGAGTCGAGCTTATAAACCTACCTCAAAAGATGTGTTGCTGTTTCCGCTTCGTTAATTTAATAAAAACAAAAGTGAAAAAATCTGAATAAATTCTTAAAATTTACAATGATCTCGTAAACTTTCAATCTTATAATAAACTTTCGATCTGGATTCAAAGTCCTAAGTGTTACAACAATAAAAAAAAATCAATCTAATTTATAGTATTAAATCCTCAAAGGATGAATTTTCCCCGTTTTCACGACAATTTTCCGTTATACGCTCATATTGCTAGAAGCGAGTAATAAAGCCTTTCTTAATAAACTATAAAACACAAAAATAACGCTCTTAGATTAGCTCGTTCAACCACACTCTTCAGCTGTTTTAGAAAATAACTTTAAGTGGTCATATTAAAAATTACGCGAAGCGAATATTTTATAAATCCTATAAACATATGTAAATGTATCATTATGCCATTCATACGAGTCGTTTGACGCATAAATGACGTAATAAAATATATTACGATACGTTTTTCTAAACAATAGGAACACAATAGCAGACATTATTGTTTTTCTAGGCACATCTATTGATTGAATGGCTTAACAGGTTCATTGTCTCTAATTACATCAGCGAACTGTCAATTCTTACTTTGTAACTAACTTTGCTAACTTTCACTAAATTTAAACTGGCAGTGACAAGTTAAAGTAGTCTAGATAAAATTTCACACACTACCATATGACGTCAATGGTGACGTCATTGATGACGTCATTGTTTCGTGTAAATCTTGAGAGTTCAGAGTCCCTACTCGAACTGGCTAACCCGTCAATATTACAACCGACCGAACCACTGTAGCTTTCACAGCGAGACTTAACATAATCCCTTTAAAACAAATTAAAATATTGTCAAAGACGTGTCCAATGTTTATTAGTTGACCCGAAACAGCATCAATATTATCAACACACATACCGCTACACTTACGGTACATTATAAAAACTTGGAATTTGAATAGTCATAGACAAACATGCGATTCTGTTCAATGAGGCGTGACTGTCTGTATTTATAATAAGAATCTAATTAAAAATAGTAAATATATATTATTTTAAAGATATAAATACTATTTTGAATTTATTGAACAATAATACTTTAATCCACACACGCATAGTCCTTTATCGAGTAGTTAATATTAACTATTCGATTTTCAAAGTATATGTAAATCAACGCCTAAATGCAGCATCATATCAGACCGTACGAAAGAACTAATGCGTCGCAGGAGAGAACTTCACGAAATTCTAACCAAAAACAAGTAGTCATAAAAACGAACTGCGGGCAATATACGATAGCTGACTAGGAAATACATAAAATTAGATTATAAAAACTACAGAACCCGAAAAATAGTGGCACATCTGACCAAGACAGGTAGCCTTAAAAGTGCTACAAAGAGCTCAGCTCATATAAGATATGGATTGAAAGTCTAAATAAGTCGGGCAAGATTACAAATAGTAGGGCCGACATTCTGAAAGTAGCCACAAACTTTTTAAGGAGCTCTACGAGTCGCAAGACGGCGAAAAAACAGAAGCTAGTACGGACTCATACCTAAATTATCTACTATAATTACGCAGATAGTATTTTTCACAATGATCTAGATATTAGGAAGGGGATTGAACAGACTGAAGCTAGAAAAGTGTCGACGGGCCCATGACAAAATAAGCAATAGAAGGCACTGCTATGGTAAACTGGCAAAGAGCCATATTAGCTACATTCCATTTAAGATTCCCATGTATTAGGTAAATATAAATTAAATTTTTTTATAAAATATTCGAAATACTGGCGAAACCCCCAAACAGTGGTCAGAATCATAGATGATATTGCTGTACAAAAAAGCCAACCCACGAGATATTACCAACTACCGACCGAAGTGTAAGTCTTACTTCACTGGCTACCAACTTTTCTCATCGATTTTATAGAAAACAATTCAGTAATATTCTTGAAAAGCATCAGCCGATCGAACAAGCCGGGTTTAGAAAAGGCTATTGTACAATTGACCATATTCACTCTATGGAATTACTTATCGAAAAATATCGCGAATACCGGAAAACCTCTATACATATGTTTTATTGACTATCAAAAAAGCTTTCGATACCATTCATCACTCAGCAAGTATGGTCCGCACTCAAGGCACAGGAGTTGAGGAAACTATATAATGGTACTTAAAAACCTATACAGTAAGCAGCCAGAAGGGTAAGGTTAGAAAGTACCGGACCTCCTATATCAATTCAGCGCAGACCGCATTCTCAATAATCAGGTTTATAGGATTATAGACCATGTGACCCCTTATCTCCAAGACTCTTTTCATCCGTCCTAGAATCAGTATTTAACAAGCTCGACTGGACTGGAAAAGGTTTGAACATAAAAGGGAAACACATAACTCACCTTCGTTTTGCGGACGACATTGCACTGTTCTCTGAAAATGCTCACGATCTAAACCAAATGATTCTCTCCTTACAATCCGAAAGCAAAAAAGTGGGCTTAGAAATTAACCAAGATAAAACAAAAATAATGACGAACTCGAGGAAACACCGCCTATATTTAAATCATAAAGCACTAGATTACGTTGACGAATTTATTTATCTAGGTAAGCAAATTTCTTTCGCACCTCAAAATTGTATCTCTGAAGTGCAACGAAGAACAATAATTGCGTGGAAGACATATTGGAAATACAAAGAGGTGTTTAAAAGCACATTGCCAATGAAATTAAAAAAGAAAGTTATGGACTCTTGCTTGCTCCCATCTTTAACATACGCGTGTCAAACCTGGACCTATACAAACCGAGTGAAAAATATACGACGAACGTGCCAACGAGGAATGGAAAGAAGCATGTTGAACATTAAAAAAATTCAGAGGATCCGCCATACAAAAATTAGAGAGAAGACAAAAGTAATAGATGTCCTAAAACATGCATTGAAACTAAAATGGAAATGGGCAGGACATGTGGGAAGACTGCAAGATAGCCGCTGGACTCAACAGATCACAATGTGGCGAGGCCCCCTAGGTAAGAGGAAGCAAGGTAGACCACTTGCAAGATGGGAAGACGATATTCAGGGAGTGGCAGGGAAGGAATGGCTCAAAGCTTCGAATAATAGAGATGGATGGAGACACTTGGAGGAGGCCTTCACCCTCCAGTGAGGGTTCATGCATAAAAAATGATACCAAATGTCATTTAGATAAACATTTTTCGACATTCGACATATTAAATGCTAATTTGTAATCATAAGTGACATTAAACATATATATATATATTAATTTAGTTAACCATATATTTAATAAACCATTATAAATCTTCATTGTAATTGTAATTTTGCATGAAATAAAAGGCTTTTTTATTTTTATTTTTTTTATTTTTATTTTTTTATTTTTATTTTTATTATTTTATTATTATATTCGATTTCACGTATTCTCCACGCTATTAAAACTGTATAAACAACCAAGCTCCATCAACGAGGCGTGACCGTTTTTCTTACACTTCAACCGTAAGCAATTACCTCACACACGATAGCTACTGTAAGAAGTGAGCTTTTTATACCAATCAAAAGTAAAAGTACGCCACCGAGTACTTTTAAAGTTATCGTATTAATAATCTTAATATATATAAATCTCCTGTCACGATGTTTGTCCGCGATGGACTACTAAACTATTTAACCGATTCTAAATGAAATTGGCACACCGTGAGCAGTCTGGTCCAACTTAACTTATTTGTCTATAATTAATTGACAGTCACAATTATCTGTTAACTCCAAAAGATTCTAAAAGATGTCGATACATTTCGACTGGATTGAGTAAGTAATCAATAGATGGCACTGCTATGGTAAACCGACAAACGTGTCATATAAGCTACAATTCAATATTAAGATTTCCACGTGTTATTGAGGCTAAAGTATAAATTAAATTTATTTTGTAGTAATCGAAATACCGTGAAATTCAATTATTTCTACTTTTTTAATGTTTGGTGTTAGCATAGTTAACCACGTGTTACTCAGACCGAAGTGTTAATCAAAGTCCTGCGCAGACGCAGTTGTTATCCATTGTTATCACATTTCGCTGTCCATCTGCCGCCAGGCTGATGAACCGTGACCATGTTGCCATTACAGATGATGTATTTTTATAAAAAAAAAAATATTTAAAAGATCTCATCCAAGCGTGATTTTTTGCTAAAGCTCGGAGTCGGATTCGCGCTTAGCCGGTTTTTTTTACACAACTGTTATTTAATTCAACTTATATGTTTTAAATACACACAGTATGCCAGAAGAGGCTTCGTTTTTCCCTCCTATATCAAGTTCAGCGCAACCGCATTCTCAATAATCAGGTTTCAATTAGAATCATATGTATTATAAACCATTTCAGATTTTTTTTTAAAGACGAAGTTTTTAACTGCTATGGGTAGTGGGAGGCAAAGTACTTTTGTTAAAATTAAAAAAAAAATAACCACCTAAAACGTTTTTTCGTTCTATTTCGTACTGGAATATATATTTATACTAGCTGATCCCGCAAGCGTTGTTTTGCCATAAATGTGATTTCTAGCAATCATTTTTTTAGTTCAATAAAAAATTATCAGTTTTGAGTGAGGGGGAATATGTTTATAATCGAGAGCGTTTAAATAAAAAAAATGTATGCTTCATTAAGATAAAAAATTTATCTTTATGCAACTTTTTTCGGTTTATCAATCCATTCAAAAAGTATCGACATCTGTTAATCTTTTGGCGTTAACAGATAATTACGACTGTCAATTAATTATAGACGAATAATTTGCAATAAAATAAAATTGCGACTATAATTAAGGATCTAAGCTATATCTTCACCCCACTATCTTAACCAGTACCCCAATGAAAAGTGTGACTGTGTGTATATATATTAATATATACACACAGTCACACTATATATTAATTAAAGCATTATTCAACGTTTGCATAACATTGTTAAACCTTACCTTTGTAGTAAAAGCGAGTGACCCACATCAGTATGCTCCAATTTCACTCTCAAACTACTTAACCACTATGTAAATAGCGTGTAACGTATGATTATAGACAGGGACGGATTCGCGGCTGGAAAATTTATGTGAGTATTTTGTAAATAAAAATCCAAAAAATTATGTAGCAGAGTTTTTTTAAACAACTAGCAATATCTTATCGAGAAACTACATGTTTCATTAAACAACTAACTGTGTTATAATCAAAAATACAGATTCCTTTGGTATGATTTAAATATTAATAGTATCCTATTAATGTATAGTAGCGCTGTTCGAACAGGCAACTTCCTGAGGATGCTCCGGTGTCGGGGCGAAACGTACGTCGAGTGGTTGTGGGTTTTTATTGCTTGCATATTGGTCTATTAGGATTTTGAGATATACTAATAAATTACACACCCAGACAAGCCAAGAAAAGCTCATAATAAATATTGTATGTTCTCATCTAGTCGTATAAATGTTGATGGTACCGAAAATGGAACCACCTTTTGATTAGCAGACCGGAATCGGCTCATCCAATACCCTCGTATCTTGTAATGTCATATTAATCAATAACAACCTCCTTGGTCTATATTATTGACGTTTACTCTTGACGTATCTCGACAATCGGTTGTTACGTCACAACAGTGACGTAACTACATACTGTTACGTAAACAGTACTAATTTAGTGATTCCGAATAAATTAACATTTTCTTTTCATTACTTATGTTTGTTATTAATATTTATAGATGTTGAAATTTATAACGGACCCCGATTGGGTAAAAACCTCCATTTTGTACATGTGTCTTACGTAAATAAGAAACTAAGCCCGTCCCTGTAAATCTAGTTTGTGGCTTATCTAATACCGTGATGAGTATAATTTCTAAACCTCATTCATGTAGGGGGGATATAATTATAGGAAATCGCTCATTTTGTCTATCATATTGCGATCTGATCCAATCTTTTTAACCTGTTGTATCTAGTTGCTCTAAAAAGACCTAGGCGCCAGGCGACCAGGACGGCGTTTACCTTTTAAAATTGCAATAAATATATTTACTCTGCGACTAAATCATCTCTTTACATTCTCTAAACGGCTACTTGCTAATTGATTATACTATCAGCTTGATATCAAAATTAAAAACAACAATGAATTTCTTATACGTGATTAAAAAAACATTTATTGGGCTAGATTTCACGAAATATTTAGAAAATAAATCAATAAGCAAGAATCTAAGCTATCTTAAAAATGTAACAATATCTACATAGTCATTTAGGATGTCTGTAATAAAACCTTTTGAAAACAGACATAACGAAACAAAAAATTAACCAGAAAAAGATTGACATACACTTTGGTCTAGATGGGAAAAAGCTATCTATTATTTATAAGGGATAAATTATAGAATTTAATACATAAATTGAAAAGCTTATCTCTTATTTTCGAGCTGTCAGATTTCCATTTGCACTTCGAACTTGTCAAATAATGCGCAATTCAAAAATGAAAACAGTATTGTCAGACGTGATGAAAACCCATTCTTTATAAACCTTATTGGATCACTTTAATTTCATGAATGTCCCGCTATCTTCTAGGTCACCGTTTGACCCTTAGCGGTGCGGTCAATATTTTTTTACCGCATCGTTTTACTTAAATGTGTATATAGTGAATATGGTGTTCTACTATTTGTTCATATCTCGTATTTTGAAGCCGAAGCGTTAATATTTGCAAATTGTATATTGATAATAGGAAACATAGTCTCAAACACGCGTCTAACTTTACTGTATAAAAATATTTTATTTAAATGAAAATTGTACTTTTCCAGTAGCCACATTCAAGATCACACCTATTTATGTATTTATTTTTAAAAATTGATGCCTTAATCTCTTCTAGTCAAGTTCTAAGTAGACCTTTTGTATAAATGAATTAATAATCATGATATCAAATATAAAGTACTTAGTGTTTATTTGAAAAGACACCGGCACTGTAAACCCTCGTCATTATGAATTTTACATTTTCACAAATCGATAGACTATATATATAGATAGACAGATAAGACTAAATTCTTGGATACACCCTGTATCCCACTTTACAATAGCCACTGATTCCACGCGCAATCGTTAAAAATGGCCGCCTAATTGACATCTAACGGAAACGACAATGAACTTAACGGGAAACTACATTTTTTTTAATTACTCGTAGTACTTTATCCTAAATACACAGACGCAAGAAAATATCTCACTCACACACACAGGTACACAGAAGTTATACCTGAAACAAACGAGAGGACATTTTAAAGTATAACACAGATAATGATATAGTTTCTATATGTATTATGAGAACTGCCAGTTGGGCTATTAACAGTTAAGTGCTGAGGATGTAAGAACCTCTGCAGTATCAGGTTTGCTTAAGTCTACTAGTTCCATAAGCTGAAAGCACATTACAAAGCGATCTGTCGATAGAACACCATATGTATATTCGCTATCTGAATAGAAAATTTATCGATTAATCACACAAGCAAATATTATTTATTATTTAAACCAACTAGAAAATAACAGTACAATCACGTTTTTACAAAATATAATACAATATATCAGTTAAGTGGCGTCAAATACAATAAATCATCACAGATAGCACCGTTGCCTTGAAATCAAATCTGATTTGTGTATTTAAAACACTCTTGACGACTTCTCCATGACGTCAACGAATATGAAATTCGCTATGAATTTCATATATCCGCTGAAGGAACCTATGGCGTGTAGCAAAAATTAAGTTCTGGCTATTAAACCAATTAAAATCTAATGAGATCGCTCATTAGCGATAAGACCGCCCTTTGCATTCCGTTACAATTATGTTTCCTCTACTCTCTTTTCTATTTGTATCTTCTATGATTGTTCTATTGTAAACATTTGTTATTTCATGTATGTATGGTGTGCACTAAAGTAAATAAATAAATAAAATTTCACACAAAAACTCTTCAGACTAAGTATTTTTTTTATTATTTAAGACACTCCGTTTATATTATGTAAAACTCGGTAAACTCGAAAGTATTATGACATTTGACAGCTATAAATCATAGAGTAGAGAATCGTAAAGTTCACGAGCAATGAAAGTGACAGTTTAAGTCCGCATTCCGGCCTGCGAACAGAATTATAATTACTTTTCACTCCTAGGGCATTTTCGACAATTTCACGTTTTCTCTTGAGTGCTTCGTATTATGAACCTATGGTGGATATAGAAAAAATAGGTTTTACTTGGTGGCGCTGCAGTAAAGACCCTATTCTCTTATATATATAAGACAAATCGTCTTGTGGAGGTCACCATTAAAAAGACTTCTTTAAATCCTAATTGTACGAAATTTAATGGCACAAATATACATTAAAAAAAACCTAAATCTAGTTTTCTAATTTAGAAAAAATATTATAGCTGAACCAAATAGCGTCTTTACTTTTGCGCCACTCAGTGTGTATTCACTAAACCAAAAAAATTATCTTTAATATTGAATATTATAATTTTATTTTTCGTTTATATTCTTAATAGATATAGTAAGTGCTTTTACGACCATCAGGTTTTAAAACAAAAATACCAATAGTAATTTTTAGCCTTAAAACAATAAGGATCATAGTGTGTCTGTTTTCATTAAAATCACCTTGTTAAACCTAATTAGTTGAATAAAACTTCTTTGGCTTTAACTTTAGCTGCTTCTTCGTTTAACGCATCGTTAGAATCATTCAACCGAAAATACGTCGCTGACCACATGCTGCGTAAAAAAATCACAACGAAAGATGTTTAACATTTGGCGTGATAAATTAATCTAACCATATGGCTTAAATATTTAAGGGGATTAAACCCTGAGAATTAATTATAGCAGACAGTGAAGTATCATGTAAGAATTTACAGCTTCAATGAAGGACTAAAAACTAAAACTTTACAATATAGGTAGCTTTGGAAGCAATTGAAAGGTTAAATTAATATGAACAATTTAAAAAAAAAGAAAAAGTATTAAAAAATTATCGCCCAACGTGGGGCTCGAACCCACGACCCTGAGATTAAGAGTCTCATGCTCTACCGACTGAGCTAGCCGGGCTGTGTTATATGGGTCAAAAAATAACTATTATTCTCTTAGTACTAATACTACTTTATTATTCAACTAAGATGGAAAAATATTTTTCAGTTGTTTTTTTTAAATATATTCGGCCTTTATCTGATTCAATTAAGTAAAACTTACTGCAAAATTTAGCTTTGAACTATTAGTTTTTTTATCTGTGTCCATCCATTTTCTTGACGCTAGAAATAGCATTAAAAACGCCCCATATACAAAGTTATTCGTGGAAATAAGCGTCGAATTACCAAGCGTATTTCAGGTTAATAAAAAATAAATCATTAATTTTATCTAAACTTCAGGTCATACATCAAATACCTACTTCAGCACCCTAGAATCACTTATGGTTAAAAACTATTGTGACGTCACCCTAGCATAGAGGGGTGAGTGTCACGTCTAGGGACAGTCGCGACAGACTGGCGCTGTACAGTCAATAAGAAAAGTCAATCCAGGCTTATCAGATTATATAGAGCATAATGAGAGCGATATGTGTGTGCTAACAGTATATCTGGACGATTGTCTCGTGAAGATGTCGAAGATTGAATTTTTTACGGAATTTTTAAATTAGAAACACACTGACAAGATACACTTAGTTCCAACAATGTAGTAAGACATTAATTTAAGATCCAAAAAGCTAAATTTGTGGTTTAGAATAAGTGATCCCAAGAAGTACTTCTTCCTTTGGACAAAATTCAGAGGGCTTGTCAATCCGCTATCTCTTACTGATCGGCTTGATTCTCTTTCTTTACGCAGAGATCTTGCGTCACTTTTATAAAATCTGCTGGAGAGTGTTTTTCTGAACTATTTGGCTTAAGCCCCGCTGCCTCGTTCCGATTTAACTCTGCATGCCATCCACATTATATCGATGGATGGATCAACCACATTTCGCTTTACAATATATTTACTTTTGCGAACAACCGGCCGAAAGTAAATCGGGCTTTTAAAGACCGGCAACGCAACCATTAGAGTGGATGTCTATGGGCTACTTTTGCAACACTGGCCATCCGCAGTCTCGTTTGCAACTTATATTTTTTTTTAATATCACCTCCATTTAAAATTTTTCAGTTTTTGATATCGACTGTATCAGGAAGT
Source organism: Pontia daplidice (assembly GCA_963693355.1). Taxonomy (NCBI): domain Eukaryota; kingdom Metazoa; phylum Arthropoda; class Insecta; order Lepidoptera; family Pieridae; genus Pontia; species Pontia daplidice. Next base: position 1,658,670 of record CAVNZL010000142.1, read on the forward strand.
TGATCGTAACAGTAGCTACCCCTAAGCTTCTAGGAACGAATAAAGCTGACTAATCAGTTCTACCAAACAAAGGACATTTGAAAGCGATTGCAAAAAACAATAAGTTAAACTAAATTGGAGTCGGATACGAGGCTTTCAGGTTCCACAAGTTTGTCCGGGAGCTCGATTAAATAAACATTTAATTTGTTATTATACATCTGTGAAAATTTCACCATAGACAATTAAGACAACGACCGCTCAGTTATAATCAATAATTTCGATTCCTAAAACCGTAGAAACATAGAGAACTGACAGGCGGTCAGTTGCCGTTATAGGCTTGTGCTTTTAGCTTCGGAAGTGGAAGCTTTCTCATACATGTGTTTTATATACACGATTTGGAAAAGCGTCCCGCGTTTCGCAATGCGTCACCTCGATATATAGGTCAAGGTGGACCCCGCCCCGAGTTACGCCTGTGTCGTCATTGGCAAGACTACAAATATTCAGTCTATCTCTATGTATGGGAGAACAGTTGAACATTTAGTATTTCTCATCAAACGCATCCCAGAACTAACCAGATAATTGTATATATTAAAAAAATCATTTTAAAATGTGGTTTGCGTAGTCATGTAGTACATAAAAAAAACCTGACGTCGTAAAAAATATTTAATATTGTAAGTGAAAACTGACTTTCGCAATGAAATTATGTATGTACACTTCGAACAAAACTACGAGTAAGACCTCTGGGACAGAATCCCCTGTGTATATATGGAGAATAATAATTTAATAGACTTGACTAGACTACAATAAAAATTTCACCATCGAAAGTATATTTTATTTGAACAAAACAAATACTTCATTAAAAAGCTGGGATTCTTCGGTTGAACACGCCAATCCCCAAACTTTTGGTTCGGATTAAATGTAGACTATGGATAGTCCAAAGGATGGCTCCATCACAGAAGCACAACATAATCGGATCAAATATAATTACATATATATGTAATAAAACGCGTCTAGTAACATTCTCAAGTGCTAAACTTAAACTTTTCTATAATTAATAGAATCAGGCGTCACTTTGCGGAAGTCCATAGTACAAAAGCCTAATAGACCAGCCTACAAGCAATAATACGAAAAAATTAACGCGGAGTATTACTTGTAGATGGGTCTATAAGGGTTTTCCTAAACATACTTGAAGTATTAAAATCAAAAATGCCGATGAAAACGTTTAATTTAGCCACGACAATTACAAGCAGGAATTAATTATGCATTCGTCAATTGCATATTGCGCTCACGTAACGCCAGGGCGACGACACATTGTGCATAACATAATCATATTGACCGGCTGTTTTTGTTTTAAAATGGTTTGTAGGCTTTTACAAAACTCCGCCTTTTTCGCGGAGTACTGCTTTCATATTGGTCTATTAGGGTTTTGTACTGGACTTCCGCAAAGTAACGCCTGATTCTATTAATTATATTCCAGGCATACTTTAGCAGTGTTTTCGTTACTAGTTTTTATAAAACAGAGGGCGAACTATATACTATATTAACTATATAACTATATACTATATTATATGTACGTTTAATGAAGATTTTATGAAAGCGAATCAGTAAAATCTCTTTAAACACTCTTCTTTTTCTGTCAAATTATGTTTACGTGTAACGTAGTAGAAACGAGTATTTTAATAAGCCGAATACAATAGAACATAAAAAATTCGATCATATATATTAGGGCATTCATTCGTTCTTTTACTCTATATATTTATTTTGTTATATATTATTATTTTATTTATAACAGCTCCGCGGTCGAAGCGTGTTGATGTTTCAAGAAATTACAATCACTACAACTCTACAACTAAAATACAACGTAATTCTTCAATTCGAAATAATAAGATTTTTTTAACAATATAATAACGATTGAATCAAAGCTTGTATATGTCCAGGTCAAATGTCCTAATGCTATAGGCGTGTCATCGGAGTTACGGCATCGCGATCCACTTACGCTGTTTGACAAACAAAACTTGAGTTAACCGGTTAATTTTAACTAGACATATGATTTCCGTTACAAAATTTACAATTCAATGATTCATGCCCTCCATACAGGTTTCTCTTTACGCTTTCAACTTTCCTATTATTTATAATGCAATACGCAAACTATTAAAATACGTTTAAAAATAATAATCTCGTGTTAAAGTTTATCCGTTTACCCTATTTGACTGTTTGCCCTGACTAATCAATACCACTTTTCAAGAATTAATTATTCGCTCGATCAATTGAATCATATTTTTTTTCATATGTATGCAAATAGTAATTTTAAACAATCATCTTATATATAAAATTCTCGTGTCAAGCTGCGTAATTGAAGTCCTCCAAAACGGCTCGACCGATTTTTTAAAATGAAATTTTATATGCGAATTCAGTAGTTTTGACAATCGGCTAACATGTATTTTTCATCCCACTAAATGTTAAGGGTGGTTAAACCACGATTTTTTTTTAATCTAATTTTTTTCTTTAAGACAGAATACAACCCCAAGTTTTTACCCCTATTTTATATTTATTAATTGAAAATTTAAATTACTTGTATGGCAACAAAACAACGTTTGCCGCGTCTCTATAAATATCATGATACATTTCACAAAGCCGCAAGGTAAGTTATTAATATAATATCTTATAGGTGCAAACACAACTGATAAACATATAATTTTAAACTAGGTATACACAAACTGACCATTCCGTGAATCGAACCCTGGACACTGTTCGACGGTCCAGCGTGGTGACCATTACGATGACATTTAGAATAAGATAAAGGATTTATCACAATTTATATTTTATTTCTCATTAAGTACCGAAAACTTCATAGAATTATAATTACGAAATAAAACGCATTCACTCCGATTAAGTGCAGTTAAGATACCCGTTTCCGAAATAGTATTTCACTAAAAAGCCCTTAACAAGAGCAATGGAGCGCAGGGTGCGCCTTGAATGATTCATTGGTTGACCTTAACCAAGCCCAAATGCTATACAGCCTTGTGCCAACGAAAGCTTAGCTATAAGACAAATATACAAGGTAGTATCGATTTTCTTTTCTTTTAGTATCAATTTGTGGTGAATGATTTAGTTTCGTACTCATAACCTCACATGCTGTTCAAAATCATCTGTATAGCAAATAAGAGAATGGATATAATTCCTCTTTCAGTCTCTGAATCACCGATTTTTAGAGTAACCCTAATTTCCTGTTTTTAAATGACAAATAGGTAACTGTTTGTAGTCTGTGATTATTGCTTTTCTGCCTATTCACCTTCCATGCGAACGAGATAGTCAAATTGTGTTTACGCTGTGATAGAAAAAGACAGAAGAAGTAATAATGCGTTTACCAGTTAGGATCGGTTTACCTGGAAGGATAATACAAATATTGTTTTATATAGCTTGTCTTCATCTGTGGCATAAACCTAACGACCTCAAACCCTTATAGGCTTCAAGCCCTGAAAACCAGTGACCTATAAGCCAAAATAACAAATACGGCTTTCCGCATATAATTTCTGGGTGACCGTGTAATTCAATGCAATCTTCCCATTACTCCTCATACATATGAAGCTATTTTCCCTATGGCTGAAATTTACAGGCTAATACAAAAGTATGGCTACAGAAAATAAGTATTTAAACAATGCTTAAGAATCTGCGACATCCACTTCCCAATATGCTTACGCTTATTAAACAAATAGAGATGAGTTGTCTACTTGTTAAGAACGGGAATCGGCTTGTAACTGATTTCATTGTAAATGAGAAAGTTTTTTGTTGTAAATATACAGTAATGTTGGGTTTGCGCTAACTGTGTTGAGCATCCATAAATACATTATGATATTTTTTTTAATAGAAAATTAACAATGAAAATAGCAAACCAGGCTGTATCTCAAGAACGAGATAGGAAATTGTAATTTTCACAAATAATGCTTAGGGCTCCCGAACTAAACAACTGACGCTCTTGTTCGAACCCTTCGTGAGCGAGTCGACTGCTTGGTTTTTGTAATCAATAACCCGAAAAATTTGAATATAATCATGCCAAATCTGAGGCTAAGACACTCAGGTTGTATAGCCACTGTTTTTTATAGAGACTACTCGTTTTAACAGTTGACTGCTGCGAGTTCTCACTGTACACTTAAAAACGTCATTCACACGTCTATACCAGTAAAAAAGAGAAAGAGTATTATTTGGTTGAATGTTCAGGAACTGACGCTTCGAAGGAAAAGATATGTTAAACCGAGGTTAGATTCTAACCTAACCTCGGTCTAACCGTTAGAAAAACCATAGAGAACAAGTAGTGAAGTTAAATGACAAGTCATTGTCGCCACATCATGTGTCTATGTTAGTATAGTCCATTGTGATGGCTTAAAAGTTAAGGCTGGCGATTACGTACGGGGGGGGGGGGGGGGGGGGGGGGGGGGGGGGGGGGGGGGGGGGGGGGGGGGGGGGGGGGGGGGGGGGGGGGGGGGGGGGGGGGGGGGGGGGGGGGGGGGGGGGGGGGGGGGGGGGGGGGGGGGGGGGGGGGGGGGGGGGGGGGGGGGGGGGGGGGGGGGGGGGGGGGGGGGGGGGGGGGGGGGGGGGGGGGGGGGGGGGGGGGGGGGGGGGGGGGGGGGGGGGGGGGGGGGGGGGGGGGGGGGGGGGGGGGGGGGGGGGGGGGGGGGGGGGGGGGGGGGGGGGGGGGGGGGGGGGGGGGGGGGGGGGGGGGCGGGGGGGGGGGGGGGGGGGGGGGGGGGGGGGGGGGGGGGGGGGGGGGGGGGGGGGGGGGGGGGGGGGGGGGGGGGGGGGGGGGGGGGGGGGGGGGGGGGGGAAAAAAAAAGGGGGGGGGGGGGGGGGGGGGGGGGGGGGGGGGGGGGGGGGGGGGGGGGGGGGGGGGGGGGGGGGGGGGGGGGGGGGGGGGGGGGGGGGGGGGGGGGGGGGGGGGGGGGGGGGGGGGGGGGGGGGGGGGGGGGGGGGGGGGGGGGGGGGGGGGGGGGGGGGGGGGGGGGGGGGGGGGGGGGGGGGGGGGGGGGGGGGGGGGGGGGGGGGGGGGGGGGGGGGGGGGGGGGGGGGGGGGGGGGGGGGGGGGGGGGGGGGGGGGGGGGGGGGGGGGGGGGGGGGGGGGGGGGGGGGGGGGGGGGGGGGGGGGGGGGGGGGGGGGGGGGGGGGGGGGGGGGGGGGGGGGGGGGGGGGGGGGGGGGGGGGGGGGGGGGGGGGGGGGGGGGGGGGGGGGGGGGGGGGGGGGGGGGGGGGGGGGGGGGGGGGGGGGGGGGGGGGGGGGGGGGGAAAAAAAAAAGGGGGGGGGGGGGGGGGGGGAAAAGGGGGGGGGGGGGGGGGGGGGGGGGGGGGGGGGGGGGGGGGGGGGGGGGGGGGGGGGGGGGGGGGGGGGGGGGGGGGGGGGGGGGGGGGGGGGGGGGGGGGGGGGGGGGGGGGGCGGGGGGGGGGGGGGGGGGGGGGGACAAAAGAGAGGGGGGGGGGGGGGGAAAAAGGGGGGGGGGGGGGGGGGGGGGGGGGGGGGGGGGGGGGGGGGGGGGGGGGGGGAAAAAAAAAAAAAAAAAAAAAAAAAAAAAAAAAAAAAAAAAAAAAAAAAAAAAAAAAAAAAAAAAAAAAAAAAAAAAAAAAAAAAAAAAAAAAAAAAAAAAAAAAAAAAAAAAAAAAAAAAAAAAAAAAAAAAAAAAAAAAAAAAAAAAAAAAAAAAAAAAAAAAAAAAAAAAAAAAAAAAAAAAAAAAAAAAAAAAAAAAAAAAAAAAAAAAAAAAAAAAAAAAAAAAAAAAAAAAAAAAAAAAAAAAAAAAAAAAAAAAAAAAAAAAAAAAAAAAAAAAAAAAAAAAAGGCGCGACCCAGTTATTCATAATTACTTGTTACTTCACTAATTGCTCTCAATTGTTAGCATAACAGGCAGATAAGCTGGATTTTTGATTTTATAAGGCGAAAACAACCTCTTGTTAAGATATTATTGTCTTACATATAAGGCATATGTAATGCAAATCTTAATAATAGTAAAATAATTTTGAATTTCATTGAAGAAAAGTACATGCTGCGCTAGTTGGTTATAAAACTATGTGATGTGGATTTTTCACAAATTCATTCTGAATAAAAGTTTGATACTTAAACAATAAACTGCTGCTATATGCTATGCAATATCAAGTTTATAAATATTCAGATTTTATCAGGTAAATAGTGCCATTCAACTGATAAGTTTTTAGGAACTTTTATTACCCAAGTAAGTAAGTATATAAACACAAATTGAATTTTTTTTTTCAAAGTTTAATATTTCTAATAATGAGTGCAGGAATTGAAACATATATTCTATTCTAAAGCAAGAATTTAACCTTATTTTGGTAACTAAAAGTAGAACAAGTCATTAGTAACAACACTTCAATTAATACAGTTTTTGCACACTTTCCTAATTTCAAGCAAACTTTCTTTTAATTAGTGTAATTGAGTTAATGTCTATTTCTTTTATTTTCTGAGGCCTATCTAATAATATCTTGACTTATTCAATAAATAATATTTTATGCAAACTCTATTCACAATTTATACATTGTAAAAAACAGGCAGTGTAGTTGTGCAAATCATTAAGACAAAAAATATTGACATAAAAATTCATTTGAAAATGTTTATAATTTAATCATTTTGTTCTAAAGGTTGTACATGTGATTTCTTTGTGAATGCTATAATTATGTCAGTATTAAGGTAAATTCATGTAAGAGCTGCATTACTCTAAATCACCATGAAACATTACCAAACACATATATACATTTTAACCACAATATCAACAATATCATGAAGACATCATAAAGAAGACTAGTATATTTGAGACATACACAATATGTCCTGAATGAAACAGGACTACTCTTTTCATGGTGCATTTTAATTCATCATATATCTTAAATGCTAGAAGTTGTCAAGGCTAGAAAAGAAGATTCATTGCCATATATACAAATAATATAATATTAAAAATTAATATTGTTTTGCCTATTTAAAAGTATTTAGTAAGAGGTTATTTCAATAAAAAAACATGATAATGCCATATAAAAACGAGAACCAAATAATTAATTTAAAATAATTTTATGCAGTTTTAATTTAAATATATAGTAAAATGTACTGTCCTGTTTAAGACACAGGTTCCTTCATAAATCATACCTTGTCAATAGTGTCTATTCCTTTAAATAACCCATTGGCTGAATCGAAGACGTAAAAACATCACAAGCACTACACATAACACTTAAACACAGAAATTAAAACAAACTAAAGGAAATCGAACGATGCCTGCGCGTCAATCGTAATGACAACAATTTTTTTTACGCCCTTTATGACCGGACCCTCCTAAAATTACGATCTCACAAATAAGAAATTACAGTTCGCTTTATTTGCAATATATGTTTTTTCGCAATAAGATACATGCACCAATCAATATCATTTACATATATAAATTCCGAAATAATCTAAAATTTACTACCACACACTATCGGGACTACACACTGCATAATGCAGAATTCAGAAATACTATGGCACTTGGCAGTTCGTAAATGTTCAGCAATCTGCAAAAGCCATCTCGGTCAACAACCGCTTGACAGCTGACATTAATTTAATGTTGCCATATTAAGCACTTAAAAATTTATTCTAGGGTACACGGTCCAGTAATGGTGTCATTAGCTCTAGAATATGTATCTATATTTAAAAAAGATATTATTCATTGTGGTTCTCAATTGTTCATTTATCTTTAAAATATTAAGAAGACTTAAATTGCAATAATGTAATCCTATATTTAATATACAGCAAAACCTTTAGACTACTAAGGTAAGAAATATCTATAAGGCGTTATTTAATTTATCAGAACCACTGCCAATAATTTTCAATTAACAATAAGACGTAATATAAATTTAATAATAATTTATAAATAAACTTTTTGCATTGTGTTTTTTTTACGATTAAGATAAAAATATGTAAAAAATCTATTATTATTTTGACTTGGTAGAAGAGGTTATCATTTATTATTAAAATAAAGAAATATATGCCATCTATTTTCATCATTTACACCGAAGTTTATTTCCGCGGATACCAAAGAGAAAGGGCTATTCAAACAAGTATTATATATATTAATGTGTACTCTGCTAAGTAGTAAATCTTTCAACTTTATTAAAAATGTAACAAAATATAAAAGTAACGATAAAACTTTTAGGTTAAACACTTAGTTGTTTAAGTTGTTATTTAAACTACATTTATATTTTCTCTTATAAAAAGAGATATGCCTACAACAAAAAAAAAATAAATTGTCGGAAAGTGATGGTGAGTAAGTATAATCGGAATAATCTCATCTGTAGGTATTTAAATATATTTAATTATTACAGCAACGTTTATTATTTATAATTTTTTTTTTGTTTAAGCAGTAAGTATTTGGTACTATATAATTTCATATGAAGAAACCATAATTCCCCGTTGTTTTAATTATTCATTTAAATTTTAGTAAATAAGTTGTTAAAGCTTTTCTAGAACTATGCATAAGATGAATTCCTTGTCAGTCAAGTAAAACTTGCTTAACTTTCACTTGTATATAAATTTCTCTCCTATTTCCAGTCCGTGAAACAAGCCAACTACGAGATAACATAGAATTTGTGAACATTTTATAATAAATATTTTACATCTAATAGTAACGGTGTGATATATACCCTAAACTAATAAGCTAGTGGCAGCGATAACATTAGCTGATGTGCAATCAATTTAGTGACGCGGTACAACAAGAAATACGGTTGTAATATACCTAAAAATCTCATTTGTAACAAATTAAAGTATTGTGACGGTGTATCCTGAATTGGGAAAATGTTCAAGGTGTCTTTACTACTCTTACCTTTTTTAGTGGCGTTTTCAAAGAGCTACGAATTAAAACAAGTCCTCATATTAAGTAGACATAACATAAGAGCACCTTTATCATCAAATTTGCATTATCTCTCGAATAAGACGTGGCCAGTTTGGAATGTGGATTCTGGATTTTTAACTGAGAAAGGAGCATTACTTGAAGGGTACATGGGAAGTTTTATTTCTAACTGGTTAGTAAACAAAGGTTTCCTATCAGCAGGATGTCCTGAGCAAGACACTGTCCATGTTTATGCAAATACAAGACAAAGAACAAAGGCAACTGCTAAAGCATTTGTAGATGGAGCATTTAAAAACTGTAACATAACTGTATTCAGCAAGAATACTGATAAAATGGATCCAACATTTAATCCCATTCTAAGGAATATGTCTAAACAATTAAAGTCTGCAATTATAAATAAAATGAAAGAAAAATTAGATGGGCTAAATTTAAACGAGCCGTACTTGAGGTTGAATGATATTGTGGATCTAAAACACGCGATGATTTGCAAAGTTGAGAAAATTTGTGATTTTGTAAGTGCAAAGGATGATATTGTTTATGAAATAGGGAAGGAGCCAAATGTAAAAGGGCCTTTGGCATTTACAAATTCTATAGTGGATGCATTTATTATGAGTTACTACGAAGGTATGGATATAAAAGATGTTGCTTGGGGCCACATGGGAACCTCGAATGAGTGGAAATTATTTGCGCCAATAACAAGAGGAAACCTAGACGTTAGATTTAACGGTACAATTTTAGGTAAAGAAGTAGCGAAACCATTATTAAAATACATTTATAACATTTTTAGTAAAATGTCACCCAAGTTTACATTACTCGTTGGACATGATGCAAACTTGAATTCTGTTATGGCGGCAATAGGTGTTAAGCCATATGTACTGCCAGAGCAATATGAACTCACGCCAATTGGTGGTAAACTGGTTTTTCAAAAGTGGCACGACACAAACAATAACGAGGATTTACTGAAACTTGAATATGTTTACCCAACTATGGATCAATTAAGAAATGGAGATGTTTTATCAGAAATGAATCCTCCAAAAGTAATAACAATGCAATTAAATAATTGCAATAGTGATGTTAGCGGGTTTTGTTCTTGGAATAATTTTATGGATCTTTTGAAGTCTACTTTTACATAGTTTTTGTACATAGTAAAAAATATTGTTGTTTTTATAAAAACTAAAATTTTAATAAACATTACGGCAATTTGACGAGTATATTTGTTAAAGATGCTATACATTGCCATTATTAGTGTCTTAACTTAGTACAACTTATTATTCTGTAGTGACACTACAAATTTATTCAAACCGATTCTCTCTCCTTGGAAATCTGAATGGCGCTGATTATTTACATCACAGTTCACACGTCTTGACACTTCATTCTTGACTCTTTACTGTTCACTGTTCAGTCTACTCTTCACTCTTCAATCCTTCATTTGAAATTATATGTCACCGCGAGTTGGAGAGTGCACTGTTATCAAATTTTGTTTCTTCTTTAAATTTCGTAGGCCTTAAATAATAAATACGTTTAAGGGAATTAAAATTTAAAATACAATATACCTCAAATTTCCTGCCTCTTTGTTGTGTGAACGTAAATATTGTGAAACTACTGTTTGGAAATTTTCCATGGTAAGTATTCTCGCTAATTTTATTAAAACTAATAATTATTTGTTAAACTATTATATACTTTTTGAGTTTCGGGGATTATTTGAATGCATCCTTTATGGTACACTTTGCGCTAAAAATAAACCGAGATATAATACCTTTTTATAAATTTCGCCTTATTCATTACCTCCTATTATATTCTACCTACTACCTACTGCCAAGTTTATTTTAATTTGTAACCACTTTTTAGGTAAAATGTATGTTGTATTTAAATGTAATTTTGTGTTACATTTAAAAAATAGTTATGTTTAATGGCATTATATTAACATATGCTAAAATTATCTATATTCTTGTGGCAATGTGCAAACTGTAAAGCACTCAAAATTAAGAGTTAAGAATAACAAATATAAACACAATAAATGTTAATGCTTAAAGGAAAAACTTTATTTAAACTACTCTTCCCTTTCCCAGTCTTGTCTCTGTAGTGAGAAGTAGTTTTATGTTTAAAATTAACCAAACTAAATTTTTTTTAAACATGATGTGGAACTAACCAGCTATAGTCCTCAATCAAGGATGATACTCCTTCAGTGTTAAGTCTTAAAACTGCAGTTTTAAAATAATAAATGAGATCTTTATATCAGGTCAATGTAGGCTAACCAATTTAAATGAATCATAATGTACCAGTTATGCCACAGTCAACATTCTTTCAATTAACTACAAATTAATTGCAATCCAAACTCAATTGTCTATATTATTTCAATAAGAAACTTGTGTACTGAATATTTTATCGGAAGAATGCCTTCAAATACCTAATTTAGATTTGTATTTTTTATGGGTATCTATCTAGCAATTGCGATACTTCTCAGATATATAAATACACAAGACAAGGCAGAATTCAACGGGTAGGGTCACATTTATAAAAATCATACATAGTGTTTGCAATATATAAATTTTTTTTGTTTAATTTTTATGACACTATTTTTTCTTAGTGACTTGCAATTTACAATATTTTTTTATAAATACTATTGATATACTACATATTTAGTGTACTTAATTATGTCCGCGTATGTAGTTACAGAATTCTCGGAAAGGCTAAACAATTCTGTCCGTGCAAAAACTCGTATTTACATGTAATTTGCCTTAGTTCAAGGATTAACGAACTGAAAGGGGCGATTGAAAGCTTTTTAACGTAAGCAGTAAGTTATCCTGTGTATCCAAGGATTGTTAGTGATATCGAAATCACATGTTACAGGCATCTAATTTCGGTGTTTGAAGATGGTCTTGTAGTTAGTTATAATTGCACTCGACTTTACTTACGTTTCGACATAAGGTAATGGTTACCACTTTTCCCTTCCCTTCCTTTCCTTTTGGCAACGATTAACATCTCTTCTTTGTTAGTTAGGCGTCCAACTATCACATCTATGTAATGAATAAGTAAATTGTTGTTAGTCATTTGAACCCTGTACCTCGCATTGAATAATAGTTGAGTTAGACAAGATTAAATGCCTACTTATGGATTATCCGAATAATTATTAGCCTAGAGAAGGTTACAGTCAATACTTACCCAGTTCATATATTTAATAACTATATTGAATGAAAAGAAGCCTAGATTGCCTAAGAAGAGAATGAAGTGATTTAGTATGACGCTGACACCGCGATATAAGCGAATCAGTATGCGAAATTCTATTAAATTGTCCCTTTTTAACGTTGCGGTATGAAAAGTATTATGTTGTCCAAAGATATAATGTAACGCCATATTTCATTTATACAAGGTCAGTGAAGCAGAATAAAAAATCAGTATGTATGCTATTCCTCTTTTTGCAACTCCGACATCAAAAAATGGATTAGTTTCATTATAAATATCAATGACTCATTTGTGTTCAAATCTTTTTTGTGTTCTATTTGTGTTTGTAGTCGTTTTTTGTTTTTTAACTACAGTCCCGTTTCCGTTTTTCTTAATTTGGGTGTGTGTGTGTGTCCATGGGTTTTTTGAGGTAAAATACACTCGATGTCTACATTTCTCCTCTATTATAAAGGTTTATTGGTGTGTACGTGTATGTCACTTCTCGAGTTTTACAATACACAGTGTTTACAAAGTGGTAGTTCCTGTGAAAATGTAAGTCTGTTGAATATTTTGAAATTCGATATTTGTATACATTGGCCGTTGGGCTTTAACAAATTTGTACAATTCGATTTTTAAACCAGTTTTTAGTAAAACACTTCGGGGTCTGTAAGTTAACTGAGTCCCGTTGGTTTTTTTTTTTTGGTAGATACAGCTTCACATATTAAATATTCTGAAAAAAAAATTATTATTATATTTAAGCCAAATTATTCGCAAGTATTCCGCATACACATTAAAACACACACAAAATAAAGTTAACCGTATAAAAATGTAATTTTACTATTGATTTTGAATACAAACAATTCATTTATGTGTCAAGGACAAAGCCATCATGACAAATGATATGACTATTTTTAATTTTGTTCTTAATACCTTGTCTAGTCAAATTAATATGTATATATATAAGATTAATATTTGTTGAAAATGTGCATTGTAGACTGATGGTGTGCGATGTATAGTTGAGTTACTGAACATACATATTTGGAACAGCTTAGTTTGTCTTGTTTTATAGGAAGACGGGGTGTGAAAACATAAACATTCTAGATTCGTTTGTTTTTCGTTGTGCAATAGGGGTTGGTATTTTTAAAAATAGAGAAAGTGAAACTAAATAAATTTTGTGTTTTTAACGAACCATAACTTGGCATCCATAAATAAACATAGGAACAATGGATTCCTTCAAATAAAGATGGTAGTATGAATAAAATTCACTTTATAGTCAAGTCGATATTCAAGGTTATATTTTTATCTTAATTTTATATTTGGTGAACGAATAATTAATGAATAATACTAAAATAGTTTATCGGTAAAGCGTAATATTAAATTAAGAAATTCTCGTTTGCAAATAGTTTTTTTATAAATATTTTTAAATAAATATTTATTATTGTTTAAATATGTATTACAGGTAACTACTGCTTTTGTGTAATTACCTTCTAGATTGTGTACTATTGTTATATTTAATCATTATTTATATTACGAGAAGTAATCAAATGCCATTTTAAAATTTGATTAGCAAAAAACATTTTAATTACTTTGCCATCATGCAAAGTTTTGAAGATTTTTTGTATTGTAGTATTGCGGTTAAGTTTAACCTATCATTCATTGCTGTAAAGACACCTAATATGAAGACTTACATGCATTGCTGACCATCAATGCAATGCATCACGAGTACATAGACTCAATAAGTGGAAAAATATAAAGAAAAAAAATGACCCGAATCGAAATCTAGAAGAAGGAACTCCTCTTCGGTAATTTGGTTATTTTTTTAATTCAAAAGCAGTAATTGTGACCTTGTATGCCAGATATCGAGTTAAGAAATTGTATCGTATAAATAATGTATTTTTATTGTAAAACATATCAAATGATGGACGTTTTGACTTAAGATAGTAAATCTTACAAGGAATTTACTACAGTTGTAATCAGAATTTGTATACGTCGTATGCGTGGTAATGGCGTCAATTTTGAGCAATTAAACATATAAAAGTAATGTCCATAGTAATGTTACAACGCGATTTATTTTGATTGGCCCGTGACCAATTTTTATTGTAGTTATGGTTCACTATATTGGCTAACATATATAATGTGGCTGGCTTTTTGTAAGACTCTTAAAGGACATTTTCGTAATACATTTCATATGTGTAGTAATGGCGGTTTGAGCAGCGCACACTATACTTCGAAATTGGATTTTTTTACGTCTTTCTTGATATTTTGTGTATTAAAAAAATGTAAAGTTACTCTGATGTGAAAGCTATATAATTGTAGTTTCGTTAAAATCCATTCAGTAGAGTTTAAGTTAATGAGTAACAAACATCCACTCTTAACAAACAATCAATTTAGTGTCGCAACGCTTTTCTATCAAAAAATTTGGAATGGAAATTTGAATGAAAAAGAAATGGAAATTTCGTTAAACGTGAATATTTAGAACGAGTTTTAAAAGGATATTGACCATTAAAATACGAATTGGCAGATATAGCTTTGTCTTTAAATTTGCTCTCAATATAAATCTCGCATATTCGTTTCAGAGGAATAAGTCATATTTCTGTGAAATAAGGTTCAATTTTGCAATAACGGATGTGTTCAAGGTGATTCGCCTTTGGCCTGTTGACTAAAATCGATGGACTTTTTGGGTGTGTACTATGGTTAAGTGTATATATATATTATAGTATTGTATGTTTATTAGTTCTGTCAGCACCCATAAAGGTAGCTATATACAGTATAAGAGTGTTATAAATGCTAACACAACTAATAAACAAACTTACACATAATACAATTAAAATATATTTATAACTCAAACCACAGCCAAAGATACTATTCCGGAAATAACCCGGGATCTACCCCGGAATTCTCTGTTCGGCAGTTCGGCACCTCGGACCAGACTTCCTTTGTTTAACTGTACATTATTTGTTAACAAGAAAATTCCACGCTCCTAACGGGTCCTACAATTCTTTAGAAAGATAAGCTCTTAATCCTCCTTAAGAGCCGACAACGCAAAACTAGAGTGGATGTCTATGTGCTGCGGTTGTTGCCAAATAGGACACCCACAAGTTTGCCCCCCCATTTAATAAAAAAATGGTGAAAATTGCCAACTGGGTTGTTATGTCTGCTGTATGAATAATATTATTGTGGTCTGAATGGCAGTTTTCGGTCATATCTTATTTCATGTTAATTTTAGCTTTGTCTAAAAAATGCTAGTCTGCGCATTTTCGCTTAACCATTTTTATTATCTATATCTCAAAATGAAAAACATTTCTGGTCTGTTCGGAAAGTGCGATTAATAATATTTACACTTTTGACAGATAATTTCGTATGTATCAGTTGTTTTCTGTCGCAATTGTATGTCGTATGAGTATTGTCAATAGAACGAAAAAAGTTAATTCACCAATGTTATACCGACCGGTCGTTCACCCATATGAGCAATATGTTCAAATATATAAAATATTCACACAAAAGATATTTGGAAGCGAAATTATAAACGGTCGGAATTACATTGGAAAAGTGTGTTTTAAAATTTAAATCATTTTCCGCCGCGCATAGATTTTTTTGTTGGTAGACGTGATATTAGGTTTACGCAAAAGAAAATCAGTCCCACGCCATGATGAATGATGTATTATTTTGCGGCTATAAAAGATAAGCTAGGGGGTTTCCATATGATACCTTTTTGCTCCTATTAGCGTGAGAGATTCTAAAAAAACGAAAAATAAAGAAGACAATTTATAGCTTCCCATTCTAATATAGGTTAGGTAAGGCATTAAAGTGTGTCCTTTGCACAGCTTAATGACCCGTCAATTGACGTGAATGAAGAATCAATATTGGAGTAGGAATTCGGTAAGATACAAATATTTTTGATACTTGAAAATCGTGGAAATCTACTATGTTTATACTAACACATACAGTCGTTATATAAGCCAAATTTTGTAGACATTACGCATCGCTCGACCTTGCAATGATTTTCCTGGTGAAGGTTTTTCCCCAATTCGCAGACGATTCCAACGTGGTACTTTGACTGAATCTGTTTATCGTTTTTTTATAGATGCGTTCGGAAACCGTGGATTTTCTACGTAGTATGAATATTTGCTCGACCCAAAAATCGACATTTGTCATAGGTTGAGCGCGTTCATTTGTTTTAGTTATAGTTTTCATGCGTACCGATTACCGTTTGTTGACTGGAAGAGCTCTGTTTGATATACGAATCAAGTTTATTTTTGATGATAATTACATATTGTTGTGTGTTATTTCACATTTCGTTAATATATGAATTAAATTTGCAGTCGGAGTTTTTTAAAATGTTTTTACAATCAGGCAAAAAGAAAAACTCAAGGTCGCAACTAGATTCAATTTATATTATACTAGCTGACCCGGTGAACTTCGTACCGCCTTAGCGTAGCTTTGATGCACTATTTTATTTTGTATAGTTGACCTATCTTATTTCGTATTATAAGAGTGAAAGAGATAGAAATAAGCCACGACTCTCTTACTCTCTCTCATGACGTTGACATTCGTTACGCGCGTTTTGTTCCTTTACGTAGACTGCGGAACCCTAATAAAAATAGCCTAAGTGACTCCTTATTACATCAGCTACCAATCAAAAAAATTCCCGTCAAAATCGGTCTAGCCATTCCAGAGATTAGCCGGAACAAACACACAGACGGACAGACAAAAATTTAAAAAAATGTCGTTTTGGTGTGTATATCGTATATATATGCATATGCATGTAATAAAAAACAGTTATTTCAATATTAAAAACAGACACTCCAATTTTATATATTAGTATATATATATATTATAATAAAGGGCAAGTACCACCCAGACTTTTGAACGCGTTATTTAATAGCATTTTTTCTTCATCTTCAAGTTTTGTTTATTATATGAATAATGTACGGTTCCCCGTGGGGGGGTTAAAACAAAAAAACTATAACTTTAGATTGTAACAAAGTCGCAATTAATATAACGGATGGCGCAAAAAGTAAGGATCCTGTTTGGTTCAGCTACTTCTTACCTAAATTAGACGAGGTATATCTGTCCAATGACATTTCATCGCATTAGGATTTGCAGATGATGTCTTTTAAATGGTGACCTCTAGACTTGATGCTAATCTGGGACAAAAAAGACTTCCTGTGATTCATATTTTAGGGCTGCGAGAGTCTGTTATTCGCATACATCAGAAATTTCAAGAGTTATTAGAAAAATTGTTACATTATAAAAAAAAAAAAAAAAAAAAAAAAAAAAAAAAAAAAAATGGGGGTTTTTTTTTTGGGGAAGGGGGAAAACCAGCGGATCACTTAAAAAAGTGGGTGTGAACGCCAGAAAGCTTACAGACGCGTTGCCGGCTTTTTAGTGATAGGTACGCTCTTTTCTTGAAGGCTCTCATCGGCTAAGAATTACGTCTGCCGCCATCTGGTTCCACAAAAAGTGGAAAAGAAAGAAAGCAGAAAGTGCCTTAAAAACCGCTCTCTTGTGGAACAACAGACGTCGAGGTGACGTGGATGAAATTTCGCATTTCGCCTCGGCATCCGGTGATTGAATGCTGCCGCAGGTATAAGTCCGATTCATCAGAGCAGCAGGCGTATATAGCTGACGATCTAGTTGGCGCAGCGGTCACCATACCGGTCTGCCAAACAAAGCTTTCCAAGTGTTGTGTATATATAGTTTTATAATAAGTAAATATGTTATATTTTTATCATTCTTGTAAGCAATTTTAAAGCTATAAATAGCTTAGCTTGGGAATAACCAAGAATATATATTATTTGATATATTTAACGCAGTGTAAAAACAACTGTTTTCTACTTTTATATTATCGCATTGAAAAGTGAAGGTTATTAATTCTATTGTCCTGCGTTTAATGATGTTGTAACCATAAACGCGCAAGTGTGATTCAAGGAATTGTCTTAGCGATGATTTGCCGTTTTTAGATTTTATAACGTAATAAAAAACTGAAAACTGAAAACTATGGTTGTTATATACATGTTTTATTATTTATTAATTATGTCATAAAGTCCTTATACAATTGCAATGATAAAAACATCTTTACACAAAATAGGAATAAGAAAATCACGTAGAAAATGAAATAATAACTTAAGAATATAATTAATACACCAATCGTTGCTATATATTTACAATAATAAATAAATAGTCCAATAGTAGCCAGTAATTTAATTAGATTTTTCTATTTATCAAGTTGTCCACTTGATCATGGCTAGTAAATAAAGTTAGGTATTCTTTATTTTCTTCTTTATATATATAAATCTCCTGTCTCGATGTTTGTCCGCGATGGACTCAGATCTTTAATTATAGTTCCAATTTTATTTAATTGCAAAATATATGTCTATTTCACAATTGTCTGTTAACTCCAAAATATTCTAACAGATGTCGATACTTTTCGACTGGATTGAGTAAGAATTGATGGCACTGCTATGATAAACTGATAAAAGTGTTATATAAAGACGAATTTATTAACCTAAACAAAGCATATTTTTACTGTTCAAAACGCTTTCGTTTATAAACAAATCCCCGCACACTTAAAGTTGATAATTATTTTTATTGAACTAAAAAAATGATTGCTAGAAATCGCATTTACGACAAAACAACGTTTGCCGGATCAGCTAGTGTTTTAGACATTTCTAAAATTTAGTAGCCTTTTATGTTGTGTTTGTTTTCGATAGTTCGTCATTTCATGATGGAACAATACAGCAATATTATCATATCAAATTTGTATAATTATATTCCTATGGATACAAATGTTATATTTTATTAGTCTACTTATATAGATATCACGCTAAATACACTTTCGCAACTGAACGATTGATTTTTAAAATGATATACTATAATATTTAAAGGCAGAACGTGATAAAGGTTTGAGAGAGAAATAGCTAGTATTTAATAAAAAACATTGAGGCATTACAAATTCGTACGACACATTTTTGATGAGAACTGACAAAAGAATGACGATCGAATATTATTTCATACACGGAGCAATTGAAATTCGTTCAGAGTATCGGAACTTATTCCGCCATTGAGATGTGGAAGGTCTTAAGGATCGGCCGTTACTTGCAGTCTTATATAATCATATTTGCTTATGTATCTTGTCTATAACAGTTACACAATGCTCTCGTATCTATGAATTCAGTTGCTCGAGATAAGAACATGATTTATTGTGTGTGTTCATGACATATATTGTTAAGCTTAGTGATACAAATAAACGTTATAATTTGCATTATCTTAAAGTGTCGTATAGGTAAGATCACATACGAACGTCAATTATTTCTGCAAAGTAGCAGTCTACCAATGAATTGACTAGAAACTACGACATTCTTTGTAATCGCCACGTTTTAGACAGGCCGTAAATACACTCGTATATAAAAAGAAGTTTAATAAAAATTGTCTGTTCTGTGGCTATATATTTTTTTTTGTTGCAGTTGCCTATGGATTCGTCGTGATACAAAGCAATATTGAAGTTCAATTATCGGTATATTCCGATAATGGATCCCGGTTATTTTGATACGGAGAGAAAGCAGAACCCGCGGGAGAAAGCAAACCTCGTTTCTAAAACGTGCTTTTGGTGAGTGAGATGCAAATATTTTTTGGGTAAATACTTGGATTAACTATTGCAGGAAGATTTTTTGAATATGTAATTAAATGACCGTCAATTCATGCCTTAACGCGCTAAATCCGGCGGTTTAAATGGGAACGTACATAAACATAAATAAAAAATCTCGTGATCAGGGGTTAATTTTTTAAGTTTTACTGAACAACAGTAGGTAGGGTTAGTAAGAATTATGAGATTTTTGTTAAATGTAACATACTTTTCTAGTTCATTTGTGCGATTTCATCACAGCGAAATATATTTTCTCTATCCCATAAACTACTATACAAATATTTCTGTATTCTCTCACACTATCTATCTATCTAGTATGTTGCTTAAGTTCCATTCGAGGTGTTAACAATATTATTTCTCTGCTCGAATTTGTCTAATATGGAATCATTATGAAATGTTCTAGTGTTTATATTAAAATATGTCTAGTCTCGAAGTTGCGTCCAGCTTGACCTACGTATACACAATTACATTCCAGACAATGGAATTTACGAATCCCGGATATTTTATATCGATTCTTCTTCGATCTTTATTTTTACGTGTGTCGAGTGTTTGAGGGTATTTTTGCTAGTTAATTAGAATTGTATACTATTGACTTCCGCAAATTTACGCCTATTTCAATTATATGTATATGTTAAAGGTATACTCGGACATTATTCGAAAAAGGCAGAAAGGGGCAACTCAGCATATCAGATGTGTACAGGTATGAAATTGGATTTTATCTTGAATTTTTTGAACACGCGATCGTTTATTTACATTTTGTGTGGCAGGTGCTAACTCGAGAGATATACGTATTTAAATGTTTTCAGATGTACCCCAGGTCACAGGGCTGCCCCACGCGGTGATGTTATGAGTGAAGTATGGAAAAAGGAACTCATGAAACAAGGTAAGTTTAAGCGATTTCAGAGTTTTCGAACAGTACAAATGAAGGAACCTTCACGACTTGTTTTTATTGTATCAAATTTATAGAAACTGTACTTTTCGGCAGTGACCCTTATAGGCAATTTACTTAATAATTTATATTAAGTTTGTGGGCGGTTGCTTGCATTATAACTTTCCTGTCACGTAAACTTTTAATGGTACACATATTTCTAGTCGTAGTCATAAAATACTTGATCAGTGGTGTCCGTAAAAAATTCATCGTGATCTAACATTTATTGCGTTACCAAGCGAAGGTCTTAATTACATTTATAATCAAATAGATTTCCTCCTTACGATTTTTTAGGGTCTAATACATTCTAAACCATTAGCTTTTTCGTTTATAGCAAGCGATTTATTGCAAAGAATATCCATTATACAAAAGATGTATAAATTGGAAATTTGTTATATCAACATTTAGATTTACAATTGTTACAGATAAAACAAGAAAGCCGTCGCTGCTCCGTTGTATTATAAGGATATACGGAATTAAATTTATCGTATCTAATATTATATTTGCAATAGTTGATACATCGCTTAGGTAAGTATTTTACGTGTCGTTTTAATTAAATTCATTACTTTTGTAATCATATCAGATTTTATACCGAATTTTAATATTTATCTGTCATTTAAATAAACTTCCTTCATACTTTAAGTACTGTATAATAGATTAAAAGGCTTTATATATGGAAAATTTTCTTGTTGAGCTTTCGAATGCCTTCCAGCAATCATGGTCACTTCCAGACTGAAACCGCATTCCGAAAGCGAACTGTGATGTTATATAGACGATTTTATGCAATAATTTCATATATGAAATCAAGACATGAAAGTTATTATATATAAATGTTTTGTTTTTAGAATAACAACACCCATGTGCCTGGAAGGTCTTATCAATTATTTCTCCCCGTCGCACGCAGGCGTCAGCGCTACCGAAGCGTACCTGTATGCTCTTGGAGTTGTAAGGTACTTTTCTATTAAGCCATTAACCCACAGAATTCAAGGAACTGACTATTTTTTGTATAACACAAGATTTGGTTTAGTCCACTATAGTATTTTTGTTTATATAACTCTGTTTTGGATTAATCTTTAAAAATTACTGTGTAATATTATATTGTTTACAACGCTGTATGGGTTAAAAAGCTGAGAACGTAATGTAACCCCAATTCGGATACTTTTTATATAGTTAAAGCTTAATAAGACAGTAAAAAAATATTGAAAAAAGGGAATCAGCTGCCAAAAGAGGTATTTCCGAACAAATACCACTTAGGGAACTTTAAGAGCTTACAAGCATCTTCACTACGCACTTGTGAGGTCTCTGACATTGCGAGTGTCACTTACGATCAGGTGGGCCCCCTGTCCAGTTACCCCCTGTATTATATAAAAAAAATCACCTCTTGGTGAATTTTATGTAGTACTCCTTAGACGCTGATATTTCATGAAAAAGTTGGCCGTAACACATGTAGAGGAAGTGTTGTATTTGCTAATATTAAGAAAATTCGATCAATGATCGACCCATCCGGCCTGAAGGACCAATTGCTCATTTCGACAAGTTGTATAAACTCAGCAGCTCGACCTATGCTATATAAATCTTTACTATTAATATATTATTCATAATGTTTAGTTTCATGGCAATCAACGCTAGTTTCATTCATCCGATGTTATTATTCCTGTTGGACATGAGTATGAAGATTCGAGTTGCCTGCTGTTCTTTGATTTATAGAAAGGTATTTGAATAACATCATGGTTGTATCCTTAATATGAAACCTAAAAGAGATTTATTAGACAGTTGTTCATATACGATATAATTATTTGTTTTAATGTTGTATTATACACTTAAGGTGCTAAATAAGTTCATTACTTTGTGAATTCAGTTCTTTCTAAGTTCTGTTCTAAGTCCCTTTCTAACAAATTGGGTTTATGCTATTATAAAAAGAGACAAAACATTGGGTTATCAATTTTTGTCGAAAATTCCGTACATAATCTGTCTTTTATATTTTTCCAACTAACAAATGTTTTTGAAAGTTTTTTTTTTGAACCATAATTATGTTATGGTGTCTAAATCTTTGCTAAATATAAAAAATCTCTTTCCAGCTTCTCCGTCTAGACTTAACAGCTGGTGGAAAAGCCTCCGAAGGTCTAGCCGGCCACGTGGTCAATCTCTTGACCACGGATGCCCAAAGATTCGATATGGCCAGCCTCTTCATGGTGGACCTGGTCAGGACCCCAGTGGAGAGTGTGATTATAGTGTACCTCATGTACCGTCAGGTTGGGGTCTCGTCCATTATCGGGGTCGCTTTCTTGATCATGTTCATTCCGTTACAGGGTAAGTATTTTTGTCACCCATTAAATAAGGCACTTTATGACTTTGAATTTCATTTATTTCCAAATATATTTTATTTCCAAATATATTGTTTTGATTTAATTTAACGTTTTATAGTTGCCACAATAAATCTAATTAGAAAAATGTATTTATTACTATCGGTACTAGTGTCTTGAGCATCGATTTTTCCTATATTTAGAATACTTTAGAAATCTTCAATTTCTGTCCGTGTTTGCTGGTTGCTCATATATAATTAAGAAAAAAGATTTAATTGTAATTGACAGGTTATTTGGGTAAAATCTCAAGTCGTCTCCGACGCCAGACGGCCGTGCGAACGGATAATAGAATCCGTTTGATGAACGAGGTGATCCAGAGTATTGAGGCTATTAAGATGTATGCCTGGGAGAATGCGTTTGCCAAAATTATCGGGAAGGCTAGGAAGTGAGTAAAACCATGGAGCATCCTTATGCTAAAAATCACAAGCTTTCCGTCAGGGTCTAGTCTTGTTCCATTCTTATTAAAAGGCATTAATAAGTGGGTGGTTCTAACACTCAACACATTGCCGTATGTTTAAAGTTGTTTTAATTTTTTTATATTTAATTTTTTTGGGTTTCTTTCAATTAAAGTAAATTACGTATTTCTATGGAGTAGACAAACAGGAAATGTAACGATCTGAAAATAGTTTCTTTGATTACTGTAAATCAGTGTTTTTCAACCTTTTTCATGATGCGACCCCCCATGGTGGTATAAAAAAATATTTCACGACCCCCCTTGAGCCTTCGGTTTTTTATCATGTATGTATGTGTATGTTACAGTATTACTATTAACAATATTAATTGTCTTTTTTTTTACTAAAGTGCCCATTTTTTCGACCTCTTGTTGAAAAACAATGCTTTAAATAATACTTCAATTGTGTGTGTTCGAAACTGAATAAAATGTTTTACCTAAATACAATTTTATGAACTATGATAGCATATTAAACATTACATATGATATATAATCAGTGAAATTCATTGCGTTCCAGGAAAGAAATGAACGTAATAAAAAAGATGTCATGGCTGCGGGCGGTTATGATATCGTGTGTCAAATTGAACACAAAAGTTGCCATATTCATCAGTATAATATCATTTATTTCTTTTAAAAATGACTTAACGGCCGCCAAAGTTTTTGTGCTTTTCTCCTATTATGAGATGTTGAAATATACGTTAGTTGATTTTTTGCCACTGGCAATCACTTTTACGTTAGAGGCCTATGTGAGTGTGAAACGCATGCAAGAGTTTTTATTGCTGCCGGAGGTTGAAAACGAAGACGGCATCGATTTGATTAATATTGAAAAGAAAGATGTAAAAAGTAATGGTGTCTTTGAGAAGATTGGAAATGGGTGAGTTTTTTCTGTTAAGGGTTAATAATCAGAACGTTTTTTTATCAGGTTTTTTATATATAATGAAATTTTGGATGCTGGATTAAATAATTTCTGATCTAATATATAAAATTCTCGTGTCGCGGTATTTGTGGTTAAACTCCTCCGAAACGGCTTTCCCGATTCTCATGAAATTTTATGCGCATATTGGGTAGGTTTGAGAATCGGACAACATCTATTTTTCATCCTCCTAAATGTTTATGGTAATCCACCCCAATTTTTTTTTGGGTAAAATTTCTTTTTTTTTCTATGATACAACATACAAAAATACATGCAACCCTATATTTTTACCTCTCTACGATCAATCCCTATTTTTTTTCGTTATTAATATGTTTATTGAGCTAGAAATCACATGTATGCCAAATGTATGTATGGCAAAACAACGTATGAAAATTATATTAATAATGAAAAACAATTACCAGCTTTTGTCCACAATCGAGTGTAATGGTAAATAGTGCTTTTACTTTGCATTAATGAAAATACTGGTCTTTTTAAAGAAAATCTGTCAAAGTGACACTTATTTTGACAATTAACTCCTTTTATCGTCAGTCTACAGTGACCAGGCACGTTGTAAAGTACGCGAAACGTCGGAAAAATTAACAATAATGTAATATACTAAAATTTTGTAAAAGTACATAGCTTAATACGTTAATAAAGTGTTTTTCTTTAAATGAGGTATAGTTATGTTAATAAAAGACAATATAATACCGGTCTATACTAATATTTAAATTTTCAGTCAACAAACATACATAAAATCAGAAACGAATCTTGAACAATTGAAGCCGGAAATTCTGCTCAGTTTTAAGGACTACACGGTGTATTGGAAAAACGTTGAAGACGAAGCCTTAGATAGGAAAACGGCCGCTTTGATGGACATCAATCTAACGGTAAGTATTGACGTGGTGGTGAAAGTCTAGATTTGTGAAGAATATAAAATTGGCGATATATTCACTTGAATATATTTCAATTTGCAATACACTGTTTATTTATTTACTAACCCAAACAGCGTTATTAAACATATGGTATAAAATATACATACAAAGTTAACGCACAGTTGACATTTTCATAAACGTATTTCACACACAACATTATCAAACTCTAACCACTGCATTCAAGGGTACCAATGGTCAGTTGTTCAAGACACACTGCTTGCTGCTTGGTGCTCGTTATTTTTAAAGAGCGCGTTAATGACGGCCTAACAACTCAATAACTGGGGGGGGGGGGGGGGGGGGTGGAGTTGTCAGGCGGTAGACTATAAAAACAGATTATCGAATATTGGCTATAATATTGACATAATCTGTAGGAATATGTAGGAAGTCTCACAGAAATATCAAAACTAAAAACTAAACAAAGTTAACAATAATATGATAAGAAAACATATGATATTCCCTTAACGCTTCACAAAGAACATGAATGATATTATGTGTAATTAAGGTTAAGAGCAGAACATAGAAATCCCAGGTACAATACAAACAGGAATGTTATAAATACTAAGTGTTTATACTAGGAAAACGATTTATAGTCAAATCTGAACATACACCTATGGTTCAATAAAATTTTCAGATAAAACCGGAAAGTTTAACGGTGGTAGTGGGCACGGTGGGTTCCGGCAAGTCCACGTTGATACAGGCGATGCTGAAAGAGCTGACGCCGCGTACGGGCTCGGTCAGCGTACGCGGTACGTTGGCGTACGCTGCGCAGGAACCTTGGCTGTTCGACGCGTCCGTGAGTGACTTTATGTTTGACCGTTTGGCTGTGTTTCTGTGTGCCTTGATGTTTATTCTTAATTAATAGGTGCGGCAAAACATACTGTTCGGCCAGGACTTAGATTTGAGGAGGTACAAGCAAGTGATCAAGTGCTGCCAGCTGAAAACTGATTTGGAAATTTTATCGCATGGCGACAAAACTGTCGTAGGGGAAAGAGGTGAGTTCATTCATGTATATTAATGTTAAAATTAGCAGATTTTGGTTGTTTTCAAGGTACTAAATATCAAATATTTGAGGTAGTTTGTCGATGATTGTATTTTAGTATACAATTCTAATAGACAATTCAGTCTTGTTATTCCTATTGTAAGATTTCGCGAAGAAACTTTGATTTGAGTCTCTCAATGAACGCTGTTCTTAAGGCAACATCCTGAGGATTTTCCGGGTCGTCGGGGTGAAACGTGTGTCGAGGGTTCGAGGGGTTTTCGCGGACTTTTTGTCTATTAGAATTGTATATTATGGACTTAAAAGTAACGCCTGATTCTATTAATTGTATTTTAAGCCTAAACTTGTAAATAATTCCCTATTCTATGTTTAATATTAATTGAAATGATCTTGAATTTGTTTTTTAAAGCAATTGTAACCATAATAGTGCAAATGATAATTGATTTAATATTGTCTTTTATTAACATAATTGTTACTCATTTAAAGAAAAACACTATGAAAAGATTTAAGTTATGTATTTTTGCAAAGTCTACCCGTAGCCACGCCCGCTGTAAAGTACGCGAAACGTCGGAATAATTTATTAATAATGTAAAATATGTTTCAATTTTGCAAAAACACATAACTTAAATCTGTTAATTTTTTTTCTTTAGTGTTTTTCTTCTGAATAGATTTGAAAGAAATGATGAATAGGTACATCCCTATCGGGCGGTCAGCGCGCGCGCATCTCCCTCGCGCGGTGCGTATACCAACACGCTGACGTATATCTATTGGATGACCCGTTAGCCGCTGTTGATGCTAAGGTACTTGTATGAAATACTATATTAATATGGTTTTTATTCAATCAAAATTGTCAAATTAGAAGATATATTTCGTAAGGTTTCAGTCTGTCTGATTTAGTATCTTATTTACCTTGAAATTCATAGAAAAAAAAGACCAAATTAAACTCTTAATTGTAAATCCTAGTACCTAATATTTTAACGTGGGTCAAGCCGCAGATTAAAATTAAAAGTAAAGTCTAATAAAGTTTAATAAAGACATTCTTTACTAACAGTTTGTTGTAGTAATACATATATTATTAATTCAAGGAACTGACGAGTGAAACTGTGTTGCTCTGAAAACACAGTTTTTGTAGTTTCTCTTACACAAACAATAATAATATAAATTAAAAATCTTACCTGAAAACAAAGAAACGATTGAACGAAACTTCTTTTATTTATTTATTGCAAGAAACACAAAAAAATAAATCATGTTTTTACATACGGTAAAAGTCAAAGGTAAACATATAGATGCGTTCTTAATTGCGTTTCACAAAATTAAAGCGGGACAAAAAACAAACAAAACAAACATACATCTTACATATATACTACAGGGAAACCGTTCCACTATTGTTGGTGCCAAGAAAATGGAAAATAAATAAATTTAGCCTGAATTAATATCGAGTTTTACTTTATCCAGGTGGCTCAAGCGATTTACGAAGAGTGTATTCGTGGCTTCTTACGCGACAAAGCTGTAGTGCTGGTCACTCACCACGTACAGTACGCACGTCAGGCGAACAACGTGTGCGTCATGAGAGGGGGCAAGGTATTGTAAATATTTGCAATCTTGTTTAGGAATTTTAGGCGAATTTGGCGACAACTGTTCTTATGTTTAGGGTTTTTTATACTATTGAGACATGTTCGTCTTTCACGAAATCTATAGAACCAAGATAGTTTAATGTTTTCAGATGATTTATTTATTTAATAACAGCCTACTGTCGAAACATACTTAAAAACAACCTTAACTTACAAATAAAAACTCCTTGCAGGCTTTAATCTTACTAAGTCACAAATATATACTGCTCTGGTGCAGATTTAATAAATTTATTAACTATCGACAACATTCGCGATATCGCGTACAGTAGTTGTCCGGTACATACCGCCGGAGTAAGGTTTGTAGCAACTTCGGACAATCTATTTGGACCCTAATCGTTAATTAGATCTTACATTTATGATGTAGGGCCATATAACAAACGTTATTTTTGCGTGAATAATAACGGTACAATTGCTGCGCGAATCCCAACCACACCTGTCCGGTTTGAATTAATTTCATTGTGTGGAACATATAATCCAATTTAATTACCTTGTACAAGCGTCCCAGCTGCAAATTGACATTTTATTTTTTTCCATACTTGAATGACTGAACAAAATATAATTTTAACTTTTACGGATTGCAATTCTATCCTTGTTCACAGATAGTGGCACAAGGATCGTACCATGAACTGAAAAATGGCGTGCCAGAGTTTGAACAGCTTATAGAAATGGGAGAGAGGGTTGAGGAAGAGAAACAAAAGCAGAAGGTGACGTCATATGAGAATAAGGAGAGTATGGTTAGTACCGTCTTTTTAGGGTTTCCAATTACTGAAACTTCGACCAAGCTGATATTATTTACAATTGTTTTATTTTTGTTGCCACTATAACAGTACAAAAAAAAAAAAAAGTTTTTTTTTTACATTCTTTGTTTTGAGTCAGACTCGCGCTTGCCAATTCTATTGAGCACTCATTAATTCTTTCCTGGGTTCTATTTTTGCAGCATGTATAAAAAAATTTATTTATTGCAAACACTTTGTCAAACCCGATCGGCCAAAAAATCTTATACGCAGCAATTTATTTTAAAGATAAATAATCATTTTTGTCTATTCGAAGGTATTCAGTGTGATTATCAAAATGGATCCATCGAAAGCCGAATCTATAAGGAGTGACCATGTATTTTATTTTTCTTAAATCCGTAGAATTTCATAAATAAATAAATGGTTTAAATTTTGGTCCCTTAGTAGGACTTATTAGTAGTAGTAGTAGGAGTATTTATGAGTAGTTATAAACTAATTTGTATTAGTAGATGTATTGTATATTTTATGTTAGTATCATTAGTATTAAGTATCGGTAGTAGGACCATTAGTATTAATCGTGGATATAAAACATTACAAAAGGAATTGGTCCTTCGATCCGGATTGTAAATACCTTAGGGGAAGGTCATTTGTATGAAAATTTCAGGTTAATATAATCGCTTAGTTGCTACAATAGTATTTCTAATAACGTCCATCATTTTAAGTCTTAACTAGTTAATATATTATTAATATTGAGATTCATAAGTTGCAGTGGATAGAATTTCATACCATTTATATTCAGTTTGTCGATTTGTTTAAAGAATATATCAATAAATATACACTTATATTATAGAGAAAACTTGGAAACCTTCGTATGTATGTTTCGGTTTTCACACAAAAACAAATAGACCGATTTTAAAGGATATAATAATAAATTTGTTACAGGAGCATTGTCATATCCTCCGCTCACAACGGTCAATGTCCGAAGCGTCACAGCTGTCGTTCAATTTCGATATTGACAACAACTCTGACCCTAAATACGAAGGTACGTGTTTTCATTCTATTAAGCTTAAACTAGTGTATTATAAAGTGTAAATTTGTATCTTCAGGCGCATGCAGGAAGCTTTGTCTGGATTAATCATTTGCATATAATGTGTGTTTGTATTATGATAATGTAATGATTTGTATAAATCTTTATTATATACTATCAATTTCTATTAGTTAGTTTACGACGAATTGTGAGATATATTTTATCACTTTTAAAATAATTCAAATTAATCAATGATTTAATAGTTCACACTCGTCACCTGTGTGTAATGTATATATGTTTCGTAAGCTGTATATTATATGCACAATTAATTCCGCGGAAGCTTAATGCTCTTTTACCATTCCATGCTGCTATAGTTGTAAGCTTATTCGGTGCGTATCAGTTGCTTGCTAATTTTAACTTAAACTTTGGTTAGTGCTTTTGGACTATATGTCTGTAAAAACTGAGGGTAAGCGTGGTCTCGAGTTACGAACTAGTTTACATACATAAGAGAAAAAAGACTTGCCTTTCGAGCAAGTTTATCCATATGTCGTATGTGTACTCATAGATCTGACACACCTGATATAATCGCAAATTATATTAAAATAATATAATCGATGTTTCAATCATGACCAAATATACAAATGTATATGTTGGCTGAATCTACAGCCAACATATTTATACATTAAAGGCATTAATACAATGTTTTCAAGTACCTTAAAAATGTATTTAATATAATGCATACAACTTTAATATCATAGCAGCTCAATATTATAATTACTAAACTACTAAAATAATAATAAAAATATATAAATTACCACCAATTCTTAATATTTAAGTGTATATATATAATTTATAATATTGTGAAAGATTCCAGTTCAAATGTCATAAAACTTAAAGGTACCTTATAGGTAGCGAAAGAATTTATGAGTTATGTTGAAAAAATCTTAAGGTGAAAAACTATTTTTTAATATAGATTTAAGGCCAACCCAACCTCGACACAACAACGAATAACGAATGCTTCATTGTTCCTTACCGATTTGTTACATCCAGGTAGCTTTGTATATATTGTATGAATAAAAAATGCCTGCCTAGCCTGTCGCAGACTTGACGACATTCTGAAGTGATATTTCAGGCTTTCGATTCGTTCAAGTATGTTTTTATCTTGTACATAACACGCATAACAGAAAATATGCGCGCTGACATTTTAGATAGCGAGACAATGTTTTCTTATTGGTTCTTAATCAAAAGGTGAAACTCAAAACAAGGGCTCTGTATCGAGTAGTGTGTACGTGTCGTACATAGCGAGCGGTGGTGGGAAGTTCACGATGCTACTGCTGTTATCACTGTTTTTAGTAGCGCAAGTATTCTACTCGTCTACCGATGTCTGGCTGAAAGAGTGGTAAGTACTCGAATATAAAATGTATTTGTAAATATTTCCTCCCTTAAAATATAAGCGGATTTTAATAAAAACGTTGTAAGAAGGGCAAAACAAATGATTGCTTGTTCAATGTGTAAATTTAATAATGTTTTTCTCAGGTCTCTAAGTAAACATTTATTTAAGTTTTATATATTTATTCATTTTCTTTATATTATACAGCTTCAGCTGTCCTTGACTTACACCAAGTGCAACTAACAAAGCTTTCTTATATATAAATAGATTCCAGCTTTATAATTGTCAGTTATATATTTGAGAAATGTAATAATTCTTTCAGGGTAAACTTAGAAGAGTCAAATAGTGCTCGAAGCATAGCGATACGTAACAACGCTACGGGAACAACTGAAGGTAAAATTATTTACACTATATTTGGAAAAACCCAGTCGATTTTCACGATTTAAAATTATTTCCCAGAAATTTCAATAGTTGTTATACGTAGTTTTTTCATATTTTATAAAAAAAAGTATTCAGTTAATTAATTTATATTAAAACTTTTTATAGTTATATACGAGGAACTACCTTTGAACCGTTGGCACCTAACTCGCGTTCAATGTGTATATATATACGCCTCGCTCATCGGAATTTGTATGTTTTTCACCTGGAACAAACTGCTGGTGTTCTACAACACCTGCATTCGAGCCTCTGTACAGCTGCATGATACTATGTTTAGGTATGTATAATTTAGCTCTGTGGATGTCCGTCGCTATAAGGCTGTATCTGATTTACAGTTAAAGTCAAGGTCAAATTCATTTATTCAAGAGGATCGTTACATGTCACATTTGCACGTCACTTAAAACTAAATTTATAGGCTTGTTCACTAACGCGCCCGAGTCTGAGAAGAACAAGTAAGAACTTGGTTTTTTGTGTATAATATTGTGGATAGTAAGTATATATATAGTAAGTTGTAGTTAAAACTTCTTTACTGTGCGTTTGTATAATTGTGTATAGGAGACAATTCCAAATATGGTCTTTCGCATATAGCTTATAATTGATTGATCCCCACTGCATTTTTCCATCATCGCACTCCCCTCTCTAACTCCACATTCCATCCGCACCATCTTGATGGATGGAAATCTTCCACAGTTTGCTTCACAAGGTGTTTTCTCTTGCGAACAAGTGAACTGAAGTGGAATTTACTCCCAATGTCTTCCCTACGAGATACGACCTCCAATTCTTCAAATAGAGAGCGTACTCCTTCCTTATGGGCCGGCAGCGCAACCATTAATGAGTGGCTGCGGCTGTTCCGACTTAGGCAACCCGCAAGCTCGTTGCCCCCTTATTTTAAAAAAACAAAATAAAGACATTTTTTTTTATAATTAATAAAATCAGGCGTTACCTTGCGGAAGTTCATAGTACAAAACCCTAATAGACTAATCTACAAGGAATGCGCGAACGTACGTCGAGTGCTTGTGGGGTTTTCGCGGAGTATTGCTTGTAGATTGGTCTATTAGGGTTTCGACCATTTTTTTATTCAATTTTTTAGCCTTCTATTGCTGAAGGTATTGGACCCAAAGCAATAGGTATAAATGGGAATTGGTTTGTCATTAATGTGAAATGCTCATTCCAGAGGTGTAACGAGTGCCCCAATGTGGTTCTTCCACCACAATCCTTCTGGGAGGATCCTCAACCGCTTCTCAAAGGATATGGGGCAAGTTGATACGCTGCTGCCTGTCGCGTTGGTGGACTGTCTAGGGGTCAGTTTGATATATTAATATTTTACAGATATATTATTTTCGCGGTTAACTTTCGAAAATCTTAGTCCTTGTGTGAAGTTTTTGCTAACCGAAATAATAATAACAGAAAAAGAACAAAAAAAATATATTTTTTATTGCACAACGTTTACACTTATTTTTCCGCATTCCAAGAGCCTGTGAATCGTAATCAGTTAATAGTAGCAATTAAAAAATAAATAAATATATTTCATTATATTAAAAGCCAATATGAAAAGCGTTTGCGCGTCAGAGCTCGTTGGGGCTGAAACCAGATCATGAGCTTGAAATATCATAATATTTATATGAAGATGTATCAACCAGTGAAGAACATTAAATATATGAGGGCATCGTGCATGTAACACGCGTATAGAAACTAAAACCAATTGCATTTTTCATACACAATCAAATCACGTGCTATGTCCATGAATTTACTATTTGGTGATGAAAATATAAGAACTTTGACCCCGTTTTCAGTTCTTCCTGGAAGTCATAGCCATTCTGGTAGTGGTGTGTCTGGTCAACTGGTGGTTGCTACTTCCGACAGCCGTGGTGGCCTTCCTCCTATTTCTATTACGGGCGCTGTTCCTCAGCACCAGTCGAGAGTTGAAAAGAATAGAAGCTATAGGTATGGATTCTTGATGTCAGTCTTACTTCAATCTCAATTGAGTTATGTGTTAAATTAATAATTTTTTCAGCTCGGAGTCAAAGCCTGAACCACGCAGCAGCCACCGTGTCGGGTCTGGCCACGATCCGGTCAACCGGCGAGCAGCAGCGGACGCTCGCGCGGGAATTCGACAAACTACAAGACCTGCACAGCAGTTCGTGGACCCTGGTGCTCACCACCAACAGAGCCTTCGGATTCTGGATGGACATGGTCTGCTGCCTCTACCTGGCTACCGTCACCTTCAGCTTCTTCCTATTTGCCGGAGAGGGTACTTTGATTCTTTCTATACTCTTGCTTACGTTAAATATTACAATGTGTTTTTAATATTATTGTTAATTTTAATTACAGTAGCTACATTCAAAATGTATAAATAACTTGTATATTATAAATGCCATTTACCATATCAATTTACAGAGCCAAAAAATAGTGAACGAATGTTCCAATCTTCTCTATTAAAATGCCACGAATTTCATTTATCGCGTTCATATCGTACAGTGCAAATGACTAATTTCTATATTTTTGTTTCATATTTTGAAATTGAATTCATGAATTGGAAAGAAATTTTCTTAACAAGTAGTATATTGGTGGCGATTCTGATGTACACACTCTAAACTAAAAATCTCTAAATTTAGCTTTAGACCTCTCAAACAGTTTTAGAGAGCGTAACCTATTCTGTACATCTCTAAATTGATAGCAATAAGGTTTAAATTGTCAATGTAGAAACATATACATAGAATAGATTACACACGTTTGACAGTTCTAAACCTAAATTTAGAGATTTTTAGTTTTAGAGGTCTACATCAGAATCGCCATTATTTAGTATAAATAATTTATCCATAATAGTTTAAATATCGCTTTCTGCGCTCACCTCCGCTTTTCTTTAATAATTTTTTTTATTTTATTTATTTAGTGATAACCAACTCCTTTTTTTTAAAAGCTGCTGTATTATAAGTAAAGATTTTTAGTATAAGCTGTAAGCCTAATCTAGTAATGTATATAGTTAAAGCCTATTTGAAATGAAAACATAACATAAAGGCCGACAGCACACCCGTGTTTCTAAGTAATAGTTCTTAACCGTGAGTGTACAATTCCAGGAAACATGGGAGGCAACGTGGGTCTGGCGATAACACAAGTGATAGGACTGGTGGGGATGTGTCAGTACGGAATGCGACAAACCGCTGAAGTTGAGAATCAGATGACGTCTGTAAGTATGCCGCGAAGTGTCCCGAGGATATGTCGGCTTTTAGAAAGAGACCGCTCTATCATCCGAGCGCTGCTGATAGATCTTATAATTGATGGATTGGATTTTTAATATCGGGCACGTATTTTGATCTAAATGCTCAGTGCGACTTTCAGTCTGAGGTCGTGCGTTCGACTCTAGGAAGATTGATCCGATCGATGTAATTCTAAAAATAACGATTGTGATTTCATTATTAATTTATGATTAGAAAACTTGGAAATTTTAAAATATAAATTGTAGGCTAATTAGTGCTTTTTGCGTAAGTTTTTAGATTCAGCTTTAGGGTTTGCTCAGTCAACCATTACATGGTTATGGGATAAATTAAATAAATAATAATATAATTGAATAATATTATAATTAAATAAAAAAGGTTTTTGGTTAGATTATTGATTCTAGATACATTTTAGTTTGGCACAGAATACTATCAATAACCATAAATCATGAAGAATTGCAAACATTTATGTATCCATCAAATACAAATAAATCACCTATTATATTTGAATCGCGGACAGACGAACAGATGGCCCGGGTTCGATTTCCGGTATTAATTTGTGTGCTTAGCATACTTCTTGGCCATCAATAAAATATTTATTATATATTAGTAGTCATCCATATTCTGAATTATTAAATCTTCAGGTGGAAAGAATTCTCGAATATACCAATCTACCACCAGAGATGCCCGTAGAGCCAGACGAAAAAGCGCTGAAAGTCGAGTGCCCGAACATAGCCTTCGAAGAATGGCCCAGTCGAGGTACGTTTGGTAGCTAATAATAGATAATTCCAGGTCACGTTTAAAACCTGTCCAGACCCAGGATAAGCTATTTCCCTTATTTCTCAAGAGATTTATATATCAACATATACTTTAAAACCCTAATAGACCAATCTAAAAGCAATACTCCGCGAAAAAAACGATCCTGCGAAAAGGCGAATCTTGCGTCGAGTGGCTGTGGGTTTTTCCCGGATATGTCGTAGATTGGTCTAGTAGGATTTTGTACTGGACTTCCGCAAACTAACGCCTGATTCTATTAAATACAATATATACTTTATGTTACAACACCCACACCACTATAGATGTAACGTGACAGTCTAAATATTTTGACAATCATGGAGTACGGAGTACCGAATAGGGTACAGAGTTCGATTTCCAGTGCAGCCAACAAAATGTTATCTTAGCTGATAGCTGTGAATTTGATGCAGGGGAAATAGTGTTCGAGGATGTGTCGCTGGAATACGAGAAGCCGCCGAAGAAGGAACCATTAGAGGCTCCGAAGGTAGATGACGCGTCGTACGCCATACGGGACGTCAGCTTCTCGATTCGGCCGGGGGAAAAGGTGGCCGTGGTGGGGCGGACTGGGGCCGGAAAGAGTTCGCTCATTGCGGCCCTGTTTAGGTAATCCACATTCAATCCATGTATGGAATGTATCCATTCTCATTTGTACACCATTTTCTATTTTGTCTTAATGGCGCACGCATAAGATTATAATGAGATAATCACTATATATTGCAAGTTGAAATTCTAGGTTTGGATAGAGCATGATAGAAATGCTCGCAATAGGATATTTTAAGACTTACTTGATATTTTGGATAACTCACATTATGCTTATAAAATGTAGCCTACATGCTATATATAAAATGTAGCTCATGCCAAGCTGTTTCTACGTGAAAGATTGACAAACATCCATCTATACTTTTGTATATTATATAGTATTAGTAGCATATGAAGAGGTGAAGTTGTGAAATTTAAGGTAAATTTAAAAAAGCTATTGTATATGTAATTATCTGCAAAGATATACTAATTGCTGACAAAAATATTTTATGATAAATATGGTGGATTGAAATTATTAAAGATAATTTGTGATGGGGATTGGAATTAATCAATTTTGTTTAACTCTCTAATTAGAGTTAAACAACGGAAGTTATCGACCTATGTCCTATTCCGTCGAAAGATTTAAATGGTTAAAAATTGTATAGGATTCAATGTAATATTAAATTTTGAATTTCAAATAGGTTTTAATAACAGTTTACTTTTAGTGTACGTATGTACGTTTGTACGTGTGTACGTGAGTACGTATGTACGTGAGCTATACTCGCAGGTTAAACAGGATAACAGGAAAGGTATCAGTAGACGGAGTATCAGCGGAGTCAGCGGGTCTTCGCACTTGGCGATCTCGTCTCTGCGCTCTGCCGCAGAGGCCGGCGCTGTTTGCGGCTACTCTTCGAGACAACTTGGACCCGGAGCAAAAGTACAGCGATGCACAGATACACGCGGCCTTGCACGAGGTGAGCGTACCAACAAGAGTTAACTAAAAAAGAAAAATATTACCTTTGGTTCGATTTGTATGTAAGAGTACCAAAATGGAGGAATAACAGAATACAACATCAGGTGGAGCTCCACCCGCTGGTGTCGGCGTTGGCGGGGGGGCTGAGCTCGCGGGTGGGGGACGGGGGGGGGGCAACCTGTCGAGCGGCCAGAGGCAGCTGCTGTGCCTGGCGAGGGCGGCGCTGGCCAGGCGGGCCGTGCTCGTGCTGGACGAGGCCACGGCCAACGTAGACACGGAGTGAGCGTTTATCATTATCACCAGTACATCAATAAACAAGTGTATATCATTTAGTTTTGTTTGAATGAAGAGGTCACTGATGGAGCTAGAGGGGAAAGAAGGGATGATGGTTACCATTACATTATTTTGTTCTTGTATAATGCTTGTTACCATTTGATGGTAAAGGTACTGAAATAGTAATGAGACATATCAATATAGTTGTTAAAACCAACCAAGTAGCTGAAACTGCAACGTCCTAAATTGATAATTTTCAGAACTGATCGTCAAATTCAAAGCACAATTCGCAGTAAATTCGCCAGTTCAACAGTGCTCACGATCGCGCATCGGTTGAACACAGTGATGGACTATGACAGAGTTATCGTCATGGACAAGTGAGTTTCCTATAGATCGTTGATCTATAGATCTTTTATTAAAACAAACAACAACAGAGCTATTGTATGTTGTTTTTACTAGAATTTTTGACTGTCTTCAAAAAACGATTGGCCGACAACGCACTCGCGACATCAGAACTTTTTAAATACCACCGTCCTTATGATTTACTTCAGGATATCAACAATGAGTGAATATATTCCAATAGATCTAATTTCTATTTGAATTGAATGTGTTGAACTGATCAGGGGCCGCGTGGTGGAGTCTGGTCATCCGTTCGAGCTGCTGACGTCCAGCGCAGCATCCAAGCTCGACAACCAGCCCCGACGCACTCTGCTCTCCAAAAGCCAGGTGATCACCAGTGCCATCACAGCATTTATCACTTTACAAAGACATTACACATCACAACGGCCAGCAACGCACTTACGAGTGTCCATGGATATCACTTAGCATCCGGTGTTATTAAAAACTTGTTACAATGAAATTGGCAATGGCCTAATTATCAAACGATCAGAATTTTCATAACGAAATATTAGATGTTGGTATATATATTTAGTTATTCATGTACTGTAACCACTTTGTTGAAAAATATTAAATATTTCGGGGGGGGGGGGGGGGGGGGGGGGGGGGGGGGAGGAGGCAAGGCCACTTCTGTTGAATAATATTAAATATAATTTAAATATTTTCAGGCCCCACTGGCAATTCCAGAGAACTTTGCATTCCAACCATCTGGTGAAAGGCACGAGGAGTCCGAGACGCTCGTTCTGTCAAAGGACAGAATCCGAACTTATTCCAATAGGTGAGATCTACATATATTATCTTACTAGATGACCCGGCGAACTTCGTACCGCCTTAGCGTAGCTTTGATGCACTATTTTATTTTGTATAGTTGACCTATCTTATTTCGTATTATAAGAGTGAAAGAGATAGAAATAACCCACGACTCTCTCTCATGACGTTGACATTCGTTACGCGCGTTTTGTTCATTTACGTAGACTGCGGAACCCTTATAAAAGTAGCCTAAGTGACTCCTTATTACATCAGCTACCAATCAAAAAAAGTCCCGTCAAAATCGGTCCAGCCATTCCAGAGATTAGCCGGAACAAACAGACAGACAGACAAAAATTTAAAAAAAATGTCATTTTGGTGTGTGTATCGTATATAAAAAACATATGATGTAGTATAAACGGTTATTTCAATATTAAGAAGCACTTTTGTTGTGT